>KI669498.1:505054-825720 GCA_000507405.3 Kwoniella heveanensis BCC8398
TGGTGATGGTGATGGTGATGGTGATGGTGATGGTGATGGTGATGGTGATGGTGATGGTGATGGTGATGGTGATGGTGATGGTGATGGTGATGGTGTATAGGCTGATGATGGTGATTGTGATCGCGATTGTGATGGCGAGTGACACTCATTAAAGGTCAGAATAGTTCGCTTCCCCTCGTGGAGATATTGAGATGAAAGGAAAGTTCCGTGTGTCGGTATTTCCGTATGTCCGTGTCCGTGTGTCTGTTTAACAACATGGTAAAGGAGGGGTCATGGTTCTCATGGTTCGATAGTAGCGAAGCTTGCACCATAGAGTACTCGTACAGCAAACAGGATCAGCAGTGCGATAAGGTTGCGATGACGTTGCTCTCTCGAAGATAAGATTAGTGCGTGTGTAGTATAATTAATATTAAGTTAATATAATACAGCACACGGGTAGCAAGTAGGTAGTATTACAGTAATACTAATACTATTACAGTAATTGAGTGGAACGATACACAGCACCAACTGGTCCACATACCCGGTACCCGGTACCAGTTCATTCAACTATTGTCGCCACCCGGCCCTTCTGTATGTGTCAATGTGTCAAATGTTCTTCTTTCTTCATTCAATTTCGCATTACCATATCTCAGCTGAAGCTGACCTTACATCTTCAGACCACATCAACATACATCTTCAAACCACATCAACAGACACCTTCGGATCACATCACCACTATCTCGCTACGCTACGACGCGACATTTCACCTCCCGACCTGCCCACCAAAACAGGGCATGTAAGCAATCTGATCAACAAGTTCAACCGTATCGACATCCCAACAGAACGATCCGATGATCTCCCCCGCTTTCTCAAGGACATTCACCTTCGCCTCCCTCTCAGCCTCTGATGACGCCACATAGCTCAGTCAACACTTCCCCTGCTCTTGTGCCAAATCAGGTATCAGCAAGTCATGTAGAGAGTCCAAGCAAAACCGCCGGGCCTCGAGAAATAACGGTCCCGTCAATCCCCCAGATCGGTCTCGTCAACTCCCAGTCTTCCAATTCTGTGATCACGTACGACTCCCTGGTTATCAAGCAAGGCACTCTTAGCAATTGGGTAGACGGACCCAAGGCACCCGCCAGCGGTGATAAAACATTTGTAGCCGTACCATCGATGCACTCATCCAGTCAACCCTCTCTCCCCGTCGAGACTGCTTCCCAACACGCTCTCAAGGGTCAACGCACATCGCTCCAAGTCGGAGACGGTGTACTGCAATACGAAGGTGCGGTCTGGAAGGTCTTCAGCGCTCTCTTGAAGTGTACGGTCGACAATAATCGCGCCATGTTCGAGGAGATCCCAGTAGTTATCAAAATCATGGAGCCCGACTTGATTCACCCTACTTACGAAGGGAATGAAACAGCGGTTGAAGAACTGGACTACACACCCTCGAACGCTTGGGCTTGGGTACGCAATGAGGATTACATCATGCGTCGCCTCATCAACCTTCAAGGTCGGGTCGTACCAAAATATTATGGGCTGTACGCCTATTACGATGATCATGTCATAGCAAAGGACAGTTCAAAAGAGAGTCTGCCCAGCATGGCTATCATGGTGATGGAGGATGTCGGGGAGCAGCCTCACGAGCCATTGTCTCGCAGACGGTCGGACTTCAGCTGCGAGGAAAAGTAAGTGTACCTCTCGTTGGATTAGCTTTTCGGAATCAGTACATGCGTATTTCTGATTGACCAACCAATCCTATGTATACAACTCGCATCCTCAGAGACCGAATCATCGAAGCCTACGACGAGTCACACAAGGTTGGACAGGTTGCGCATGGATATGAAAAAGCCAAGATGCGTCACATTCTACGAAGGCGAGCTAGTACGCTGGGGGCTGTAGACGGCATGGTTGTGATCGACTTCCAAAAGGCTATGGATCTGCAAGAGCAACCTGATCTAACCCGTCGGGAGCTGATGGCCTCCGATGATGTACAAATCCGATGTCAATTGAGCTATCGCACAGATTCACCGGTGAGTGAACGGTGATAAAGATGTTAGCAAATTGCCTGCCCATGCTGACATGTCACGGTAATACAGATCCGAGAGCGATACTGCCTCCCTTGGAATTAGGTCCAGGTACTAAGGCGAGACGCTCATACATAGATATGCTATAGATATGCTATGAACGAGATTCTTCAGCCAGTGTGATCGCTTCATCTTGCGTGAAACAGATCAACCGCTCGATGGCTGAAATACCCATACTGCGTTTGCGGGATCTGAAAGCGCAGACTAGGTAACTTGAAGGATGGTGTCAAGCTGTCGAGCCCTGAGCGTCTTGATGTACGATGATGATCAATGGCGGAGAAAGGATGTCCGATGGCTTTACTCCACACGTTCTGGACGACCTCAGAGCGGGATGAGTAGCGGCGAATGACAGAGTCACACGGCGGAGGTAAAAGCGTACCCGAGTCATCAAAAACGGCGACAACTGGACTGAACATACCGATCGAGGCATCATAGAATCGCCTCGATATATTGCAACTGGACACATCCACTCTACTTCCCTAAAATCTCGGCGGCGCCCGACCTCGGCGATCGCTTCGAGGCGGTAATACCGGAGACACACCAGATTGAGGCGTTTCTACGTTACTCGCTTCCGCCCCCGCCCCCGCTTCAGCACCTCCGGAAATCATTTCACCTCGCGAGGAAGATTCACTATTCTCTCGGACCAAAGTCCTTCCCTTGGACGGTATGCTCAACGGCGCAGTATTCCCCGTAACGTAATGGATGATTGATGTGATGGATCCCTTCTCATCGTCGCGCTTGATTCTGCAGTCAGACTGGACGTCGCACAATTGTCCCCTCGTAGTCCGATTCCACGCGATTGGCTTGCCGAGCGAGTAGGAATCGGCGTCTGAGAAGCTGAAGTTGACGTCCGCTATATGCACTGTGACACCTCGACACTATAGCTAAGCGAAACCATATTTGCTTGGAGGCGCTTTTGTTGGCCAAAGTCATATTCGAAGGTAGCAGAATGCCGTGTATGCGGGCGGCGCTGTGGTATCTCGAATGCTCTGCACGTCAATTTTGCGGTCCATGCTTCGCCCAACACCGGGTGATGGGTTCGTAATATAAGTATCAACCGCTTTGGGTCATCCTTTTTGATACAGGTCAAATGATGGAAAGTCTACGTATAACGAGTAGCCGCGGCCTGTAACCTTAAGTCTTCAAGTCGAGCTTATCGATTCTTGGCTCTTCCTTGCATACTGACGCAGTGACCGGTGGTAGAATGCGATCGGGATTGGCTTGGCTTAGTCTCGGAGTTCTTCTCTGATCATAGAGACTGACGAGTCGAGTTTTAGCGGTGGGCGGAAGTGACGCTGCGCATGACGTCGCGCGGGAGCACTTGGCGAGCTTACCGCTTATCGGTCTGTGCTGCAGGAATCGCAGCATCAGACCGGCACGAGTCAGATCGGTGATTGCGACGATTACGGTGACTATGTCAATAATGATGGCAATCGTGATGGCGAAGGAGATGAGGGCGAGTGGCATTGGTCAGGTCTGGCTGGGACAGGCCGAAGACGCTGCGGGTATTGGGCTCGCGGCGGAGCTGTAGCAGGGCAGAGAGGGAATGATTCACCAGCCTTCCTTTAACAACGTCGAGTACGTGGGAAAGAGGAGAATCGCTACCGCGGATCCCGGGGCGATGACGGGGCGAGTTCGCTTCTCCCTTTCCCTTGAATATGATGCCTTGTGAAGTAATCATTAGTTGTCGAGCACTCGTACATCAAGTACGAGTGAGTATATACATGATATATTGACATCCTTTGATTGGAAGGACATAGCGTAGCGAATTTGAATTTGAATTTGAATTTGATCCGATGAAAACAGTAAACAGTTTCGGCCTTCGGGCTCAGCATAACGTGGTTCCCGGATCCGCTTCAATCATATTTTGAGCGCCACAGATTGGGCCAAGTCAAAACACGTGGTGTTTTGTAGTCTTTCCGCGGATAATCAATCATATATGAGTAGGGTAAAACCCTCTATTATGAGATATTTATGCATAACAGTCAACCGTTAACCCTATAGATACCATCATTCCATTTCAGCATTTCAGCGATTCTTTATCATCGCCTATGATCGTCTAGATTCTTTTACAATCGTCACCCACCATACGAAACCCTCTTAAGCAGCCATATACCACATCGACATGGCTCCTCCAGGTCCTCCGCCAATCTTCGATCCCAACTCACCGTTTTCGATGGCTCGACAGACACAGCCGTCACCGACAGAAACGGTTGTCGCCACCCCACGTTCCGTATCCCCTGCGGCTACTCTTACTTCATCCTTCCCCATACTCAAGTTAGAAGACGATGCAGCCTTTCCGGTAGACATTTGCCCGCTCCCCCATTGCCTCCCGAGGATCGGCCAATCGGATGATCCACCCAACACAATTGATGCCTTTACGCATCTGGAGATCGACGGAGATCTCGATGGTCAACTGTACTCAGAGGACCAATTGTCAGAAATGGGCGCGGATGCCAAAGCGAAGTTTCACCCCGTGTCCCTTTCAATCTTATCAAAGAGGGAAGATCCACAGGTCACTCCGCGTAAATCTGGTCACGACCAGCCCAAAATCCCGGAACCAACGGCAAATGGGTATATACGTTTCAGGCTCGAAAGTACATGCTTCTACCACGGTCACATGTGGAGAATGTTCAGAGGCAAGCTCTCTTTCAAGCTCACCACAGGGGAACCTGTGTCCGAGGAAGTTCCCGTTGTTCTCAAACTTAGGTGGTTCGATCACGAGGATGACATGTTACCTCCAAACCTCCTGAACGACCTATGGGCAAATGCGTTACACGAGGACAAAATTCTTCGAAGCCTGCATAACCTTCAGGGCGATGCCGTTCCCAACTATTACGGGATGTATAGCTACTCCCTATATCGAGGGAATCCAACCACCGGCGATCCCCCGGAAGTACTCGTCATGGTCATGGAAGATGTGGGTGAACAGGAATATCCACAGAAGCATTGGCAGTTCGACCTGCACGAAAAGTGAGTCTCGAATTCTTGGGTCTTTTCAAGTCACACCCTGGTGAAGGTCTATTAATATAGGTCGTCTCAATATTTTCGCCCGTCAGGCGCGAGATTCTCAGGTTGTATGAAGATATACACCATAATGGACTCATTTTACACAGCGGTGTGCGGATCCAGATCAATCACATCTGCAGACGGATGCCGAAGAAAGAAGACGGATCACATCCCTTCGTGCTAGTCGACTTCCAGGCAGCCCAGTCATTGAGAGGTCTTACGGATCGAGATCTCCGCAAGAAGCTGGGTCTAGAGGATATTGGGCTGTTGGACAATTTATCATACGGATTCAGACGCGGGTAAGTGGATTGCTATCCATCCAGAATGGTCATTTTGCTGGAAGACCCTTTGCTTCGCAGGCCCGACCTTCGCCTATACGATTCTCAAAGAGGTCTGATTTGCGGCTATCTGGCACCGTGGTCAACGGATTGAGATGTTCGCTAGCTTGGGCCGGTACTTTATCACGTATCATACATCCCGCTATCGGTTACGTACCCGTATCTATTCTCACTGGATCAGCTAAGCGTTGACACCCTGTACATAGAGTAGTCAGCTTCACCTTTCCGAGCATGCATGATGCAGTGAGCCTGCGCAATGCATCGAGGGGACGCTCGGCGTCTTCGATCGTCGGCATAAAGCATTCAGGGTCCCTCTGAAGCCGCGGTCATCAGCATGTTGATGGTCGGCTTCGGAGCTCGGACATTGAAACAAGCTTTGAGCTGTACCTGTCAGAAGAAAGCATCAATTGATGGATCTGATTGACCGGTGAAGTTGAAAACCAAGCGCAAAATATGCCACAAACAGACCCAGTCACCAAGGGAGACTGAGGGGAGCAGATATGCGCGTAAACCACTGATTCTACACTTTCTGGCGTTGTCATCTTACAGAACATCGAATACGGGCCAGCTTATCCTTGCTTCTTGCCAGAAATCGGAACAACCGCACACTATCTCCCCTGCTCTCCTCTAACACCCGCAAAGATGGAAATAAAGCTCTGGCTGCGACAACCTCTGGAACAGGTCCCTCCAGTGGTCTCGGTGACAGGAACGCCGGCACCTTCGGGAACCCGAGCGACATGCGACACGGACTTCACAATCCTGGCAGCACGGGGCGGAAAGGTCGAAATAAGGCTGAGTGAAGACCTAGTCCAGGAATTAGCGGACGGTTTGGACGCCCATCTTTCTGATGGGCTTGTGACGGCAGATGTCGAGAGGGCAGCCGCTACTCTCAATACGTATGCCAACAAGACAATGACGTTGACACTTGAACGAAGCACCGAAGGTATTATTTTTTCCCACCACATGCAACTCGCCACCTTAATCTGTCAGGGTGCTTCCAATGCCAGCCGTATAAACTTGTCGGACGTCCGTTTCGTTCATGCACGAGGATCAGGAATGATCGACCCGAAGGAGGCTAAGAAGTGGGTGCATTCCGCCAAACGACTCACGGAACTCGCCTTCGTGTCACCGGAAGACGTCTATGGTATCGTGTATGAGCGACGAATCCCACCAACCTCACCTTTGGACTTGATGGATCCATTCCCCTTCCATTTCTCGACCCAGGCAGGCATCCCGGACCTTGTGTGCACGGGCAAGGTCAACGGCATCACTCGCAACCTCTTCATCGTTGAGGTTAAGGCCAGCTCTGTCATGGGTGATAAAGCGTTCGATGACCTCGATAACCTTTTGCAAGAGGGGGGCGGACGAGCGACGCTGAGGCTAGTCACCGTCGAAGAGACGGGCTTTCAGGTCTTCAGCGAGTTGAGGCGCGACCTCACAGACGTGATCACACAGGTGCGTTAGTGCATGAACACATTCGGTCAACAAGTCAGCTAATCCTGGTTCATGACTGTCAGTTGCACACCGAATTGATCATGTGCAAAACGACTCTCGGGCTGTTAACCAACAGTCGGCGATCTGTGGTACTGGAATGGGACGGTCGAAGTCTCTGCTTGACACGATCGATCTCGCATACAGGGTCGTTCCCTCTTCATCGACTGCTCATGGCGACTGCAGTCCGCGGCATGAGACGAAGGGCTCGTCTAGCAGCGGAGATCGGTCCGTTAATGTAAGGTGAGAGCAAGCTGCTGTTGCATTGAACATCACTCATATATATTGCCAGCAAACATATGCTTACTCGGGTCCTGGTGGTGCCACCCTTCTCCGATCACTCCTTGGCGGCAACACAGGCAACCCGTCATATCCAGGCCCTCTCAACCTCCCCTTATCTATACTATTCTTCGAATCATTCTCCAGCAGCAATACCTCGTTCCTCATGGGGAATCCGCTATTGCCCCTCTCCGCCAATACTCTCCCCTTCGAAGGAACGCTTAATGGCGCGGTGGTGCCAGCCATCGAAGATCCGTTCGGTAGCTCCTTTTCCATCGCCCTGGAATCCGACAAGGCAGAGTCGATGATCCACGTTCCAGCTCCATACGATTGGCTTGCCGAGCGAGTGGGAATCAGCGTCCGGGAGGCCAGAGGCGCACTGGGGAAATACGACGTATATGTACCAGGGTAGGGAGAAGGTTCGAGGTGATATTCGGGTCCAGGGGTAGCGATGGTCGAGGGGTTATTGAGGACCGGATGGGGATTTGAATCGGTAGGGTCAGATTGCAGGAGAGTGGAGAGCACATACGTGAAATCGAGGCCGACGTCACGGAGAAGCTATGTCTCAAGGGGGTCAACATCAATTTTTCGCTGAGGACTCTAAATACTCACCTTCCGGTTATGCGACGCTGTCACGCGTATACATTCATCCGCAACCCCTTTCTCGATGTTCGGCGCGTATACTTGTCTTCGAAACATGTCTGCAAAGGTTTCGATCTGTTCCTTCGCCCACGTCACGAAGCCTATACAAATGCAAGTTCACAACTATCAGCATGCGATCCTTCTTAAGCCCAAACACATCACTCACCCGAGGCCATTCGATTCTCCCTGAAAGCCGTCATGTACCAATCGCTCGTATGTCTCACGACAGTGAAGCATACGATGGCCAACTCGCTCACATAGATGCTTATATCGCCCTCGCACTTGATGCTCCGGACTCGCTTCAGCATCACCTCTGTTCTAGCCTTCAAAAAAATGTCTCTTGCCAACTCGGCAGAATCGAGTCGGGTGAGTAGCGTCACGAGCTTGGAAGCTGAGATCTTTCGGATAGACGGCGATGATAGATCGTGCGTTAGTTGAGAGATGAGAGAAGGGGTGAGCTGGTCTAAGCGGGTAGTGAGAAGGGAAAGGGCAGCCTGATTCGATGAAACAGTTTTGAGGAGATCTCGACCGCGTTCGACCAGTTTGACGGCTTCTTCCCAGTCTCGCATAGCGATCGCCATGGTCAATTCATCGCCATATTCATCGATCCAACGCAAGTCTTTCGAGTCCGACATGCTCATACCGATAGTCGACAGCGGTCTACCGGAAATTATACCTGGCAAGGCAAACGCTCCGGTCGTACTCGATCCAGCCGATTTCTGTCCGCATACGTGTGAGGGTCATCAGCAGAAGGATACACCGACGATAGTCGTTAATCATAACGACAATACACAAAGACTTACATCTCCATGCCACATACTCTTCCTTCGTTCTTGCTCCTTCTCGCTCTCCTTTCGCTTCTTCTCGCCCAGCTCGTGCGAGACTTGCCTGAACGCGCCCAAGAGAGCTTTCTTGTCTTCAGGCTTGGATGTTCGATAGACGCAGACTTCTTTGCCTCTTCGGATCTTGAGTGCGTTCGTGAGGTCTAACATTGTCGATCAATTTCCGCGACGAAACTTCCGCAAGATCCCAGGCCACTCACCACCACTATCCTTGACATCGACCACCACCAAGTCCGCGAGTACCCAACATCGCTCAGCCACCATCCTCCCTCTTTCTCTCTTTTCATCACCTTCCGCAGCGCTGGTCGCCCCCTTCGTCCTTCTCCTTCCCGCAATCAGCAACAGATCATTCAACAGAAACATCGAGACGCTCTGCTTGGCTTTATACGTCGCTGCGTTCAATTCGACAAAATTGTGCGTCTCGAATACAAGGTGACGACCTGGAACGAGGGGAAGGTACTTCTGGGAACCTTCGACGGTGGACCAGAGTTGCGTGAGCTGGGTACGGTAGAGGTTCTGAAGGTCCATGACTGAGTTTCGTTGGGTTCGCCGTCGTTCCACTACCACGAAGGATTGGATATCATCAGTAAGATGCGTATGGTATAGATGCATTGAAGCTGGACTCACAGTTGCCATTCTTATCAAGAGTTGGTGCGAGCGTATCTTCCATCCCCATTAGTTGAGGGAGATCTTTCCACTGGCCAAGCAATTCTTTCAGCTCCAACATATCGTTCTCCAACGTTGAGATCTCCTTCGAAATGGTAACGAATTCCGCATAACTAGTCAATACATCAGCCAAACTGCACATCGAGAGGTATTCGAAGTGGCTCACTGCTTGAAGACATTCCTCTGCAGCTCCCGTTTGTTACCCTGCTTTGCACGCATCAAAGCCGCCTTGAACCTCTGTTTCTCCTCCTCGTCCGCGCCCGTCAAAGTCCTCTTCATGTACCCGGCCAGATCAAATCCTTCCTTGCCCAATTCTTCCAAATCCCACTCTTCCTCCCTGGTCGCATCAGCCGCTCCCCTTCTCCTAATACCCTCTTCCGCGACCAGCCTGGCACCAGACGTTCCTACGCCCGCCCGGTTGGCCGGTCCCGCAGTTGCGCCTCCGAAGCCCTGTTGAGCGAATTCGGGAGAGCCGAATTGATTGAAATATGTCTCGCCAGTCTCGGCGTCATCTGGCAGAGGAGTGAAGTCTGCACCTCCGTATGGATCTGAGTCTAAGAAGTCGCCTTGACCGGGCAAAGGAGGCGGTACAGCGGGCGTAAGCTGCTCGGCGCCCATATACCTGGTAGCGGTCATAGGGGGGTCAGCTTGGAAGATACTAACGTAACGTCCGGACAGCTCACCTCATGCTCATCCTCTTCCTGATCTTGTCTCCCACCTTGGACTTCCTCGCATTCTTCTTCTTGTCATCATCACCAGGTAAAGGCGGTCTAGGTCCAGATTGGGATGGTCCATGCGCCTGTCCGCGCTGGATCGCGGCGGACGGTCGACGAAGGGACGCCATAGTAAGTTTGCTGAGATGCAGCGCGATTGCACGACGGGAGCTGTCTGCCTAGCTGATGAGTCGGGGTGATAAGAAGGATGTCAGAAGGATCGCGAGCTGACAGACCACAATGTGACCCCAAGCAGTGCGTAAGGCTATCTATCTACTGGGAGATCAGCACACATGACGTTGTGGTGACTGAACACGAAGCGGTCTCCCCCGCCGACGGCATGGACGCGATACGGTTGACACTGCTACGCCACGTGGGAAACAGGGTCGCTGTCCGCCACCTGCAAGTCCAGAACGTCCAGAACATGAACGCTATGTACGCTGTGTACGCTGTGTTTACGCGCTTGCAGAGAGAGTTGTTGTTGTTCATGTTTCAAGCTCAGGGATCATTTAATCTTACCCTTTGTCTCAGGCTGGGGTGCCACACCACTTACAGTATGGATATGAAATGTAGTGAAAAACGAGGGTCCTTGCTCACGATGCCCATGCCTATGTGCCTATACCTATACCTATGCCTATGCATTGGCTTGTGCTCTCTCTCGCACCACACGGACCGTTTTGCATCTCACCTCATCTTCCCTGCTAATCAACAACATTGCACACTCTTTACTCTTTCAACATACCTTGACCTTCAACATATCATTCTTCGACCCCAGCAGTCTGTATATCGACAACCTCGACATACCATCGCTCATCGCTCATCACTTTCTTTTACCGACTTGCGTTCAACTTACTCACCTTCCTTTGATCTGTATTGACAAATAGATAAACAAACAAATCGATTCCGAGCCGACTTCGACTTTCACCCGTCAAAGCTTCATCTCGTATATACAGCACCTTGATCTACCTCAAGTCATACACCTATCTGGTCAGCATCATCACCATGAAGTACACTCTGCTCGTCCTTGCCGTAGCTGGTCTCGCTAACGCTCAAGTGAGTGTCGTTTGTATATATTCTCGGCGGACGAGCCAAGAAAGTAGTGGAGAAGCGAGCGGAATCTTGTCATGATAACATTGGTATCGATATCACACCTCTTCGTGTTTGACAGTGCTAATAATGATTACATCTTGACCCCGCACAGTCCAACAGCACCAACACCCTTATCCCCTCCAACATCACCTCATCCTGTTCGACCTTCCTCACTTCCCTCAACAACGATGGCACCCTCTCTTCCTGCGTTACTCCGCTCATCAACGCCACCGCTTCGTTCTCCCCTACTTCGGGTGCCAACTTAACCGACGACTCGATCAACTACACGCTCGCTTCGCTCTGTAAGAAGTCCTCAGGCTGCTCAGACTCGACGATCCGAGGATGGCTCGCCGATTTCTACTCGCAGTGTTACACCGAGTTGACCTCGACCACCGAGTACAACGAGGACGTCAGGGAGCTGTACGATATCTTGTATGTCGTCAACCCGCTCAAAGCGGCTGTCTGCTCCGTAAACTCCGCCAACCAGGACTACTGTGTCAACGAGATCGTAGCCTCCGAAGCCGCTGCTTCTGGTACCGCTAGCAACTCCACCGCTGCTGCCAACTCGACTGCCAGTGCCAATGCTACCGAGTCCGCTACCAACGCCACTGGAAACGCCCTCTTTGCCAGCTTTGCCTCCACCGACTCCATCCTCACCCCTGTTCAGATCGCCGCTCAGAACCTCTACATTGAGGTTAGCACCGGTGCCTCATCGCTCACTAAGCGATTCGTAGACACTGTCCTCTCACGACAGGAGGCCCAATCCGTCAACATGGCCACCATCATCACTCCGAATGCTACCACCTACCGATCCACCAACTTGCCCTTCCTTTTCCTTCAGCCCGAGATGACCTCTTCCGCTCTCTGCACTCCTTGTACCCGAGAAGTCTTGGTAGCCTACGTCAAGTGGGAGACCCAGGTCCCATACGCTCTTGGTCTCAAGCAGTCTCCCATCCTCGGCGGTCAGTCCGCTCTTTGGAGTGCCATCAACGGCACTTGTGGCCAGTCCTTCGTCAACGCCATCATGTCACAAGTCGGAGCTTACGCCTCCAACTCCTCCTCTGGAGCCGACCGAACTGTCTTCCTTGGTCTCGGCGGATCTGGCATCGCAGGTCTGATCGTAGCTGTCGGCGCCTCTTTCGTTGCTAGCTTGGCTACTCTTCTCTAGATCTAGCGCCAAGTCAATCAGTCTTGAATGAGCCGTTTGGACATTGCTTGGTCGCGCGCCTGCTCCCATTTCGCTCTCATATTTGTTCGCATATGTTAATATCTTTAGTTCCTTGATACCCTTGATACCCGTGATGCGATATGTCAGGACCGCTCCCTGTGAGACGAAGTGGATAAGCATGGACCATGCGCACTGAGGACTTTGGACTGAGCACCAAACGCTGTAGGGTCCCAGCGCGTGACCGAGGATACCCTTTCAGGCTGAAACGGAAGCCACACTTACATTCACTACCCGTGGCATAATCACCCTTCTCTCCTCGTATCATTCTCTCTGTCCCGTTCTTCCTCTTCCACTATGCACCTCAGCTCCCTTCCCGCCTTCTCCAAGACATCACGCCACTGCTCCCTTGTCTCCGGCACTCCATAGCGACTTCTTGGATGGAGTATGACCTCCATCACCGGCTGTCCACCCACATCAGGTCTCAATCCTCGCAGAATATGACCCATGCTAATATCCCTCGTCAACAACAGACCTGGCCGAGCACTCCTTTTCGCATGCGCGAATGCCTCCGATCGTATCATCTCATCGCCAGTCAACAGGGCTGGGTCGCCCTTCATGTCGACCCCACTCCTTTTCATCTGCAGATCCTCCGAGGCTACCATAGTCGTCTGGCTGCCGATGAAGGACCGGAGCTTTCGCTTGGCGTTGGAAGATCGCATTTCGGCGACGACTTGTGGCAAGATTATCGCCTTGGCCTCAAGCTGAGCCATGGCTTCGATCATACGAGCCGAGATTTGGGCATCTTGCAGCAGGATGTTGCTATCCAGGTATAGGAGAAGTCCGGAAGGATAGGCATGCGTAGTGGTACCTTCCCTCATGCGATTCATGGCAGCAAGCGGAACCGGTTGAGTCAACGGAATATTTGGGACTGCATTGTTATGCAGGCTCAACACGACTACGTGAGGAGGTAGCGGCTCGAGGCGTCGGTAGAGTGGTGCGCCGTCCTTGAGAAGAAAGTACTGAGATCGTTGGGGTGTCATTTCGCGAGCGGTGTGTACCAGCTCATCGACATTGAACGATTCTCGTAACTTCGGCATCATCGTCTGTTGGGAATGAGACGCGAAGTGGATTGCATCCCACTCCTTTACATGTAGAGTAAGCTTTCCTTCCGATCTCCCAATCACTATTCTACTGTATTCAAGATCATAGACTGACCAGCTGGTAGGCTCCTCTGTCCCGTTGCACTGGAGCGAAGGCCAAGTGCCTAACAGCTCTCTGAGCCCGCCGCCTCTCCTCAGAGTCACCAGAATCCTCGCGATAGTCCAAGAGCTTTGCATCTTGCATGGACGAAAGGGAAACGGCACCTCTACTGATTTTTCGAAGCTTGGTGTAACCGAACCCCTTTGCCATCAGGAGTTTCGCTTGAACATAGAGCGCCGACGTCGTCTCCGGAGGTGCATGGTCTGTATCAACCTCTGGAGGGCTCAGAAACAGGTCACCGAAACGTTTTCGTGGTATCGCCGGGTAATCACGAGCAAAGCGTACTGCTGCTCTGTGTATGGCACGTTGGATGACTTGGGGGACGTTTAGTGGCATACTGCTCTATGCGGTATCAATAGAGACGGGGTAGTGAGCTCGGATGTGATGTGCGAAATAACGATACAGCTTAGGTTCTTGCGGGATGTGATGCTCAAAGTATGTTATCTGCTTCGCTCCTATGTCAATCGATAAAACGGAAGCCACAGGGGTTGAGAATGAGCTGTTTGGTTGTTTGGTGCTTCGTTGATCGTTCGCTGATCGTCCCTCATGATTGTTGATTGATCATCTATGCTCGCGTGATGGCACCGATCGCTGCCAGACCTTTCTCAACAGCAGTCCAACAACCCCAATGGACCTGTTCACATGATTTGCATGAGTAGTGGTCGTCTACGTTCGCATAGAATTGGATCGATGCACTCAAAGCAAGCACGAGTACGAATCTTACGGATATTATTGCTGGGTTTGGCCGCCCCTATTTGTTACACTGCCTCTCGTGAGATTCCGTACCAGCCATGCTCACAGAGTAGCTATGTATCTTATGCGGACCGAGACATCATTCAACCCGTTGCGTAGTGGAGCGTCACCTCTCCTGTTTGCTCCATTTGGGCCTGCCTGATCCGTTCACCCTGCAATCTTTCTTTCTCCCAGGCATCCCACCTGCCGTCCGCCTTGGCCCGTCGGATCTCAGCCCTTTCCATCCAGTTGCCAATGACAGCATCAGGGTGTACAGTCTCGCCATCCGAATCGGCGCCCCAATCGTTGGGGTCCATAGGTACGTACGGTTCGGGTCTGTCGTCAGTTTTGAAGCGAGCGCTTTCATCTTTGAGAGACCCATTTCTGGAGCAATAAATATAGCCTGCTGGGCACAGCGACTCGAGATAAGCGGGAGAGACAGGATGTACAGTCCAGCGGTACAGTTCTCTGATCAGACGAGGATACTCGTCGTCTGTCGGCTGGATATGCTTCAGATCGCTAGGGATCGGGGCTCGAATGTTGGTCTGTAAGGTCAGAGTAGTACACAGTCAGCCAGATCCGCTTCGGCTCATGGGACCCTTCCGCGAGAGATCTCCGCACCTTCAAGAGACCCGTTCTTGCAGGATAAAGATCATCATCATCATAGGCCACGGAGTCCCATTGGGACAGACCGCTGCAATAGTCCCAACCCTTGCCGGCCGCCAAGTATTTGCGTTGAGCCTCAAGCCAATAATCCGGATTTTCGGTGGATTTGTCCAAAGCGGCGTCTTCAATTTCCTCCAGCTGAGCTAGATGAACCCAAGCTTGACGTCGACGGCGAGTGACCTTTGGTGAGGAAAAGAAACCTTCGGGTAGCTGCCTGACGAAGAATCTATGGCAGCCGGCGGATCATGCCCGGAGGGATTCCAAACGCGATGGATAAGGACATGCGAAATGTAAAGTATGCTTGTCAGTCATTGGGTAGACCATCAATCCAAACGGCAGTCAAGCAAAATTTGTTTGGACAGAATACAATAGCGAGTCCGAACTCACCCTCTACCTTGCTTCATCTCCTCTTCAAGATACGCACGTCCCCGCTCTACATTCTCTGAATACCATTGTTTTCCCACGTAGCCTCGTCGTTGTCCCATTGACCTCAGGTATTCCATCACGTCAGGTTTGCTATGGGAAGTAGGAAGTAGCCATTTGCGAGGGTCGACGTACACGAATCAGTCTCGGTCCTGGCAGCTCCCACGTCTAGACAGGGCTTGATACAACCCGATACTCACTCGCTATAGTCTGTCCCAGGGGTCAGATCGATTATGTGATCTGATGGATCGGGAGAGTATGGGTCATAAAAGTTGAATTTTTGGGGCGAGGATGGCTGGGTGTAGGTAATCACACCGGCAGTAGTATACGGTTGGAAGCTTGAAGGAAGGGGAGCGGGTGGCGATTCGACCTTGACGAATGAGTGATAAAGAGCCGATGGTGGTCGGATCCTGTTCGAAGGGGCTCGCGACCTAGTGCTAGCGAGCAGGAGTTGGGTGAGAACAGTCATCGGCTGCTTACGAAGCTGCATGGTGCCTGCTTGTCCGAATGTAGCACATGAACTGGGAGTAGTCAAGAAGATCGAACCACAACAGGTGATAGCAAACGATTCTCCATATAGTTGTATGCAAGCATGAGAAAGAAAGAAGAAGCAAAAAAGTGACGATGGTGAGGGTGATGGTGGTGTGAGTGACGGTGGTGTGGATGACGGTGGCGGTGGCGGTGACAATGATAGTGATGGGAAGCGTGTTGAGGTTTTGAAGGAGTGAAAACGTGTTTTTGATGGTTGATATACCATCATCGAAGAAAAAGTAACCTTAACTAGCCACAGCCACTTATCCTGTGCACGGTGCATGATAAGCACGTGGCAGTTGGCCAGGCACGCAGGTAACCTGAACCCCATCGCATTTGACCGAGATCAGTCTCATCAATCTCAGGAAAACAGCAGCGATGGCGACTTTGCTTAATGGCTTGGTTTCCCTTCCCCCTTCCCTTCCTGCCCTTCTCTCAGCTCTGGGAAGCAAACTAGACGTTTGCAATCTAGCTGTCCTCTAGCAATTAGACATGTTATCTTAAACACCCAGCACTCAGCGGGTGAGCTCAAGAGGATCGAGCGATACAGCTTTAGCTTTTCGACAGACACAACACCGAAACCTTTCATCACGCCAAATCATGTCAAGCGGCCGTGGATCTTATCAACCGAAAAAGGAGGAAGCTCAACCTCTCTTGTCCTCGGCTGGTCTATCCAGAGAGTACTCGGTATCTTCTTCCAGCAATGATGATGATTCCTCAACCCTCGTTCCTACACGAGTAGCGACTCCGACTTCTCGGTCGTACGGAGGTACGGACAATGCGGCGGACGGACAGGCCGCAGTCCCCGCTGCGGCCGGGAGGGATGGGCCTAAAGATAGCGGCGAAACTAGACATAGACAGCATAAGGAATTTAGAGAGATCTGGGCATTGTTTCTTGGATTGGCCTTCGCGTGAGTCAGCTCACGATCGAAGCTCTTTCCCTGCGTCCTCGCTTACGACGCATTCTTACAGCGTCTTCTGCTCTGCACTGGGGGGTACGATCGTCGCGAACCTCACGATAGAAATTGGATCATATTTTCACGCTGGATCCCTGGTATGCTTTCCCTCTTCATCTGCTCCTCGTGGAAGCTTCCGGCTTACCACATGTATCGCTCGAACAGGCATCATGGCTCGGTACTGCCTTTCTGCTTGGCTTGACAGCCATGACACCTCTGTATGGTCGTCTGGCTCAAGTGCTGGGGAGGAAAGGGGTAATGCTCCTTGCTCTCGCTTTCTACCTCAGTGAGTTGGTTATCACAAGGCGATAGCGTTGACCCTTGTGAATCCAGTCAGCTGACTTGAGCTTCAGTTGGGACTATTATGTGTGCTGTTGCACCGAGCATGGGTTTCATGCTTGCTGCTCGTGTAGTAGCTGGTGCAGGTAGCGGTGGAATGTTGACCGTGACCGTGAGTTCAATATCCCTCTGGAGCGTCCGCCTGGACGTACTCTCACCCAAATCAGTTCACTTATCGCTCCACTTGTCCTAGGCTATCATCATCTCCGATCTAGTCTCGTTAGCAGATCGAGGTCTGTACCAAGGCGGCGTCAACCTCCTCTTCGGCGCCGGTTCGGCCCTAGGAGCGGTGCTGGGAGGGAGCATAGCAGACAACTTTGGCTGGCGAGCGGCGTTCTGGATGCAAGTTCCACCTGTCGTATTCGCATCCTTGATGGTCTTCTGGAAGGTCAATGTTGAGAGGGAGGAAGGCGAAGACGTGGGAGGTAGCACCGCTTGGGAGAAATTCAAGGGGATTGATTGGCTAGGAAGCTTCTTGCTCATGGTCGCGGTGAGTACTTCAATGGTACTCGAAGCTCAGCGTCGAAATCACAGTAGTCTACTGGGATGTGCCTCTTCCTTCACGGCTAATGAGCGACCAACGCAATGTGACTTGTCCTGATCACCTGCGGCTTCGATCTAGATCTCAGCCTTTTCCACATCTTCGTCTCTGTGCACATCATCGCACTACCCCTTGTTCCATCCTTTGCCACTATCGCTCCTCGCAATCGCTCTGATAGCCTTCCCGCTTTTTATCTTCGTGGAGAGCAAGGCAGCGCATCCGATCTTGCCTCTGACGATGCTGAAGCGGCCTCAGCCGAGCCTGATCCTCTTTGGATTCGTCTTGACCACCGCCACAAACTTCTCAAGGGTGAGGCTGAACCTACTACCCCTTGCACGCCGTAACAATCGCAAATGGTAGAGGCGCTGACGCACACGAACGACGTCCACCGTCTAGCTTTACATGCAGCCGGTCTACTTGCATGTGACTCGTGGCTTGAACGGGTCCGAAACAGGTCTAATTCTCATACCAGCTTCGATCGTTGGATCAGTGTCTTCCTTGTACGCAGGCTGGCACATGAAGGTGAGTTCTCCAGCTCCAACGTGACTCTACTACTGCATCCGGGCCCTGTTCCCCCTGACAATCTGTCTGACATGGCTCCTGCCACGATGGATGAATCGCCTTATAGTACTGGAAAGAATACAAGTGGTTCCAGGCGATCATGTCCCTTATCCCGTGGTTGCAAGCTCTATCGATCATGACTGGCTGGCAGCCCGATACGAGCCCAACTCGGCTTGCTGGGGAGATGGCGGTAGGCGCGCTGGGCGGAGGTGCAACAATCACAACTCTGATGAGTCAGTACGCAATGCAGCGGCTAACATTCTCAATTTGCCGTGAAGGTATGCTGATCAATCCTCTGTCAATGTAGCTTCCTTGATAGCTTGTGTGGAGGTGGGTCACTGATAGCATGGGTACTTTGTGCCGGAGACAACAATGTAGCTGATAGGCCGCCTAGCCCGCGGAGCTCTCTTTAGCGATATCAGCATGCTACCTATTCCGGGCCATAGGCCAAGTCATTGGCGTTTCCATCGCAGCGTCGATCCAGCAATCCGTCCTGATGTCATCCCTCAGCAACCGACTTTCCTCTGATGGAAAACCGGATGCGGACTTGATCAGCAAGATCATCCAAGAACCAGCCGAGATCTTCCCTTACCTCTCGGACGCGGTCAAGTGGCAAGCTAGGCTGGCGTATCTCGATAGTATCAGAGGTGTTTTCGGTTTCGTTGTGGCTGGCGGTATGTTATTGAGTGTGGTCTGTCTTGGAGTCAGGGGAAGGAAACTGTAGAACGTTCTACAGGCGGAGGATTCGAAGTGGCGTGGTGAGAAGGTAGGACACAACCACGTCGCTCAGACCTAGACCTAGAAATAATTGATACTCTTTGTTGGCTGTCGCATATACACATACATGTATCGAATAGACAACTGTGATTGACCTTCATCGATCCCGACCTTCTTCGTCTCCTCCGCCACTACTGTTCCCACTCGCGTCCTCGAGAGCTCGCTTAGCCATTTGAGCCAAGATTTCCGGTTGGTCGGCAAATTCTATCAGACGTAGTCGGAGAGCATAGCATACTACGTAATGGCGACCGACAAAGAGCAGGTATGTATCAGTTCTGATTATCCGCGTACCGAAGGGAGTTATGGTCGTCCTCTCCAATGGAGGAAACGACAATGGAGAGGAGCACAAGGGCAAGCCTTATTGACGACTTCGGGAGGGTTTCTGGGGAGCTGGATTACGCACCCTTTTCAATCTTTTCCAGGGACCGCGTCGTCTCCTCCTGCTTCTTGGAAAGTTTGAACAGCATATGGGGTGGTATCGAATCGAAGTCTGATGCACGACGAGGCATCATCAATTCATTATTAGCGGGTCATTGAGGTTCGTAGTCATCGTATGACGGTCGATGAGAGCTTACAGGATTTCACGGTTCTAACAAAATCGCAGACCGCCAATGGTGTCTCATGATCGCCTGTACTGAGCGCTAAGTTCCCGACGCAAAGCCAACGATTACATCAATCAGTCAAAAAAGCTCATTTGCTCCCTATGATTGTCGGCAGAACAGCAGACAATGCTAGCTGGGCACTGACCATTCGTGGCGTACCGCATAAGCTCTCCCGTGAGATCTGACATGCCCAGGATGTAATCTTCAGGAGTGACGACGACGAGCTGCGAGATGACCAGGAATGATCAGTGATACATAACTCCCCAATTGATCAGTAGGCTCGAGCTTGTGATATGTCTGACTCACAGGTTCGCCGGCCTCATCCGACAAAGTGCGTTGCACTTCTTCGAGAGGGATCAGAGATTGATGCTCGAGGTACCATAGGAAACTAAGGCCTTCGATGTATTCTTCCAGCCCAGGTGATCTGCCCATAGAGAAGCGACGTCGTCAGCCCAGCCAATCATCCTCGACACCCATAACAGCCTTTTTCGTTCCGGTGTAAAGCGTCCCACATACACCTGCCTGTTCCACTTCCAAAACCCTTCGAGCGCCTCAACCCCATTGCTATCCGCAATGCTGTTCAGTTCAACCTTGATCTTCCCGAAATTACCCCAGATCTCCCTCTCTTTCCCCCGCGCTTCCTTGAGACATTTAGCCCTTGCCGAAGGGGATGAAGTGGCTCCTCGATGCAGATGGAATATGAGCTTCTTCGATAATTGGGTTATTGTTCTGGAGAGGATGATGAGCTTTTCTCGATATTCGTTCTAGGGAGGCCTCGATTTGCAGGAGGTCAGCGACGACGTTTGATTGAGACCCAATGGCGGTGCAAGAGTATCCTCTGTTATTTATAACAACTCGACCAATTGCTCTTGGTCAACATTTACAACCCTCCCACTCACATCTGAGTCGAGCTGAGATCGATAGGCTTCAAAGGTCGACTGAAGATGTTGCCGCCGAGTGATTTCGATACCGGTAGATGTGGAAGCTTCGGGCATGGTAGCCACTAGGACGTCTGCTTGAGCCATTATCGGGTTGTGTTGCTCGATCTCTACTGAGTCGTATACACGATGCAAGTGAAGTGGAAGATCGAGTCTCTGACATTAATTACATCTCACCTCACATCTCTCTCTATCTTGCACACTCGATCGCCTGATTTTCGGGATGCGGCGATGGCCGCCATGGATCTGTCTCCTGAGATCCAACCGAGACGCGTCAACCGTGTCCGAGCAATGTGCATCCATCGTGCACTGTCGTCCTCCTGATCATCAAAAATCATCTGCATATCTCTCTCTTCTTGCTGCCTTCCTTCGCTACAACACCAGAACATCTTAGCTATCCCTCACGCCTCTTTGACTGATAATCCTAGAGCGGCAGCATCGACAGGAGGCTTGACCATCTGCCTGGTACTCAACGAGGGCTGTTGCAATGGCCTCGCCCGCTGTCGACGATGGGGTGTTCACCCGCATCGCACCAACGGAGGGGACAGCGCATCAACCTCTAGACTTCGACCCGACCGTCTTCAAGGCTTATCTCGAGGCTCTCCTTCTTCCAGGTACGTCTAATACTGGCAGTAGCAATCAGTCTGAGCGTTTGCGTCTTCATGCTCGTGAAAGCTAATCATGAGCTTCACATAGTGATGTCAGCATCTCGTCAGGAACTCGAAGATAGCCTCTTCGAAGACCCCAACTTCGACGAAAAGGCCCTGAGGTTCGCGACCGACGCTGGCTGTCAGGTAGTCTATATCACTAAGGAACGATACCTTGATGTTGATGAAGATGGTCAGTTTCGTGGTATAATCCTCCCATACAAAATGATCGAACTAAACGCCGTCACTGCACCCACGTAGATACCCCCATCGCACGGATCACCTTTCGTCTCCACCTTCCTCCCACACCCCCTCACTCCCAGCATTGCATCTCAACACTTGCATTGATCAAGATCTCGCCCACTCTCGACTCCCTCAGCCCCCTTGGCACTCAACTTCACTTCCTCCAGCTGTCATCTTCTTCTGCCCCATTGCTGGTGCAAGATGACGGTACCCCGTCCGGCGTCTCCACCGTGGTCACCACACCCACAACACAGGCCTCGCCATACGACGGTCTGCACAGCTTGGTCCACTGGGGTGTCGCACCGTGGTTTGACTCTTACGTCTCCTCGAAGCAGAGCTTACTGAACGAGGGACAAGCGAAGAAACCCGCAGGAGGGGAGGCTCAGATGGGCATTCCCGTGACAAAGAAGAAATTTGCAGAGCTCGAGCTGTCACTGCTGCATCTCAAGCAGAATGTGGAAATCCCTGAGGCACACCTTTCCGTCCACCCCGCTATCAGGAAGGCCGTTGCTCAGGTACGTGTGTCCTTCTTGGCAAATCGGTATCGTGCTAAAGCCCTCCTCCGACCGCAGTGCCATGCCAATAACACCAGAGTCTCTGTCGACGCTGTCGAGCCGTCCTCTTTACTTTCCGACCCAGCCTTCCTGAATAAGCTTCAGGCCGACGTCAACAGCTGGATCAAGGAGATTCAGGCGGTCACCAAACTCTCTCGAGACGTTTCATCTGGCACGGCTTCTCAGGAGATCAACTTCTGGCTGTCCATGGAGCATGCTTTGGAAAATATCGAGTCTCAGCTGAAAGGCGAGGAAGTTGGGCTGGCGATGGACGTCCTGAAACATGCGAAACGATTCCATGCCACTGTGAGCTTCTTGGCGGATACAGGTTTGAGGGAAGCCGCAGATATCGGTACGTGTTTTGTCTCAGTCTATATGTCGAAGATATTCTGATCATTCCACCCCCTCAAACAGTACACAAGCACAACATTCTCATGAAAGACTTCCCTCTCGATGAGCTGCTGGCAGCCACCGATCTTCATAAGATCCAGGAAGCTGTGTACCTGATCTTCGGCCACATAAACAAGAAGCTGAAGCTCTCGTGAGTGCATCGCCCAGGGTTCATGGAGTGCTTGGTAGCTAATCGTCTGCCTTGATCAGTCCGTACCCCATCCGAAGGACTCTTCCCCTTGTAGAAGCCATCTCATCTGACTTCAACAATCAGCTGCTCAAGGTGCTGAACAGTCAACGCCTGATGTATATGGATTATGCCAAATTCGAGGAGGTCATGACCATGGCAGCTGAAGTATTCGCCACCTGGGACGAGAACATGAAGGACTTCACTAACGTTGCTCGTGAAGGTGTGTCTCTGATGCTCTAATGGTGCCAACAGTTTATTGTGACATGTGTCGCTGATTTCACCGCTCACTGGCATATAGTGTCTCGAAAGCGTGCCGAAAAGTTCATTTCCATCAAGATCAACCCTGCTCACGCCAAGCTACAAGAGCGGATCGCCTACCTCCGAGGTTTCAGGCGTTCTCATGAACAGCTGAGGTTGATGACTTCCTCCACCAGGACCTTTAGTGGTCTGGGTAACGACTTGCCCTTTGATATTGACATGGAAGAAGAGGTCAGGCTCAGTTACGAGAGCGTCAAGAATGTGGATGTCCTGGATGTGTCCTCCGGTGAGCCTCTCATTTCGTTCCATGGTACATCTCCCAGTCGAAGGCTGACTGGGCTTCACAGAGGGTTCCGAAATTTGGTATACCGCTGAGACCGCCTATAACGACCGAGTGGCGCGGATCGAAAATCAGATTATTTCGAGGCTCAGAGACAAGCTCGCTACCGCACGTAACGCACAGGAGATGTTCAGGGTGTTCTCCAAATTCAACACCTTATTTGTCAGGCCTAAGGTGAGCAGAACTCTCAGGTAGTGAAGAAAGAACGATGTTTGACATCCCTCTATAGATCCGAGGCGCCATCCAAGAGTATCAGACGAGACTCATCGAGTCGGTCAAAGACGATATCCGCCGCCTTCGACAAAAGTTCACCGCCAATTACCGGAACTCCCAGGCTTACCATATGTCTCAGATGCGAGACTTCCCATCGGTTTCCAGCGCCATCATTTGGGCCCGTCAGATCGAACGCCAGCTTCTGACGTACATGAAGCGGGTCGAGGATGTGCTTGGAAAAGGATGGGAGAGCTACGCGGAGGGTCACAAATTGCAAGTTGAAAGCGCTTCTTTCCGAGCTAAACTTGATACCCGACCTCTATACGACGCTTGGATCAATGACATCACTAAACGCGGCAATCTAACCATCTCCGGTCGGCTATTTGACGTCGTCCGAACGCGGGCTACTGCGACCAACGCTCAAGGCCAACTTCAGCTTGTTGTTCAATTCGATCCTCAGGTGATCGCCCTTTTCAAGGAGGTGCGGGCGCTCATTTGGCTCGGTTTCCCGGTCCCTCTCACAATCAGCCACAAGGCTAAGGACGCCAAAAGAGTGTACCCGCACGCAGTCAGCCTGATGGAGTCTGTGCGTACGTACACGCAGACTCTGGACCTCATCGAGCGCAATGAAGACATCGCCATCCTCCTTGCAAGCTACCGGATACACGCCCAGCAAATGATCGAGCGAGGTGAGTTACCATACGCAATAATGTAGCGGAAAGATAGACTTACATGAAGAAATGTCATAGGTGTCAAGATGCAATGGGATCATCTGGTAAACGCTTACGAAGGCCAGCGATACCTGGCGGGCGGTGCGACGGATGCTCGAGAGAACCGACATTTTCTGTTCGTCCGGGAGTTTGCCTCGGTCATTTCGCTGCTTCAAGACAAGACCAATGCGCTCATCGAAATCTCGGTGGACATTGCACGTATCGTGGAAGAACTCGGTACATGCGACTTCACCTCCGAGGCATTCTCCAGCCTTCTCACCCAAATTCAGAAGACAATTGATCATCTCAACCTGGAGAATTACAGCAATCTCGATGCATGGGTCTCCTTCTTAAATGAGCGAATCGACAAGGTTCTCAGCGAACGATTGATCGCTACCATTGAAGCCTGGTCCGATGAGTTCCGCAAGGAGGATGAGTCTGCAATCAATCAAGGAGATGAGCTGCCCAAGAGCGGCAAGACCAATGTACACATCGAGCCCCTTGTGCACGAAATCAGAATCAGGAATCAAGTGATTTACCTCGATCCCCCTATCGAGTTTGCTAGGCAAGAGTGGATTGGCCAATTCCAAGATGCACTCGGTAGGTTTACATCTGCCAGATATTGCCGCATCATGAACTGACAATCGTATCATAGGTATCGTCTGCAACCTCAACCGTATTCGAAGCTCCAGATACGAAATCAGCCTCCAGGTAGACGAGGCCGGAGTGGAGGTAACGACCTACGTCGGACTGGTGAGCGTGCTCACGACTGTCTGTTTGACCTCTCCACTGACCTCTTGCATAGCTGACCTCGCTTCGTGAGGGCATACTCGAAGTCCCGTTGACGCTCATCGAGGAAAAAGTGCAATCAGTCAGCGCTTATGTCGACAAATGGCTTCAGTTCCAATCACTCTGGGACCTTGAAGCTGAACAGGTATACAACCGACTAGGCGACTCCCTCTCTGACTGGGGTGTCCTTCTTTCCGACATCCGACAGGCTCGGACTACCTTCGACACCACTGACACAAAGAAGAGCTTCGGTATATGCGTCATCGACTACGCCAACGCGCAGAGCAAGGTCAACGCTAAGTACGACTCCTGGCAACGGGAACTTCTTGCTCGATACGGTGGTAAGCTTGGTGTGTCCATCAAAGAAACCTATTCTGCGATCCTCAAGGCTCGTACCGATCTCGAAACCCTAGCTATTGAGGGTACATCGACCGCTCAAGCTGTATCTTTCATCACATTTGTTCAAGACCTCAAGCGAAAAGTCGTTAAGTGGGGGCCTGAGATCGAGCAGTACACCTCTGGACAGAAGACTTTGGAAAGACAACGATACTCCTTCCCTCCCGACTGGCTATATGTGGACCAGATGCAAGGCGAATGGAGCGCCTTCAGTGACATCCTCAAGCGGAAGGACGACTCGATCAGGGAACAGGTTGCCGGCCTACAGCTTAAGATTGTCGCGGAAGACAAAGTCATCGATGGTCGAATCAAGGATTTTGTCGCCGAGTGGGAGTCGAACAAGCCTCTTCAGGGCAGCATCAAAGCTGAGACCGCTATCAACACTCTCAACGTTTTCGAGGGACGTCTCACTAGGATCGCGGAGGAGTACAGCCTCGTCTGTCGAGCCAAAGAAGCTTTGGATCTGGAGCACACGAAGGATGATCGACTCCAGCCTGTCAACGAAGAATTACGAGACCTCAAAGCGGTTTGGACGGCTCTGTCCGGTATTTGGGGTCGACTGGCCCAACTCCGCGAGACTCTCTGGTCGGCGGTCCAACCCCGGAAACTCCGCCAAGAACTTGATAGTATCCTCTCATCCACAAGAGAGATGCCGAGCAGAATGCGTCAATATGCTGCCTTCGAATATGTTCAGGATACTATCCGGAGTTTGCTCAAGTCTAACATTCTAGTTGGCGAACTCAAGTCTGAGGCCTTGAGGGAAAGACACTGGTCCAAGCTCTACAAAGCGTTGAGGATGCCCTCCGCCCAAGCATCCAGGTGAGTTACTCAGCTTACGAGTCCAAGTCCGACGTCCGGCTGATTGCGGTGTATTAGCATGACTCTCGGTCAAGTTTATGACCTCGATCTGAAGCGGAACGAAGCTTTGATCAAGGAAGTTGTCGTGCAAGCGCAAGGCGAAATGGCTTTGGAAGAGTTCCTCAAACAGGTCAGAGAGACCTGGACATCCTATTCACTTGATTTGATCAATTACCAAAACAAGTGCCGATTGATCCGGGGTTGGGATGATCTCTTCAATAAGTGCGGCGAACATCTGAACTCTCTCACTGCTATGCGAATGTCGCCGTACTATCGAGTTTTCGAGGAAGACGCCGCCTCGTGGGAAGAGAAGCTTAATCGGATCCACGTCCTCTTCGATGTCTGGATCGACGTTCAGCGGCAATGGGTATATCTCGAAGGTATCTTTTCAGGCAGTGCCGATATAAAACACCTCCTGCCTGTGGAAAGCGCCCGTTTCCAAAACATCAACTCCGAGTTCCTAACAGTCATGAAGAAGGTCAATAAGTCACCCTTTGTACTTGATGTTCTAAATATTCCCGGCATTCAAAAGAATTTAGAACGTCTCGCCGACTTGCTCACGAAAATCCAAAAGGCTTTGGGTGAATATCTCGAAAAAGAGCGATCGTCTTTCCCTCGATTTTACTTTGTTGGTGACGAAGATCTGCTGGAAATCATTGGCAACAGCAAGGACACCAGACGAATCATGAAGCACCTCAAAAAGATGTTTGCCGGTATATCTACGCTTCAGATGGATGACGAAGACACTCAGCTTCTCGGTTTCTCATCCCGCGAAGGAGAGCAGGTCTCTTTTAGAGCTCCTATTACGCTCAAAGACTTCCCGAAAATCAATGACTGGCTCGCCAAAGTGGAATTGGAGATGCGACTCTCTCTCGCTCATCTCCTCTCTCAAGCTGTATTTGAGCTTCGAGCGTTCTTCAAGCTTGACTCCGATTTGGCCCTGCCTGAATTGCTCGACTGGGTGAACACATACCCTGCCCAGCTCGTTGTACTTGCGGTCCAACTTGCTTGGACCGACCTGGTTGAGAGCGCTATTCCCTCTGCGACATTGACTAGCGTCTTAGCGCTTGTCTCTCAGACCCTCGACTTGCTCGCCGACACGGTGCTGCAAGATATCGCTGTATTGCAGAGGAGAAAGTGCGAGCACTTGATCACCGAGCTCGTGCACCAACGAGACGTCATCAGATCCCTCATCTCTTCTGGCGTCCGAGACACAACGAGTTTCGATTGGCTCTATCACATGCGATTCTATCTAAATGAAAGTATTGCCGATCCCCTTCTGCGGCTCCAAATCCGTATGGCCGACGCGGTCTTCCCATATGGCTACGAGTATCTCGGTATCCCTGACCGACTTGTACAGACTCCCTTAACCGACCGATGTTACCTCACTCTCACTCAAGCGCTTGATAATCAGCTTGGTGGATCACCCTTCGGTCCTGCGGGTACCGGCAAGACCGAGTCTGTCAAGTCGCTTGGTGTGCAGCTCGGCCGTTTTGTACTAGTCTTCTGTTGCGACGAAACCTTTGACTTTCAGGCTATGGGACGAATCTTTGTCGGTCTTTGTCAGGTCGGCGCATGGGGTTGTTTCGACGAGTTCAACCGATTGGAAGAACGAATCCTCTCGGCCGTGTCTCAGCAAGTCCAAAGCATTCAACAAGGCCTCGCTCAAGCCGCTTCGGACCCGAACGCTGAAGTTGAGCTTGTAGGCAAGAAGCTCAAGATCAATCCTCGAACCGGTATCTTTATCACCATGAACCCTGGTTATGCCGGCCGTTCCAACCTACCCGACAACCTCAAAAAGCTCTTCCGAAGCATGTCGATGACTCGACCGGATCAAGAGCTTATTGCTCAAGTCCTGCTCTTCTCCAAGGGGTTCAGGACAGCAGAAATGCTAGCGTCAAAGGTTGTACCCTTTTTCAACCTGTGCGCAGAACAGCTTTCTGCGCAACCTCATTACGACTTTGGTCTTCGAGCGTTGAAGGCTGTTTTGGCTAGTGCCGGTATCCTTAAGCGGGATCGACACATCAAGAATGGCGTTACCGAAGGAGAAACGGACCAGACCGTTGAGCAGCAAATCATGATCCAGAGTGTCACCGAGACTATCGTACCCAAATTGGTTGCGGAGGACGTCCCTCTCCTCAGAGCGTGAGTAATCTGAGATGGACGGCAATGTGAATAGCTGATAATTGCGCATACAGGCTGCTCGAGGATGTGTTCCCCGGGGTTGAGTATGCCCCGGTTGATCTAGACGCACTCAAGGTCAAGATCTTCGAAGTATGCAAGGAGCGACACCTCGTACCTGGACCAGCATGGATTGACAAGGTAGTCCAGCTCTATCAGATCCAGAACATCTCTCATGGCCTGATGATGGTCGGTCCCTCCGGATCGGGCAAAACTCAAGCATGGCAAGTCCTTATGGCGGCGTTGGAACGACTAGACGGCGTCGAAGGAACGCCGTATGTCATCGACCCTAAGGCCATCGACAAAGAAGCATTGTATGGTACTTTGGATCCTACAACCCGAGAGTGGAACGATGGTCTCTTCACGCATATTCTCCGAAAAATCGTCGATAACGTTCGAGGTGAAACGACCAAGAGGCATTGGATCATCTTTGATGGCGATGTTGATCCAGAATGGGTTGAGAACCTGAACAGGTTTGTGGAAACAACCCGTCGTTATCAGGTGGACTCGTGCTGACATCATACTGTGAACCCTTAGTGTTCTGGATGACAACAAGCTCCTCACATTGCCCAATGGAGAGCGCCTCAACTTGCCCCCCAATGTTCGGGTCATGTTTGAAGTCGGACATCTGCAATATGCGACGCTCGCCACTGTCAGTCGATGCGGTATGATCTGGTTCAGCGAAGAGGTCATCGACACCTCCATGATTTGTCGCCACCACCTCGACATTCTTGCGTTGACTGCTATCGGCTCGGATGACGATGAGACGCTAGACTTCGCTGCTGGCAATGCAGGAAACGTGACTGCTGGTCTGGAAACCCAGAAGCAGATCGTGTTTATTCTCGAGCCACACTTCGGTCCCGGCGGTCTGGTCACCTCTGCTCTCGACTTCGCGGCGAAATGTCAGCACATCATGGATTTCACTCCCATCCGTGCCCTCAATACTCTCTTCTCGTTGCTGAAAGCTACCGTCCGCAACGTTCTCGAATATAACGCTCGACATTCCGATTTCCCCTTATCCGCTGAAAAAGTGGAATCGTACGTCGCAAGGAGATTGCTGCTCAACGTGATATGGTCATTTGTCGGCGATGCCAAGCTTGAGATCCGAGCAGAGCTGGGTGATCATCTGCGACTGGAATCTGGCATCGAGACGCCCTCGATGGCGCCCGGTGCTTCTCTCATTGACTACGATGTTGACGTTGCTTCAGCTGCGTGGATCCCTTGGCAATCGCGAGTGCCAACCGTCGACGTAGAGACGCACGCTATCACCGCAGCCGATGTTGTTATTCCGACCATCGATACCATTCGACACGAAGAGGTTCTGTACAGCTGGCTCGCGGAACACAAACCGCTTATCCTTTGTGGACCGCCCGGTTCCGGTAAGACCATGACTCTGTTCAGCGCACTGCGAAAATTGCCAGATCTCGAAGTCGTCGGTCTCAACTTCTCCAGTGCTACGACCCCGGAGCTCATTCTCAAGACGTTTGAGCAGTATTGCGAATATCGTAAGACACCCAATGGCGTTGTTCTTGCTCCTCAGCAGATCGGCCGATGGCTTGTTGTCTTCTGCGATGAGATCAATCTTCCCGCCACCGACAAGTATGGTACTCAGCGGGTTATCTCCTTCCTTCGGCAGTTGATGGAATGCAATGGCTTCTGGAGGACTTCAGACCTGTCCTGGGTGAAGATGGAGCGAATCCAATTCGTCGGTGCTTGTAACCCTCCCACCGATCCTGGACGAGTGCCTCTGAGTCATCGATTTATGCGACACGCACCTGTCGTTATGGTCGACTACCCCGGAGAAATCTCGCTCAAGCAGATCTACGGCACTTTCAACCGGGCCCTCCTCAAGGTCGTTCCCACTCTCCGTGGTCACTCCGACGCTCTCACAGACGCCATGGTCGATTTCTATCTCGCATCTCAGAAGCGCTTCACCGCCGACATACAGGCCCACTATATCTACAGTCCTCGAGAACTTACCCGATGGTCGCGAGGTATCTACGAAGCTATCAAGCCTCTCGAGACCCTTCCTGTGGAAGGTCTCGTCCGTATCTGGGCTCATGAAGCTCTCCGTCTATTCCAAGATCGATTGGTCGCTGAATACGAGAAGGCATGGACAGATGAGAAGATCGACTCTATCGCCGGTCAACACTTCCCCTCATGCGACATGTCTCAGGCTCTTGCACGACCGATTCTCTTCTCAAATTGGACCTCGAGGAATTACATCCCTGTTGACCGAGAACAGCTGCGGGAATACACCAAGGCTCGATTGAGGGTGTTCCACGAAGAAGAGCTTGATGTCCAGCTCGTCCTGTTCAATGACGTGTTGGACCATGTTCTGAGAATCGATCGGGTCTTCCGTCAGATACAAGGACACTTGCTTCTTATCGGTGTAAGCGGCGGTGGAAAGGTGAGAGCAGCCGACCAAATTCAAGATACGTGGATGACAACTGACCATCTTCAACATAGACCACCCTATCTCGATTCGTCGCTTGGATGAATGGTTTAAGTATTTATCAGATCAATGTTTCAAACAAGTACACCGGTGCCGATTTCGACGAGGATCTTCGAACGGTACTTCGACGAGCTGGTTGTAAAGGCGAGAAGATCTGCTTCATCATGGACGAATCCAATGTACTCGACTCTGGTTTCCTCGAGAGGATGAACACGTTACTCGCCAACGCTGAAGTCCCTGGTTTGTTCGAGGGCGATGAGCATGCTGCTCTCATGACCGCCTGTAAAGAGGGTTCTCAGCGGGATGGTTTCATGCTCGACTCCCACGAAGAACTGTATCGGTGGTTCACACAACAGGTTGCCCGAAACCTGCACGTTGTCTTCACCATGAACCCTCCAGCCAACGGTCTTGCATCGCGTGCTGCTACTTCCCCGGCGCTGTTCAACAGATGTGTCCTGGACTGGTTTGGCGATTGGTCTGATCAAGCGCTGTATCAAGTCGGTTTCGAGTTCACACAAACTCTCGACCTCGATCCCGCTTCATATGCGCCAGGAACACCCTTCCCTATCGCCTTCCGTGATCTCGCCATGCCACCTTCGCACAGACAAGCTGTCGTCAACGCTATGGTCCACGTTCATCAATCTATGCAGACCCTTACCAGCAAGCTTGCAAAACGACAGGGCAAGTACAATCACATCACCCCAAGGCACTTCCTGGACTTGTAAGCATATCTATTGATCTTCATGATATTGTTATGTCATGACTGACATTTCAGCGCAGTATCAACCACTACGTCCGCCTGTTCAACGAGAAGAGGGAAGAACTCGAAGAGCAACAACGACATCTTAACGTCGGCCTCGACAAGCTACGCGACACCGTCAGTCAAGTTGAGGAGCTTCGACATAGTCTTGCAGCAAAGAGCACCCAGCTTGAAGCAAAGAATGCGCAAGCCAACCAAAAACTTCGACAGATGGTGACCGACCAACAAGAGGCCGAAGCCAAGAAGGCAGCATCGATCGAAATTCAAGCTGCGCTCGTCCAGCAAGATGAATATATCCGACAGCGACAGGAAATCGTCAAGGAGGATCTCGCCCAAGCCGAACCCGCTGTGTTGGAAGCTCTCGCTGCGGTAGGCAACATCAAGAAACAGCATTTGTCTGAAGTTCGATCCATGGCCAATCCCCCCGAAGCCGTGAAGCTTGCCATGGAATCCGCTTGCTCAGTCCTTGGTCACCAGATCGATAGTTGGCGAACGGTTCAGGCTATTATCCGACGGGACGACTTCATCTCGAGCATCCAGAATTTCGACACGAAGAAGATGTCCAAGGGTGTTCGTGACAAGATGATGCGTGATTACATCGGTAAACCAGCTTTTAACTATGAGACAGTCAACCGAGCGAGTCGCGCTTGCGGACCGCTCGTACAGTGGGTTATTGCTCAAGTTCGGTTCTCTGAGATCCTCGACAAGGTTGCACCCCTCCGACAAGAAGTCGCATCGCTCGAACAGCAAGCTGAGACCACCAAGCAGCAAGCGCAGGTCGTGATGGACACCGTCTCAGAGCTGGAAACCTCTATCGCTCAGTACAAGGAAGAGTACGCTCTGCTCATCAGCGAGACTCAATCCATCAAGAGCGAAATGGACCGAGTTCAGGGCAAGGTTGATCGAAGCATGACACTGCTCAAGAGTCTATCGTCTGAGCAAGAACGATGGGACGCTGGCAGCAAAACCTTCGAGACCGAGATGGGCACTATCGTAGGTGATGTGATGGTTTCTGCGGCATTCCTCGCCTACAGCGGTTTCTTCGACCAACACTACCGAGAGCTCATGCGACGAGACTGGATGAATCATCTTTCCGAAGCCGGTATTCAGCTCAGATCAGACCTCGCCTTGTCCGAATTCCTCTCGACAGCCGACGAAAGGCTCGGATGGCAGGCGAACGCATTGCCCGCGGACAACCTCTGCGTAGAGAATGCTGTCATGCTCAAGAGGTACAACCGATACCCTCTAATTATTGACCCGACCGGACAAGCTACCGCCTTCCTGCAGAAAGAATTTAGAAATAGGAAGATCACCATTACCAGTTTCCTGGATGAATCGTTCCTCAAGAATCTGGAAAGTGCCATTCGATTCGGTAATCCTCTCCTGATCCAAGATGTGGAGAATCTTGATCCCATTTTGAACTCGGTCTTGAATCGCGAACTCCGACGCACAGGCGGGCGAGTCCTTATCCGAGTTGGCAACCAAGACATCGACTTCTCTCCCGCGTTCACAATGTTCCTTTCGACTCGAGACCCATCTGTCGAGTTCTCACCCGATATCTGCAGTAGAGTGACGTTTGTCAATTTCACCATGACCCGAAGCAGTCTTCAGACTCAGGCCCTTGACAAAGTTCTCAAAGTGGAAAGGCCGGAGATCGACCAGAAGAGGACTGACCTTATCAAGCTACAAGGAGAGTTCAGACTTCGATTGCGACACCTCGAAAGGTCCCTCTTGCAGGCCCTGAACGAGTCCTCGGGCGGCATTCTGGACGACGACAAGGTCATCGAGACTCTGGAAATTCTCAAACGCGAAGCTGCTGAAGTCACACGAAAAGTGGAAGACACCGATGTTGTGATGCGCCAAGTTGAAGCTGTTACCGCCGAGTACTTGCCCCTCGCACAGGCTTGCAGTGGAATTTACTTCACCCTTGAGCAGCTCACAAGTATCAACCACTTCTACCAATTCTCTCTTGATTACTTCCTTGAGATTTTCGACTACATTCTACTTCGGAACCCGAATCTCAAGGGTGTCTCAGACTTACAGGCAAGGAAGACCATTTTAATCCAGGATCTCTTCCTTACCGCATTCCAGAGAACGTCGAGATCCCTGCTTCACACCGACCACCTTGTCTTCGCAATATCGCTTGCTAAGCTCAAATTACGTGACGAAACTAGCTCGGCCATACTGGATGAGCTCGATGCTGTACTCGATATCCCAGCCGGTGATTCGCAAGCGCAATTCACGCTTTCGCCGGAGCAAAAGAGAAGCTTAGATAGCTCTGTTGGAACGGAGATGGCGAAGGCTCTCGAACAGGACCTGGAAGATAATAAACAGAAATGGCAAGAGTTCAAGGCAGCTGAGAGTCCGGAGAGAGTCATGCCGTGGCCTTGGACACAGGCAGACGGTGAGTCCAAGATGCACCAGATCGAAGCTGACTTGATAGATCTCTTCGCTGCTGCTCGGCGCTTGACCGTAATCAAGATGTTCCGACCCGATCGACTCATTCAAGCTCTCTCAACATTTGCGGATCTCGCGTTTGACTCTGATCTTGCCAATCAGACGGGATATGACCTGCAAACGGTCGTCTCAGGTGAAGTTGGCCCTACTCATCCTGTTGCACTTGCCTCCGTCCCTGGCTACGATGCGAGCTACCGCGTCGATAACCTCTGTCGAGCGGTCAACATACCCTGCGCATCAGTTGCCATGGGTTCGGCAGAAGGTTTCACGCTCGCAGATCAGGCAGTCGCCAATGCCGCACGAAGCGGCTCGTGGGTTCTTCTCAAGAACGTTCATCTCGCTCCTGGATGGTTGGCGCAGCTCGAAAAGCGACTGCATACCTTGTCTGCAAACGGGAACTTCCGACTGTTCTTGACGATGGAGACTAATCCGGTGATCCCCGTCAACATTCTCCGTCACTCTCGAATCGTCATGAACGAGCCACCTCCCGGTGTGAGAGCAAACCTGCTCGATACGCTCAAGAGTATCCCTCAGGCAAAGCTCAGCACGGGCCCAGCTGAGAAAGCTCGTCTCTTCTTCTTACTCGCATGGTTCCATGCGGTAGTTCAAGAACGACTTCGATATCTGCCCCTTGGTTGGAGTAAGAGTTATGAATTCAACGACTCTGACTTCGACGCCGCTATCAGCACTATCGACTCTTGGCTCTCGGCTCTCGCGAAGGGCAAGGCAAATGTCGATCCGGCTCAGATGCCCTGGGTAGCCCTGCGAACACTCATCAAGCAGGCAGTCTATGGTGGACGAGTAGATTCAGACTACGACCAAAGGGTAGTCGATGCGTTCGTCGACAAGATCTTTACCGCTCGAGCCTACGATCCAGACTTCAAGCTTGTGGACACGCCTGAAGGAGAATTGACAGGACCAGAGGGGACACAAATGTCCCAGTTCGTGGCGTGGTCCCAGGCACTGCCCGAGAGGGAGCCACCCGCCTGGCTAAGTCTGCCTGGCACCGCCGAGGGCTTGGTCGCCACCGCTGAAGGTGCGTTAGAGGATCTCAAGACACACGTGCCGAAATGATGAAGAGCTGATTGTTATTTCTATTTAGGCGATGTCATGTTGGTAAAACTGCGGAAGATGAGGACGACCGATGATGAGGAAGACGATAGTAGCCCTACATCAGCTGCTTCAGCTGGACGGCCCGCCTGGATGAGTGCGCTCAAAGGTCATGCTGAGACATGGCTGGCGTCGTTGCCAAGGGTGAGTTTGGGTGTTGCAAAAGAGGGGGCAGCAGGTATGCAGTCGATCTGACCATAACCACACGACTATAGGACCTGCCAAAGCCGCCCCACAGCAACTCACCTTTATCCCGATTCTTTGCTCGAGAAACCACCACCGGCTCGAAATTGCTTCAACGGATCCGACGCGATCTCACCGAACTCATGCAAGTCTACGATGGCGAGCTCAAGCAAACTAACGAGCTTCGAGCGCTCATGTCGGATCTGAACAAGGGAACCGTACCTTCTCATTGGAGGAAGTTCAAGATGCCCCGGGAAACGCCACTGTCGGGATACATCAGTAACCTCTCACAGAGGCTTGCTCAGCTCGAAAGTGTCTCCGCGGATGAGAATAGGGAGAGACCGATCTGGCTCGGAGGGCTCTTCCAACCAGAAGCGTATATCACCGCAACCAGGCAGGCTGTCGCTCATGAGAAGGGGTGGTCCCTCGAGCAGTTGGTGCTCAGTGTCGGCATTGAGAGAACAGGTGGAGATGATTCATATGCTGTGCAAGGTGAGTTTCCAGAACAGACGTTCTCGCGATGAAGGTGACTAACAGCCTATGCCTCTACGACTTCGCCTTAGGTCTCGCGATGCAAGGCGCTTCATGGGTCGACGACCACCTACAGCTCAACGATGGCCAAACCGTCTCATTGAGTGCATCCCAACTCACCTGGTCGAGGCGAGACGATTCGTCACAATTACAATCCCAGACGCAGAGCAAGGGATCACTCGTGAATCTACCTGTGTATCTGAACTCGGACAGAAGCGAGGTGCTCTTCAGTGTCGATTTGCAGAGTCGAGGTGATAGTCAGGCTGTCGTTGCTCAGAGAGGTGTATGCTTGACTGCGGCATGAAGAGACCGGGATGTGATGTATAACCTTACTGGTCCTCAGAGGCAGTCGTAATGATAGTCTTTTGGTCAGGTTGGATTAATGACTTTGATGCTCATATGTAGGATACATGCAATGTTGTTTCGATGACAACGGAAGAATCATCGAGACGGGATGACGAGCACTATAGATGCAAGACTTGCTTCCGGCTTATCCCATCAATTGCGAAACGTCTGCGGGTGGCCTGATCGTCTGCGCGAACGTCAAGAGTCTACAAGTATGGGTTGCGAGTGGCCAAGCGCATTGATGATCAGCTCAGCAAAATGAACGTGTTAAGCAGGAGGGCCTGGTCAAGCGTCGAGTGAACATCCTTGAACCCAATCGCGCCGAAATTGAGGCAAGACGAGGACGGGGACGGGGGTGTGAGTTGTGGGTTGTGATGGAAAACTCACCGTTTCACAGCCTGAATGTACTTTCTCGATACCTCGTCGTTCAACACATGCGCTATATTATCCTGACCGATCTTTTCTCTGGCACTTCGCTCATGGATACCGACTGACGTGACACCGATGGGCCATGCGGCGTTTCCAATGGACAGACGGAGGTAGGCGTCGTTGGCTTTTTGGTACGAGCGCGATTGCATGTGGTGGACGATCTCTGCCAAGAGTCGAACCACATCTGGAGCGAGTTCCTGTAATTTTGATGTAAATCACAGTTAAGTCATGGTCATGTCAGTCGATTTAGCTTCAATTTCATGATCTTGAGAACATCTAGCTACCCGGTAGCTCAGCAATTGGAGACTAGAGGAATGTTTATGGTTTTACTCACTCTAGATCGAAGTTGCCTAAAGAGAGGCTTCAGGTTCTGCGCGGATTGCACCTGCGTAGCAGCGGCCATCTTGCCCTGCGTTGATCTCCTAATCTCCTCCGGACGCGAGTCCATCCATTCTTCCCATTCTTTCACGACGTTCTGATGAACCAAACAAGATCAAGGCGGAAGCATAGAGTCATCAGCCCTACACGGATGATCACAGGAGAATGTCTGCATTGTTGAGAAAGACATTTTCCAGTCTTCGATCGGCGTGCTAAAACGCATCCCGACTCACCTTGAGCGCATAGTAGATCAGCGGGTAGAGTTTGTCCGGATTCGTCTTTATCAGACTGAGATCCAATACACCCATATCCGCTCCCCTCCTCTTCTTCTCCTCGACCTTCTTCTCGTTTCCGTTGTTATCCCCATCTCCTGCTCCTCCAGTAGTACTCGCTGCCTCTTTGGCCTGCTGCTCCTCTTTATCTTTGAGTCCCTTCTCCTCCGTCAAACGGTGCAATTCCCTCGCTTTCCTCTCGACCTCCTTTTTATCCAATCCAGACTCCATCTCTTCCAGAGCTTTCATGAAATCGTTCCGACCACCTTGGCCCCTCCCTCCGCGCTCTTCGAGCAGTTCCAAAGCCCGTAATCGTAGTCGTCGCTCTTTATCTGATTCACCGAACAATCTGATAGGTTGCCCCTTGGCTCGTAGTCGTCTTATACACTCTTCGGGGGAGATGTTGAACGCTTCTTTCTCGCCAGTGCCGGTGGACGTAGACGTGTTGACACCAGGCTCGGGGGTACCGCGTGATGAGGAGGGAGCAGGCGATGCTGCTAGTCGGGCTAAGGAGGCGTGTCTGGCTTGCTCGGCCTGGGTGATTGTGGTTGGAGAAGAAGAAGAGCCACAACCTTCGATGTCAGCTGCGCCGAAACTAACATATACAACACTCCCCGTGATGGAGGACTCCAGAGTGGAGCTTAGTGTATAGTCTCCATAATGTTCGGCGGGTACGCAACAGGATACACTGAGACACTTGCCCCGAGGTAGAGCAGGTTAAAACGGATAGCACAACTCACATCCTTCTTCATCTTGGCAGCGCGATCCGCTTCCTTTGCCCTTTCTTTCTCCGCAGCCTTCTCCGCTCTCATCCTCTTCTCCTCTTCTTCTCGCATGCGCTCCACATCCGCCCTTCGCATGTACTTCTTGGCCGGAGCACCATTAGCACTGGAGGAACTTGCGGCTGCAGTAGGAGCACCGCCGTCGATCTCGAGGGCTTTTCGTTTCGCGCTGATCTCTGCTATGAGGGCGTCCATGATTGATTACCCTGTGATATGCCTAGATGAGTAAGGTCACCGTCTCTGGCTCTGTCTCAGTCTGTGGAAGTACGGTATGATAATGTTTATTTGAACGTGTTGCAGATAGAGACGATACTGCAGCTGATATTTCTGGTTATTGAATGGTTTAGCGTTATATGCGTTATATTATGGTGGCAACAATGGTCGACCGCGTGGCAGTCTTGCCACTTTCGGTAATTTAGGCTGGGGGTATGCTTGTATCCTTGTTCCTCGCTACTCGCTCACCTGTCGTCACCATCACCATCCCAGTCATCACGACCATGACGGTTACGATGCCCACAAGCGTCAACCACAACATCTTGACTTGTCATTTAACTGCTACCGACATCACCGTCTCTCTTATTCTGAATCAGAGCTATCCAGCATCTATCCACGATGGCGAAAGGTATGTCGGATCCATCCCCTTGCTATCACTTCCATAACCCAAAAAACAAGGTCGCACGACCGTTTACTCCCTAATCACGTCTGAGGTCTGCACGGACTGGAGAGTCCTCCGCCGATTCTGCGGACCTGAGACCCCTTGTGTAGTATGCTGACCCCCTGTCCTGTTTATCTTCAGTCCCCCGAAGCTTCAGGCTTCTGTCAGAGCTTGAACATGGTGAGAAGGGTATCGGAGATGGTTCGTGCTCGTATGGTCTGAAGGTGAGTCCGAGCTATGTCCCTCCAACTCTGTCCTTACTCTCTTATTTTGCTTGTGCGAGCGAGTCTAGTTGCATATGAGTTGCTGTTCCTCTTGCCGCGCCGCCGGGGCGGAAACAATGGTGGCTAATTTACTCTCATTACGTCTTTCACCGCAACCCGCAGGACTCTGATGATATCGCCATGTACGAGTGGAACGGCACGATCCTTGGACCCCCTCATTCAGCGTATGAGAACAGAATCTTCAGCTTGAGCATCTACTGCGGTGACAAATATCCAGGTGAGCCTCCGTTCTGTGTTTCCTTCTTTAACACTTCTACTTCTTCGCATGCAATAGGCTGATCTATATATACGATCTATGAAACTCAAATCCCCTAGACGTGCCTCCCCTCGTCAAGTTTGAGAGCAAGATCAATCTCCCTTGCGTAAACCATCAAGGTCTTGTGAGTTGTCTCTTGTTATGACCCACTATGTCACGTACAATCAACCTTGCCCGCGCATATTTGACGGTGCCATGCTTTTCCTCGTGTCCAGGTCGACTTCTCCCGAATCCCTTCTATCGCTCATTGGAAACGAGACTTCACTCTCGAGACCGTGCTGGTGGAGCTGAGGCGGTGAGTAGCACGGCCGCCTTCTGCACTGGGCCCGGCTTCCCCATGTCACGATCATACGTCTCCCCACGAAGTTCACGTATAGAGGGAGCGTATTGAGATCGAAACTGATCTGTCGACTGTGTTTATATTATCGGCGTCCATAGAGACATGGCTGCTCCTTCGAACCGAAAAGCGCCTCAACCTGCCGAAGGCACCGAGTTCCCTCCCCTCGATCTCGAAGCACTCGCCAAACAGCGAAAGGTATAAATCGTCGAAGCCGCGCCCGCAACCGGTCGTCTTCCATCACACTGAGCTACTTACGGCTCTGCCGGCAATCGAATCGGACTGAGAAGAAGAGATTTGGAATTTTCAGTCTAGAGTCACGTTCTGTGTCATGGCCTCAGGTATCCCAAGTCATAAGTCATCGAGTATTCAGCGCAGTCAAACCTGTTCATGCAACTTCATCATAGGACCAGTCACTGACATCCCCTTCGAAGTTCTTCTGACTTTTCCAGGCTGGCAGGCTGGAGATATAGAGCCCGAAGCTGATGTTTCTTAGGATCACTTGCGAAGAAAACACTAGGTCAGCTGACGGGAAGATAGGGCTATGGAACCGACGAGGCGGACACGCCAAAGTGTTCGGCATGGTGCGCCCGTAGGTTCGGTGGTCAAATGGAACCGCGGTCCGCCGGTATACACCGCTCAGGCCGTCTCGGATGACATAGATCTCACTACCTGTGTAATCTCAGCGGCCCGCCTAGACTCGATCCGATCAAGTCACCCTCCTTCTGGAAAGTGTGGTCGATCATGATGATCGAAGCAACCTCGCTTTGGAAATGCGACAATTCAAAGCTGGCTGTTGAAAGCGGAAGTGTTAGCTTTCAAGGTGAGCACTGACCCATCGCTCCTTTGTTCTTGAAACGTCTCAAGTCTACCCTGATCAGCTTCCGAACGACATACATGAACACAGACACACACGCATACAATCTAACATCTGAACCTCCCCCCCCCCCCCTTAGCACTCAACGTTGCAATCGTTTGTAGAAATCCGCCGCTCATGCTTACTGGAAAGGCCGAATCCTTTGTCGTTCAACCTCTATTACCCCCCTTTCAGGCGATTTGTGTGAGATGCTCGTATGCTTCGATCGGACTACGCGAATCGTTAGACCCGCAGGATTGGACGGTATGATGAGACGCGATCCACCCAAGGGACTGACTGTTTGTGTGTATAGGTAGTATGGACAAGGGGTCAAAGGGAGAATGAAGGCGGTCTACACTAATATCGATCTCTGGTGCGCGTGGAAAGGGAGAATCCGGATTGAGCGATTTATCAAGCATCATCCACCATTGGAGCAGGCTCAGTCAGGCCTGGACTTGTCTATGATTCTTCAATTAGAGTGAGTGATGATGGCAATCATTGATACCATCTCGTATCGTCTCTCCGCATATCTGCAGCTCACGTACTCCTACTGCGTTATTCGGTATCACCCAAATCAGACCCCCTTCCTCACTCTCGCCCTTCTTAATCTTTCCTACCTCGCGGTACCGGTAACCGAAAGATACTTGACTGGCCGGTCCGGCTTTAAGCTGTTGAACATCTCATATCCCTCATCGACTTGTTTCAGGTTTTATCGTTCATCTTCTTTATCAACCTCAACATCGACATCGTCAAAATCAGCGGGCCTGGGCGACCATCAAAAACCTGCAGGATCACGCGCTAGTCCAAGGCATGGTCATATCGTTCGACCTCGGTTCGTTCAACCTCGGTTGATCTGCTAGCTCAACAAAGTTCGAATGACATCACACAATATCGCATCAAGCACAGCACATACAACCGAAAATAGCAGACTGTCACTATCCTACTCCTCGCTACATCCGTACACCATGGCACCCAGTCTATCGTTCGACGCTAAGGCGCCCAAATCACCCAAATCGCCCAAACGGTTCTTCGTCTTTCCCATGCCCGGCGCGACTTCCCCTGACGGCGAGGCGGTCCCACCATTGCCCTCTTTGGCTTCCTTCACCAACTCCCGAGGTCGTAGAGGGAAACATACGCCCTCTTCATCCATCTCTTCCTTCTCCTCTTCCTCGATCACTGCCCTCGGGGGAGGTGGTGCTGCTGTGTCGACCAGCGGCGGGGGCGGCGGTGGATTCAGTGGTGCGACGGTTGTGAGGACGCCTCAGGAGGCTTTGGAAGGCATACGGTGTCTCAGTCCGGCTCCGGAACCCCCAAGTGCTAGTACTTCATTCACAATGAGCGGGGATCACACCCCCCGCTCAGCTAGTAACAATCCACTTCCGAGCCCAATGAGAGCATTTCATGCTCAGCGGCTACCATACCCATCACACCCTTCTCAAAGCTACAAACACAATCATTTTGGTGAACACGGGCATACTCAATCGATGTCTGCTTCCTTCGACCGACCGACTTTCGCATCAACGACCTCGTCGCCTCACTCCAGCTCCAGCCACGGCCACGGACATGGGCGTCCTGGTGGCGTACACCGATCCAATTCAGCGAGGGAAGAATTGCGAGATCCAATGGTCGGCGGAACACCTTTGTCTCCTGCGCCCATGCGGTCCGCCGTAGTGGGTCTCAGAGGAGTCCTGAAATCCTCTTCTACCTCTCCCTTGGACGCTTATGGCTTGGGAGTCGGTCATTCACTCGGTGCCAGTGCCGGCGCTGGTATGGGTATTGATGATAGCTGGGCGAGGGAGCTTTTGTCTCCCAGTCTGGTATCCGAATTATCGCTCGGCGCACCCCTTGACTCATCTTTCATTTCGACGACCTCCATCGCGATGTCAGAGGAAAACAGCACGAAGGAGGAGGATCAAAAGGAACCAAGCACGAACATAGCCATGCCTCATACTACTTCTAGATCGGGATCAATTGAATCACGAGCACAGGCTAGTTGGGCTCCTTTGTCACCGGTGGTGCGCGAGAAGACTTCCTTTAGTTCCCTCATCCCGCCCACCCCTGCGCCGACCTCGTCCACTTATACGACGCAATCACAAGGATCTTCACGCATCACCTCACCAAATCAAGCGACCAAACGCCCTTCGGGCACCTTCTCATCCCATGTTCGGTCTCCCTCAACACCCTCGACTCCATCACCTCCCACTTCGTATATCCCTACGCATGTACGAGCGCCTTCGTCTCCTGGTCCGTCCGCCTCTACCTTTGTGAACACCACCTTCTCAAAGTCTGCTCCTGTATCAAAGCGTACTTCGCCAATCACCCCATTGTCGCCTCCTATTCCTTCGAAGTCGGCACGAAGGCCCTCCTTACTGTCTCACACAGGTACACTCAGGCCCCCACCCGCCTCTTCCTCGGCATCATCAAAAGGCACTACTCCATTCCCAGTGCTATCGCAAGCTCGATCCGTCAAGCCTGACCCAAGAGATCAGAATGAGGCAGAGACAGCACCTTTCCACGCTACGCTGCTCTCTCAGACCTCGAAGCCGTTGCCCGACGGAGAAGAGGATACCGTCCTGCTCCGCTTCGAATTCGCATATTCACTCGATGACCCACCCAATAACGAGATGCTGACTCTGCCACTTGAAGTGCTGAGAAAGGGTGGACAGAGTCGACTGTTGTCGTGGGTGGAAGGACACCTCACGAAGGAAATCGACGATATCAAATCACCAGTCCCCTCGATGTCAAACCCCCAAAAATCAGATCAAACATCCAAACCCGCGATCGAGAAGGGTGTGACGGCTCGAACTTCTGTCACTGTCACGCTTGTGGATGGGAGACCTGAGTCCGATCTCGAGTCAGCAGAAACGGAAAAGAAGAAGAGCGTGGCTACGGTGCCTGATATGACCGATGGCGAGAGCGCTGAAGAGAGCGATCTGGAGAGCGATAATGGCCTGTCGGCGTTGTTGAGGTGAGTGAAACCCTCGATTATCGTATAAATCCCAGTGCGACGCGTACAAGCTGACATCACCGTACTCTATCTTACGCTCTTGCAGGGACGAGTACCTACGATCATTCGTCATCGCTGAGCCTGACTCGCCAACCTTGCGACACGCTCACGACGACGACCGTCACCACTCTCCGGCGGTCGAAAATGACGAGACGAACAATCACCTCTCCGTTCCCGACAACGACGCCGCCGAAAACACAAGCATCTCGAAGGAATCTCATTGGGGAAAGGCGGAGACCAATCCTGCTCAGCCTGATCAGCAATCCTCCAGGAAGTGGACTTCGGGCTTTGGTAAGAGGGTACCTGGACGAGGCAAGAATCAGTACATCCAACTTCTCTCGAGATTCCCTTTGCCCTCGTTCCCTTCTTCACAGAGTGGTAAAACAGCTGCTTCCGAAACCGGATCTTCAGGCATACAGACTACCCCGGCTCCACCACGAACTTCCTCTCTCGGCGTCAACGCCACACAGCCAGCGAATGCAGCTTCTCATTCCACTCCCACTTCCCTTCCTAGTCCGATCCCGATCTCGAAGAAAAGAGCGAACAGACCCTCGCCTCGGCTAGAACTACCCGCCAAACCATCCTTCGAACTTCTTTCGCCCTTACAAGAGGTAGCAGAAGCTCGTCTTCGAGAGTTGAGGATCTTCTTGACGAGAGAAGCGGGGGTATGGCATCGGATCGCTCATCGGCTGATCTCTGGGTCCTGGGGGGATGAGCGCTCGTCGATACCTGCTCCTGCTTATATGGTGAACAGGTTGCTGCAAGAAGTCAAGTGGGCAGGAATGGAAGAGCTGGTCGCTGAGCTTGGTGGTGCAGCGTCGTATGTGGAATCTGATCACGCGTCTTCAGATCCACAGTTAAAGGGGAAGTCTAAGTCGATATCACCGCGGTGCGGACCCAGTCCTCCTATCACACCTGGGATGTGGTGGGCCGAGGTCGGTCCCCCTCCATCACCGTCGAATGGTCGTTCCGATCAGCAGTGTCCCACCAGGAGCAGGAGCAAGACGCTGGGCTCGCGTTACAGCGGTGCGAGTGGCGATGGCAGTGGTTGTGGAAGCGGAGATAGCCAGAGTGAGGGACATGGCACGATCACCCAGAGTCAACGGGATATGAGGAAGCAGAAGAGTATGGTGCTGAAAGGGGGCAAGGGGTATATCTAGGGCTGTATCGTCAACAATCACAGTACAGTAGATTGCAACCTTTTTTTCCTGTATCCGTAGACAATGGCATAGCATAGGATAAGGGTTCTAAGTACGTTTGTACTGTTTTTGTCTCTTTGTCCAAAGGCGCACAAGATCAGTTCTACTCCACGGGCTGTGTCAGATGACTGAATGTTCCAAATCAGCATGACTGATAGTTGCATCATTAATGTACGGTACATAATATGCTCTCAACCCCATCTCCAAATCCAGACTGAACAAAGAGACGTTGTACTAGTATAGTCCGATGTGGTATCTTCAATGTTTCGATGATTTCAGCTTGGCATATATATAGTACTATACCACGGATGTAGCTGGCCAAGCTGATGCGCTTCCGACATCATATCTTCAACTCCAACTCCAACTCCGACTCCAATTCCAACGAGGTCCTATACCGCGATACCGCGAGTGATTCGTGATTATTGTGTGCTATTATTGTCGTTGTAGGGAATTGGGATCTGGTTTCGAGTCTATCATGATACGGTGACATATGCCAACTCCTGCTCATGCTCCTACTTCTTGGCATCCTGGCCCAATCCCGCAGCGCTAGAGTATCGCAAGGCAAGGTGAAAGAAAGTGAGAGCGAGGGGGATCAGAATTATCAATCAGTACACGGAAAAACTTGATCGATATCCGGAATCCACATCGATAAGGGATACAGGATACTACTACCACGCCACACATTACCGCACTCACTGGTTCGTGGCTACCTGGATCGCTCGCGCCATCGTTGATCTTACTCGACCATCCTCCAAAGTCAACAGACCGGCGATCGTACATCCTCCGGGGGCTAGACAGTGAAGGGACCGAACAAGTTAGATTTTACTTCCTCATGTTATAATAGCTATCGCAGATACTCCCGAGCTGCTCGACCCGGAAGGAAGTCATGTATCGAGAACGCCACTGCACTCACTTGTGACGCTATCTTTGAGCTGAGCAGGGTGAAGCCCGCCCTGAAGAGCCATTCGACCTGTTCCTTGTAAGGCTGCGATATGCAAAGACGACTTCGTCAGCGTTCAAGCTCTCGTCACAGCTGCGCAATTTCGACTCCGACTCCACCTGTACCTGCATTTCACACATCACACAGAATTGTAAAGGAGAAATACGTCCAATAACGCCGCGTCAAGTGACTTACTCTGTGCAGCAAGCTCGAGCGCCTCAGCCCTAGGCAAGCCCATCATCACTCCGCCATCTGTCATGGCTTCCAACACGAGCGATACGAACGCGGGACCTGATCCAGCAACGGCCGTGCAGGCGTCGAAGAACTTTTCGTCGAGGAATCGGCATTTACCGCAGCATGTGAAGATGTTGAGCAGTAAGGTCCGGGTGAGAGGTTCCGAGACGGGGGTGACGACGGTCATGCCTTCTCGGATCTGGGTGCGTACAGGCAAAGAGCAGAGGGCAGATAGGGGTGCAGGTATCGTCAGTATGGTTGTAAATATGAGACACGGGCGACGGCGGTCAACCTATAATACTTTGGGCAGGCTGGGTCTGGCGTGTGGACATGGTCAGAGAAAGTTTTCGCTCACCTTGCAAGGGGTGTTGGGCATAGCTCGGACCACGGTCGTCTCGGTGGGGACCCAGGATCGCAGCTGGGAGAGAGTGACACCCGCGCAGATGGAGACGACGAGCTTGCCCTTGACAGCTTCGGCCATGCCTTCTTCGAGGAGGATGGTCTTGGCGATCTGGGGTTTGGAGCTGCGCCGGAAGCACATGGTCAGCGCAATCTCCTTCAGAGCCCCGTGGCCTAATGCTGTTCTCCACCGAAGGGCACATGTTAGAAGACGAAGGAAAGAGAAGCGGATCCGAGGGTAGCTAATCCACTCACCAAACAAGGACGACATCCGCCTCAGCAACAGCCGACACGTTACCCTCCCCAGCTCGCACTTCGACCTTCTTGCCTAGCTCGCCCATCCCTTCGAACGTCTTCTTCAACTTCCTCCCGCTCTCCTGTCGTCCGGTCGTAGCGATAAACCGGCTGGGCAAACTCTCCTCGGGCGCGTCGAGGAATTGGCTGTTGGTAGGGGTGGAGATACCGGACGAAGGTTCGGTCTGTCGGTGCTGTTGAGATAAGGGGGTGGAGAGTCGGCTCTCAAGGGAAGAGAGGACGCCGGACATGATGGCGATGCCCATCGTGCCGCAGCCTGGTGGATGGAGGGGTACATAGTGATAGCCGGTTAGGGTATATCAGCGTATATTATATTGATATTACCGAGTCTATACTATACGGGTCAAGGAGCAGTCACTCACCAAGAACAGCGAGAGTGTAGCCCATGATGTCTTGATGAGGTGTTCTGGGTTCTTGGTAGCGATAGAGAGGGTTGATAGCTGTTATTCTACGTTGATTTGTGAGCAAGTAATATGAAGAAGAGAGAAAGAAGCAGCTTTACTGCTGTTACCTTATCTATGACCAGTCAAAGTGATTTCTTAGGGAATAGGGAATTCCGAAACTCCCCCGCGGCGCTTTCCAGGGTCATTCTCATCACTCACTCAACTCGGTCGACCGCTTCTTCACCCGTCGACAACCTCATATGTGATATCTCCAGTCCGCCTTCCATCTCAGCTCGGTCTAACAAAGGACATACATAGCTCTGTACTGCCTCGCCTCGCCTCGCCTATAAGGTTCCCCAAGCCGTCACTCATCCTTTCGACCACTGCAGTACAACAAGCGCCCGCTCGGATCTTGGTCACTTATTATGCCCGGCTCAAGCTCAAGCTCAAGCTCAAGCTCAGGCTCGACCGGCATTCCCGCCGCTGCTAATGCTAAGCCGCCTACAAGGGAAGAGACGGGCTCAGAGGTTAGTCACTTCAGTGGCTATCGTGATGAACACTGTAGTGCAATGCATCATATCTTCACGCATAAGATGTGTTGCCTCGATCGATACATGTATACTGATCCGAGCTGAGATGCATGTCATGCACAGGACTACCCTCCCATCGTCCAAGGCGCTTCACTCCTTCTGGCCCTCCGTCTGGCCAACCGGCCCATCCTCTTGATTGGCGGCGGGCTCGTAGCTTCTCAACGGCTCTACTTTCTCCTTGAATCTTCCGCACACATCACCCTCATCTCTCCTGCTCCGCTGCATCCGTCCATCCAACATCGAATCGACGATCCCTCCACATCTTCCCAAATAACATGGTTGAATCGGCCGTACAAAGGTCGAGAGGACGAAGTGAAAGTGAAAGGGTTCGACCTGGTGATGACTGCCATAGACGATAATGACCTCTCAAAGGAGGTATGCGATCTGTGCAGAGAAGAGAAAGTCATGGTGAACGTGGCGGATATCCCACCTCAATGCGATTTCTACTTTGGTGCTCAACTTCGTAAGGGACCATTGCAAATCCTCATATCGACAGGAGGGATGGGACCCAGGGCAGGAGCAATGATCAGAGATATTGTACTGGAGGCTCTGCCGGATAATATCGAAGAAGCGGTGGAAGGTGTGGGGCTGTTGAGAAGTGATCTGAGGAAGAGAGCACCTGGTGTTGGTGGTCAACTAGGTCAAGAGAGAATGGACTGGATGAAGGGCGTCTGCGATAAGTGGGGGCTAGCAAAGATGGAGCGATTCAGGGATGAAAGTGTGAGAAAGACGATTCTAGACCAAGGCTGGCCGCAGAGGAAGATCTTGGGACCGGACGATCTGTTGTCGCGAGACAACGGCAACAAAGTTGCAGGCGGTTCACTGCGGACGACGCTGGACAGCCTTTTGAATCTGGATCCACGCTCGTCTGTTGTCAGTGCTGGACTGGGTGGCTTCGTGTCTGGCGTAGCGTTGGCTGTAGCGTTAGGGTCGTACCTTTCGCGCACACGTAGCTGAGCTATACAGTTGGGATGTGGCATAGTATGTATCTGTTCGCAGCTAGTGCGAGACGACATGCACATGCTGATTTGTATTATATCGATGCTGTACATGCTGGGTATACCATGTGTCTTTGGGGGCTTGGTTTGTTGCCAAGAACGCACGCAATGTATGTAGCTTGATATATGAGTGCAGGAGAGCGTCGTCCTCAGCGGCATTCAGTGCACAGTGACAATCCATGCTCGGTAAGCGTAGGATGTCACAGAGGTAACCTTCTTACCTTACGATTTCGCATCCCGGTCTCTCGATCTTCTCTCGACTTCACCACCTCCAAAAGCAAAAGCACAACTGACTCCGTCAAACATCCGTCGAAAGGCAAGATACAAGGCACATCAACCCATCGAAGAGGAAGAATCAGGGGTTCGAGTGAATTCCGTCATGCCTGGAGATACCATCACCGTGTCGCTCACTCCTACTCAGTCAACTGGGAGCTCTCCGATAGCTGAGAGCGAGGGGATCACAGCTTCCAACCGTCTATCAGCAATACCCTCTGACGACAAGGACGACGACCACGCCGACAGTCCATCAGAACCACCTGGAGGCATACCGAGGGTCGGTAGGCCCTGTTTTCTACCCTTCTGCTGCTGCTCAATTTGAATACGATCGCTCGGAAAAGCTTGAGCATGAGGTACAGCAGGGGAACACCCAACGATTCTCATCAACCGCATTCAGCCACCTCAAGATCGAAGACCTGCGAGCGGGGCTGATGACGCGGATAACGGATCTCTCGAAACCGGACCTCCTCCGATTTTGACCGTTCGCGCCGACCACAAAGCGAGAACGAGAAGACGAAGCCCCTATCTCGTCTTCACCTCCTTCGATGCTTCCTAAGCTTTTCTTCTTCCGTCAGAGCGAGGGCCACCGTGGAAATCCCCCGTTCGATCCCACCTTCCCCATCACCTCGTCCGGGAAGGGCGACGACGAGACATGTGTCTGATTCGCCACCGTACGGATCTGGCGTTACCAGCCCACCAATGGACAATCCAAACAATTCAATGAAGTACTCCATCGTTGGAAGACTCCTCACGCTAGTCCAATATCAATTCATATCGCTCCTCGAGAGCTGCATGAAAGCCGATTATGGACGATATATCACGGCGCGCTGATTTTCGAAGCGCCCGAAGGAGGCCCAACGTGCGAGCGACAGATTCCGGTCATCGTCAAGCACATGCGCACACCAGTGTTCTAATACCGTGTGACACCGCCGGATGTCGTCTTCATGATCATGGGAGACAATGGCGAGCAGAGAGACTTTCCAGTTGATCGCCGTCCGTGGCATTTCACCCCTCAAGAGAAGTACATACGTTGCGTTTCTTCGATCCAGATCATATTCCATTCTCCGATGAGAACTAAGCTTGTCCGCCAATCTATCCTCAGGCGGTGTTCGCAGATCAGAGAGATCGCAGGCTGACTTTTACAGCAAACTGCCCAATTGCGCACAGACGCAGATCAATCGCCCTATTCGAAGACATTCATCGTCATGGTCAAACCGTCAAACGGTTCAGGTGTTTTCGGCGTCAGGACCCATCACATCCTACAACGAACGAATACACCACTTGAAAATCCTCGCCACTTTGCAATCGTCGATTTCACAGTGGCTCAGTCGTTGCTTGGACTGGATCACGAGCAGCGGCTGGATCTACTCTATGCGGATGACTGTGGAATGATGGATTATTCGCTGTATGACGTGGAAAGAGAGTGAGTGCAGTGAATAGTATCAGTTGAGCTTTAGATACAGTAAATCACGTCCCGTTAACAGAGGGATATACGTATCATCCCCTTTTTCAGCTCCCGGGGTGTACTATACGATGATCAAGACCATGTCGGAGAGCCGATACTAGGGCTCAAAGAGCTTGTAAACACTAGTAGGGGAGTTGCTGACAACCCAGGCCAGCGAGCCGTTTGAGCACTTGACATAGTGGAGACGACCGTACATATATGTGCCTGTATTTTACTGTGAAAAATTAGGGACAGTACAGTAGCTGCCTCGTCCATGTTGTACGATTTTGTTCTTGTGACGTGGTGCGCTTGCCGAGGTTCCAACCGCATGGGCGACGTCGCTCCTCCATCGTCTGTTGCAAGAAGCCGACCGTAAGCTCCCAGGATCATGAACTGTTATCTGCCGACTGCTGGTTAGCCGAATGACTGGCATCGAACATGTCATCTCTATAAAATCACATTACAGCACATCACGCCTTGCCTAATTCGGCCAAAGTCTTCACGAACGCAGTCGGGTTGAGAATCTCCGTACTACCATACGTGATCCTCTTCCCACCTTCGCCTGCTCCCCTTGCCCCGGCACCGGCACCGCCTGCTCTCGTGCCTTGACCGCCAGCGCCGCCAGAAGTGGCCGAATTCTGCCTATCGGCCCATTCCATCAAATTACCATATTCCACATACCCTCCTCCCCCAACGACGAATACCACAGATTCGTTGTACTGCTGTCTTCCCTTGCCGGAAGACTGGGTGGGACCTCGCCCTCGAGTCGTACGGGGGTCGAAGTGCAGGTAGTCGTCTGTATCTTGCAAGGCCTGAGTGGTGGCGCTCGAGGGTTCCATTAAAGCTTCGACAAGTCGGGTAACGGTGAGCTCTTTTCGCGCAGGCAAGAAGTTCTTGACTCCCGAAATCAGGTTGTCGAGTCCCACGCCGGTGATACCGCCTTCTCTCAATCGGTCGGTAATCTATGAAGTACGGAGAGCATAGTCAGCAAAATAAGACAAAATATCCCTTGTCATTCCCGCGCTCGGTGCAGCCTGCCAACTCACCCTATTACCCAAGGCGCTGAAGCCTCTGGTCCACTCGCCGCCTGACGCCTGAGTCTGAGCAGCCACGGCAGGCTGACTAGCCATCATAGTCATCCTCGTCACCTCCCGGACCTTCTTTACGTACTCCAACGCCGCTACATCCGCACCCGACTCTTTGAGGATGTTGGTCAACTCGACCAGATCCTCTTTAGGGAGGGCTGTATCGGCTATGGACAGGAAGAAGATGATGACCAGCCGCAATTGATCTTCTGCCGTTGGGTGGGCAGTTTGCTCAGGGTCGTCTGTCTGACCCTTGAGCGTGGCAAGGATGGTAGCTTTCGTTTGACGGGCAGCGGTCTCTTCTACTTGGAACAGGTTATCGAGGCCGCGCTCTTTGATAGATTGGAGCAGGGCAGTAGCGATGTTCATGTGCGTATCGAGTGTGTGCTTTCGCGCTGTCAGTTCAGGTAAAGCGGTGATGGCCGTTTTCAAGTTGGCGGTGTTTGACGTGAAGTCACTATTCAATGGTCAATGAGTCAGCAGAAGACCCGCTGATTTCGGTGCGGGGGCCAAACAAGAACCGCATTTGGCGGTTGTATTGACAACTCACATCTGGGCCACATCGTTGACATCGCTGATACCGGTGGACCGGGTGATCTCCGCAGCGTCGGCCTTGTATCGGCTCAGCTCGGCGTCGATATCCTCTGCTACTTGGGGGAAAGGGTTCCCTGCGTTCTTGTCCCAGAAGAAGTCTTTCGAGTCGATATCATATGACTTCTTTTGCAGACGACCGTTCTCTGGCGACTACAAAGCGGGACTCCTTGTCAGCTGTCTATCGTAATACGGTCAAACACATCAATGGACACACCTCAACAGTCACCCTGTTGAGCTTCATATCCAACACATCATGCACCAGCGCTTGGTATGTCCATGAGTGTGACAGCATCGGAATCAGGTCGACGTTTCGATCAAGCACGACGAGTACTATGGTAGGTTGCCGTCAGCATATTCCCCGTGATCGCATCATAGATGTTATTGCGTACTTACGCGGTCGCTGCAGACTATTCAGGCCATCCACGCCGTACCCAGTATCTCTTCCACCACGTTGCGAGGCACTCGAGGCGATATGGTCCCTCAGCTTGGCATCCAGCTTCCTTGCTACCATCTCTGCTGCGTTTCCTCGGGGGCACCGAATGATAGGCGTGATATCTGGATGTGCGAGAAAGCATATCCAAGGTCAGCGAGAATGGCTCTGAAAATGAATCACGGTCAGGTTCGAGGACGCACTCATAGTATTCACGACGCTGAACAAGCCCTTGGCAACCCTTTCCACCTCTTCTTCAATCTCGACCTCTCCTGCTTTAGGATCATTCAGCACCACATAGCTGGGTCTACCTTCCACTTCTTTCTCCTTCGGACCCTTGTTCCCCTTCTTTCCGCCAGCTGCACTACCGGCGCTCGCAGCATCCTGCTGGATCTCTCTTCGAGGTAAGAGAGAGAACAAGTTCGGCGAAGGAACGAGGAAGTCCAGGAATTGGTCATGTACGGACGAGATGAGTTGACCTGTGCTCCCTGAGGGGTCGTTGGCGAGAATGAGAGAGGCGAGGTCTTCGAGCAACGATCGAGGGAGGGAAGAGGTGAATGAAAGATGGTATGAAGAGTACAGGGGCGGGTTGAGGTCCTGAGAAGGGCGCATCAGCAACGCACGGTTTGCGATACTCAGCGAATGACATGACTCGAGAGTGTAATCTGGGTATGGTTACATACGTCGGCGATGCGTCTGATATTGGCCAGCGTAGGAGACACAAAGTACACAGCTGGTACGTCTGCCAAAGGTGGTCTGGGCGAGTGCAGTTGCCTGATATCGCATCATATCAGCGCAATGTCGTTGCGACCTTTCCAGTGAGCATCTCCAAGATCCCTGCAATATGATTGTGTGAGGGGCTTTAACCAATACGCACATGTGCAGGGTGACACCTTGTTCTCTGAGATCTTGCACTCTCAAGCTAGTCGCCAAGATATCCTTGCTCTGCTCATCGAGAATCAACACCTTCCACACCAAGGGAGCCTGGGCATTCTCATCGAATGTCGATGATGGAGAAGATGGTCGAGGGAAGGGGCCAGCGCCGGAAGATGATGCCGATGCCGGGGGCGCTTGGTTGAGGTTCAAAAGGGTCAGAAGGGCATTGGTCTGAGATTGGAGGAGGGTGGGACGTGACATTGTGCGCGAGATGGGTGGGGTGAGCGCCGGACGTTCTCCTCGTCAGATTGTTCACCGCACTCCCTGTATACCTGTCGGTCGATATTCGATAGAGCGAGAGTGTAGGTGAAGTACGGCTCAGCCAAGCTGTGGATTGCTGTGATGCGCGAGTGATGTCAACAGCGACGAGAATGCTATTCCTCGTTACTCGCTCGTCGCATTGCAATAGTAGCGAGGGTGATGATGCTCGCAGCTACACCTTACGAACACGTGGCAACATCGCACTCGCACGCAGCCCAGTGCACCTCTCTCTGTTTACCCCCCTCATATAGCTTATGGTTCGGTTCGACAAGCCTTTGATTACATAATTTCCATCTGCATATCACAGTTTGAGATTTCCTCGCGAAGCCAGTCCAGTCAAAAGTCTGTGTAGTCTGTGTCTGTCCATGCCGTCAAGGCATCAATCAATACGCTTTCGAAGTAATCGATTCCTGTTCTGTTCAACGGTCCTTCTTCATTCACACAAAATCTCAGCTCGGCCAATCTCATCCTCGCTCGCTTTCACCATAATCATCGAGATCCGAGCCGGAAGTCGTTCGGAGAGGCTTCCGGACAATCACTACCCCTCACGGAAAGTCAACGCCGCTGAACGATACCCGACCAAAAAGCGACTTTAGAACCCCTTAACAAGTCAACAAACAACGAGAGCCGATCAGAACAGAAGCTGTCAAGATGGATCCTTGGGCAGTGATTGATCAGCACGAGAAGCGATACGTCTCCTCAGACGTTCCGAGACGAATGTGAGCTACTGTTCAAGTCAGACTTGCAAACTTGTTGGACTTCGGGCTTACAGATATGTGTTTTTGTTTTGTTTGATTCAGCAAGCACATCCAATTTCAACCTTTCACGCCGAAAGATATTGTAAGGATATCCGAAGTCCAAGTCAGCAACCCCGATCTATACAAAAATCATGAAGATGGGAGTAGGACCACTGCGCCCGAAGGACCGCTGGACGGACGGATGGTGAGTTTCATCATCTCTTCTCAGCTCTAACCAGGAAAGGTTCAATGGCTCATTGCCGGAATGACCTTGGTGTGTGTAGGGACCTAATGAGAAGGGCAAGAAATGTCTGACATGTGGTGAAGAAGCGGCAAAATGTGTGGGACATTACGGATACATCAAGCTTGTCTTGCCTGTCTTCCATATTGGATACTTCCGACCGACCATCAACATGCTCTCGTGTATCTGCAAGGTACGTCCTGTATAATCTGGGAACTGATCATAGCATAGCATGCCTCTCGAGTAATCGAACTGACCGTCCTCATCATATCCATCGCGATCGGTCAGACCTGCGCTCGAGTGCTTCTTCCCCCAAACGAGCGAGCCGCTTTCCTCAAGCGATTCAGACGGCCGGGTCTTGAATCCTTACAACGTCAATCAGCATCAAAGGCTGTACTAGCTGCGTGCAAGAAGCGCAATATTTGCCATCATTGTGGTGCGCCCAACGGTGTTGTCAAAAAGTCAGGTCCGATGAAGATCAGTCATGAGCCGTATCGAGCGTCCAAAATGGCGAATATGAAGGAAGATTGGATGGCGACTTTCAAGAATGCCGTAGCAGAGAACCAAGCGGTGGCAACGCATCTGAGCAAAGCGGTAGATGACTTGAATCCGTTGAAAGTGCTAGATCTGTTCAAGAGGGTCACGGCGGAGGTGGGTGTGCATACCTTCTTTTTTTCAGGCTGGGCTTCGAGCTAACCATCTACGCAGGATTGTGAGCTGCTATCATTGCATCCTGACATAGGTCGTCCGGAAGACTATATCTGGCAATATATCTCAGTGCCTCCTCCTTGTATCCGACCGTCGGTAGCATCGGAAGCGGGAAACAATGAGGACGATCTGACGGCCAAACTGGCTGAGATTGTCAATCACAACATGGTACTGGCATTGATGATGGACATGGGAAGGGGTATAGAGATGATCACGACGAATTGGGAGGTCCTGGGACAAGCTGTCGCGCTGTATATCAACTCGACAGCGCCGGGTATGCAGACGCTAGGCGCGAAGCCGATCAGGGGTTTCGTTCAACGGTTGAAGGGAAAAGCTGGTCGATTCAGAGGAAATCTGTCGGGAAAGCGAGTGGATTTCTCGGGACGTACTGTCATTGGACCTGATCCTAATTTGCGTATTGATGAGGTAAGCAGAGCTCCCAATTCGAGTTTTTCGGGTTGATCGATGAGGCTCTTTCTTACTAATCTGCGTTCGATAGGTCGCCGTTCCAGAGAAAGTCGCCGTCAAACTGTCGTATCCTGAACGGGTCACCGACTACAACAAAGCAGCCATGCAAAATTGTATCGTCAATGGATCAAGACTGCATCCGGGAGCCAATGTGCTGGAGAGGAAGGGAGAGAACGGTGCTGCGCCTATGAGAATAGCGTTACATGTGATGAAGGATAAAGAGGCAAGAAAGCGATGGGCGAGGGATCTGCAGATCGGTGATATCGTACATCGACATGTACGGGACGGAGAGTGAGTTCTGCATGAGCATCTCGTAATGTCGACTGCATTCGAATAAAATCGACTGACGACTATGTCTTCCAGTATCGTTCTTTTCAACCGACAACCGAGTTTGCATAAGCTGTCCATCATGTGTCATCGAGTGCGAGTACGGCCTTGGCGAACATTCCGACTGAACGAATGTGTATGTAACCCTTATAACGCCGATTTTGACGGTGACGAAATGAATTTGCGTAAGTCCAATGGAAATCTCTGAGTGCAGGCATTGGCTGATTAATTTCGATGTAGACGTTCCGCAAACGGAAGAAGCCAGAACAGAGGCTCTCGAGCTCATGTCGGTCAAAAAGAACCTTGTGACGCCCCGAAACGGAGAACCGATTATTGCGGCTATTCAAGACTTCATCACCGCTTCTTACTTGCTGTCTCGACGGGATCGTTTCTACGATCGACAGCAGTTCACCCAGATCGCTTCATACCTCGGTGATGCCAATCTCAAGATCGAAATGCCCCCTCCTACCATCTGGAAACCGGTTCGAATGTGGACCGGTAAACAGATCTTCAACCTCCTTATGCGGCCCAACAAATCCTCCCATGTGCTCGTCAACCTGGAAGCAAAGTGTCGAACGCAAGTAGATCCCGCAAAAGAGGACCGTTTCCCGCCCGACATGTCGCCGAACGACGGTTATCTCGTCATCCAAAACAGCGAAATAATGTGTGGTGTCTTCGACAAGAACACCGTAGGAGACGGAAAGAAGAACTCTGTATTCGGTGTCATTTTGCGTGATTACGGACCCGAAGAGGCGGCGAAAGCGATGAACCGACTGGCCAAGCTTGCCGCTCGATGGCTAGCCAACATCGGTTTCTCCCTCGGTATCAACGATGTCATTCCAGGTCCGATCTTGCACAATAGCAAAGACGAGAGGGTAGAGAAGGCATACGTGGCCTGTGACGAATTCATCGATCTAGCAAAGAAAGGTAAACTGGAGAACTCGCCAGGTTGTGACCAGGAAGCCACGTTGGAACAAAAGATCTCAAAGACTCTTTCCGACGTTCGAGAAGCGGTCGGTAAAATCTGTATGCAGGAGCTTAGTAGGCACAATGCCCCGCTCATCATGGCTACTTGTGGTTCGAAAGGTATGTCGGGTCCCTATATCCCTTCTGATCCTTGACCTTGGCTGACATTGCTCCTTTCTAGGATCCGTCATCAACGTCGCCCAGATGGTTGCTTGTGTTGGACAACAGATTATCGCCGGTTCTCGAGTACCGAACGGTTTCCAAGATCGATCACTGCCTCATTTCAAGAAAAAGTCAAAGAACCCTCCTTCCAAAGGTTTCGTGCGAAACTCTTTCTTCTCCGGTCTTACACCCACCGAGTTCTTGTTCCACGCCATTTCCGGTCGAGAAGGTCTGGTCGATACTGCGGTCAAGACTGCTGAAACGGGTTATATGGCTCGACGACTGATGAAAGCCTTGGAGGATTTATGCACGCACTACGATCTGTCCGTAAGGAACAGTGTTGGCGGTATTGTGCAGTTCCAGTATGGTGATGATATGCTGGACCCGGCTTGTCTCGAAGGTGATGCTACTCCAGTAGAATACGTGCGAAGTTGGGCACACAACTGTGTAAGTATATCGGCTTAGCCTGAGAGCAATGATGTACATTAGCTGAAGCTGATAAGCTTTCTCTGCTTCCAGCGAATTGCTTCAAGATCTGGTCGAGCGCTACTGCCGTACGAAGTACGACAAATCGCTCAGCGAATCTACCCTGAATCGATTGTTCCCCCGTCTCCGCCGCCTTTCAAGCGAACTAAGGGTCGAAAGGTGAAGGAACCTACTCCGCCTCCTTTCGTCCTTCCTGCCCTTCCGAAAGAATGGGAAGGATGTCATATCAAGTTTAGAGAAATCACCTACAACTTTATCATGGACAAAATTGTAAAGACAATGATCAATCAGCGAATCGCTCGAGGGCTGCCCGATGCGGACGACAAAGCTATGGCGGAAGAATATGAAGACCTGCTCACGTCGGATGATCAAGCCATTCGACAAGTACTTGAGAACGCCAACAAGGTAACCGAAGCGCAATTGAACTCGTTCTTGGAGGACTGTCGAATCCGATACCTCCGAGCCAAGATCGAACCCGGTTCTACGGTTGGTGCGGTTGGTGCACAGTCAATCGGTGAACCAGGTACCCAGATGACGTTGAAGACTTTCCATTTCGCCGGTGTCGCTTCCATGAACGTCACGCTGGGTGTACCTCGTATCAAGGAGATTATCAACGCCGCCAAGGTGATTTCTACGCCCATTATCACAGCCGAGATGGCTATTCCGGACAGTGAAACTGCGGCTCGAATTGTCAAAGGCCGAATTGAAAAGACCGTGCTGGGTGATGTGAGTAACGCTGCCGTACGAGATCTCTTGACCCTCTGGAATACGATGGATTGTTGCTGAGCGATTCTTCGTTGCTGTAGATCGCATCATGTATCGAGGAGAGTTGGACCAACGCAAACGCCTACATCGAGATCCACATCGATATGAAGGCGATTCGACGATTGCAGCTTGAGATCACCCTCGAGTCCATCAAGTGGGCTCTGGTGGCCGCGCCAAAGCTCAAGATTCCTGAAGGCGTGAGTATCTCAACGAAAACCAACGCAAATACCAATACACGTGTCCGCATTGTTGCTGACTTATAAAAAATCCCCATGGGTTCCAGTCAATCCATGTGTCCGAGAAGACATCACGAGTGCGACTATGGATAGACGAGCCGCCCAAGGACAAAGTCAACTCTGGAGGTATCTACGAGCGACTCAAGTTCCTCAAGCGTGCTATCGCCGATGTCCAAGTCAAGGGTCTTCCGGCTGTCGATCGAGGTGTCGTTACCAAGGACGAGAAGAACGAGTCTATCCATAGATTACTGGTGACTGGATACGGCCTGTCCGAAGTCATGGGTACCGAGGGTGTCGATGGTTTAAAAACCAAGACGAATCACGTTATGGAGACCCAGAAAGTACTGGGTATCGAGGCGGCCCGACAGACCATTTACAATGAGATTCAGACGACAATGAAATCGCACGGAATGTCCATCGACCCTCGACATGTCATGTTGCTCGGTGATGTCATGACGTACAAGGGCGAGGTATTGGGTATCACTCGATTCGGTGTACAGAAGATGAAGGACTCGGTTCTCATGTTGGCCAGTTTCGAGAAGACAACCGATCACTTGGTGAGTGGGAGTGAGGAGCTAATGTGGTCAAGTCTCGGTAGAAGGGGTGGCTGACTTCATCGTCTGATCGCCTACTTTTCAGTTCGATGCGTCTCTGTTCTCGAAGAAGGACGAGATTCAAGGTGTATCAGAATGTATCATCATGGGAACTCCAGCTCCAGGCTGCGGTACATCTCTGTGAGTATTCCAATTCCATATGTCTCGGTATGACTTATCTTCTACCCTCTGGGCCCACTCATATATACCAAATTATTTGACCAAACTGAAATGGACATATACTGAGACATATGCGTGTCATTCGCTCACCAGTGCTTCCATCGTCACTCCCGCGCCGCTACTGCCGCGAAAGAAACCGCTATTGTTCGAGAGCGCGTACAAGATGGGTCAGGATAGGATCAAGTCGTTCGCTCCTGCCCACACGGGTATGGGCATGGGCATGGGCATGGGTATGGAGGTCGATGTCTATTGATGGAGGTGCACATTGAGGAGTCACTCCATGCCATGGAGAAGGACCTGATCGATGTTATAGAGCCGATTCGGGTACAGATACGTCTTACGATATGATATGCCATATAGTATTTCATGATTCAACCTTCTTTCTGAATACACCGAGGGTTCTTGGCAGGTCACGTGATCAGGCGGACGTTATCGATAGCCGAGTACTCGGAACACGTCACGTCAGCATAACTTAGCTCACTCGTCCGACCGAGTCACTTCTCTCTTGATTTCGAACAGAGATACATGTATAAGTCAGAGTGAACGATAGTCTCTTCTAACATCCACTCGTGATTCCCCCCGATATCGTGGCGACTGGCGAACCGGCACAGCAGCGAATCAGCACTCGCACTCGCACGCACTTCTACCCATCATGCCGCTCACGCCAACTCAACGGGAGGCGCTGGAGCAGCTATGGGCAGTGACAGCTTCCGAAACGCCAGCTGCTAGAGAGAGGGATGAGAGGCTGTTGAGTGAGAACGGGTGGAATGTCCAAGTATGTCGACATCGCTTTTGAGATGCGTGTTTGTTTGTTCGAGGCGACTTGTGTACCAACGGACGCTGACCCCGTCATCTTCGTGGTTCAACCCCTTTGTCTTTGCCTCTACAAAACCAGGCTACCGTCGAACAGATTTTCTCCATGGGCCCTGGCTTCCACGACGATGATAACGTACCCGGATCCGGATCCGGAGCTGATCGAACTAACACAGAACAGAGATCGGGACCATCCCGACTTCAGGTGGACGATGATGTCGTCTCGCCATCAAGCTATTCTTCATTACCCGGAAGACGGCTATCGAGGACAGGCTCAGGCTCAGGCTCAACCTCAGGATCAGGAGCAGGTCGGCTGCCTAGATCGCCCGGTGGTACAGGCTCAGGATCCGGTGCTGGTACAGCTGGCGTAGGGTTGGGCTTGGGATCAGGGCTGTGGGGGATAATCACTTGGCCCGTGTCGCTGGTCATGTCTATTGTAGGGGGTGTATGGTATTTCTTGAGTGAGTGAGGCTTCGGCTTTGAGTTCCGTGAACCCTCGAGGCCTAGTGGCTTTCTCATCTGTTCTTTATTTCTGCATCTCGATGCAGAGCATTGATTGTGACAACAATCGAGAACACCCGCTGACGCCCATTGCCTACATCCTTTGCAGTACGCAACTTTGTCCCATTATCGTTCCTCCCTCGCCTCCCCGCATTCCTCTTACCTCCTTCGACCCCGTCCTCTTCTACCAACTTACGGCCTCGACCCGGTCCCGCACAAGACCCCACGACCAGCTCTCTACGATTCATCCGCGAACTCGAACTCTACACCCGCTGCTCCACCTCTGCCGGGACCCTACCCGACTTCTACATCGGCCCTTATAGGGAGTTCGTGCAGTCTTTGAGGACCGAAGGCAAGTTGGGGTTGATCGTTCTTGTGTCGGGGGAACATGAAGACGATGAAGAGTTCAAGAGGGACGTTTTGGCAGATCCGGAGCTGGTCAGGACCCTCAAGGAGAAAGAGGTGGTCGTCTGGGCGGCGGATATATCCAGTCGGGAAGGCTATCAGGGTGAGTCTGGCTTGTTATGATCGTATATCAGACCGGACTTTCCAGAGTCTCGAATAAATCGGTTGTACCGCTGACCCAAAACGATCTTTCATCTCGTTACCTTCGATGCAGTCTCTCAAACCCTCCTCACCACTACCTACCCGTCCCTGACCTTCTTATCCCTCTTGCCGGTGCCCAACAGCTCCACGCCGAAACTTACCATCCTATCAACCTTGTCAGGCCCACCATCCACCTCAACATCCGTGACGTCCATCATCCAATCCCTCACCACCACCATCCTGCCCCGCGTGACGCCCTTCCTGAATCGACTGAAGAGAGAACGCCTCTCGCTCGAGGAGGCTAGACATCTCCGTGCAGAGCAAGATAGGGCGTTCCGAGAGGCCGAGAGGAGGGATAGAGAGAAATTGGAACAGCAAAAGAAGAAGGAAGAGCTGGAGCGACTCCAGAAAGCTCGGGCGGAGCGAGAGCTGAAAGAAAAAGAAACGTACGAGCAGAATCGCAAGATCTGGCGAAGATACGCTAGGAAGCATCTGTTACCCCAGACAGAAGGATCCAGCGGTAGTACCAATACTGGGAAGAGCGTTAAGATCGCGATCAGGACTCCTTTCTCTTCCGAGCGACATATCAGATCATTCAACCTCACCCCACCGAACAACACATCCACGATCCCGCTCTTCGTCTACGTCGAGACCCTCCTTATTCCTGCTTCCGACTCCCCGTCTACAGACCCTGACCAGCCTCCTGAGGGGTTCGAGCCCAAATGGGATTTCCAGCTGGTGACGACTTATCCGAAGAAAGTCATCGAACCTACCGATATCGGTGGTGAGGCGTATTGGGATGTCATCAAGAATTCGGGTGGGACGCTGTTCGCTGAAAAGAAGGTCGGCAGCAGTTGGGGTGCGGGAGACGGTGGTGAGGATAGCGATAGCGACGAGGAGATTGTGGAGTGATGTCGATGGGCATATTCAAGACCCTTCTCACTTGATAAGCTCAAGAGATATACGCCCCTCACATTCAAGCAGACAGACAGCCGCATTCATTTCGTTGGCGCTCGCGGCTCAGGTGTATCATGTATTCTTCTTCATACTATATCATCTATCCACAACGACCCTATACATGTAATATGCGTTTCGCACAGGTGAAGGCAGAGCAGCAGATCGGCCGTTATAGAGCCAAGTTTCTATTGGACTTTCTTCCTTCGTTTTCGGCCTCCCCAATAAAATAAGTTTTCACAGCGAAGGCAAAGCGTTTATCGCTTCTCAAGGGCATCCTCGGTGTACCAGTTGAGACCGAGGAGGGCTATAAGCGAAATCACATAGTACGATCGTTGGTTAGCATGGGCTGTCTTTTCCTTCGGGGCACAAACGGGTCAGGATTATCTCGAAACCTTCAGCCGCCACCATAGCCCACCATCCAGTCGGCTCGCAGCATCAATCTACAATGTTGGACTCACAAGGCTCCTTGAGAGAATGGTGCTGGTATCCCAGAACAGCCAAACCGCCGGGCTCAGCTGCGAAATGGTATCCGGTCCTGATAGGGAACTCGCACCACCTGGCGATGAAACATCGCGAGAAATGACCGTGGGAGAAGATGATCACGTCGGCGTAATCTGCGTCGTCGGGGTTCTCGACCGCTTTTTCGGCCTACCCGCCGAAGGTAGAGATTGCACGAACGAGGGACAGCAAAAAATGGTGGAAATCTCGTCAGCAGGTCAACGACAACTAGTGATAGCGCAAATACACATATATATAAATATATGTATATATTTGCTACAATCCGACCATTCGGACATGGTAGTGGAGAGTCACGTACAGCTTCGTGGATGGCTCGGACCTTTGCAATGACCCTGTCGACTCGGTCGCTCATCTGCTGAGGGCTCTCTCCGGGAGTCTCGCCGGGAGGGCAGCTGAATGATGTAAAAGGCAGACGGGAACGTCAGTCCAGCCAGTCCAGTTCAATTCAGTCCAATATCCATAGGCTCCGCCTTTACGCTTCTCTCGGTCGAAGAATACCCCAGCACAATCCGGATTTTTGGAGTGATTGGGTCTTCGCTCTCCACTCACCCGTCGTCCCAAATACTCCAATCAGGCTTCTGCTTCTTGATATCCTTGGACAACATTCCCTCGTACGCTCCGTAATCCCACTCGGCTACTTCGGGGTCCGTCTTGAACTCGCACTTGACGGGCTTGTTGTCGCCGAACAGCTAATCACCGGAACGCACGCAAGTAAATGAGTTCATTACGCTTGCGAAATCAGCGTTCCGCTCATAACCAATCCCCATAACAGGTTTGTGTGATACCTTATCATCTTCATGCGGGGTAGACCGTCACTCACGAGCTCAGCAGTCTTTTGGGCTCTAGTTCGAGGAGAGATGAGTATATGTCTCAAGTGGTTGGGGTTGATAAGTTCTGATTGAGTATTACCAATACCCAGTGAATTGTCAGTCAGCCAAGGCCTTCAGAATATGTTCGTTACTCAGAAGCAGAAGAAGCGAGCAGACAGGCAATTGAAGCGCTGTCAAGCAGGCAAGAAGGTCAGTCGCAGGTCTGGTTCACTCACTCCCTTTTCCGATCATTCGAGGGCTCATCTCCTTGACCATCTTCTCTCCGTTGGCAGTCAGAGGGATATCAGAGACACCGGTCTAAGTGTCCAGTCGTTTGGTAACGTGTTTCAATATGCAAGTTGTCCAAATCAGCTATCGGCTAAAGAGATCTCTCGTTGTGTGTAACACGAAAACATGCTTCTGAAACTCTGATGACATGGTGACATGGTCGTATGGTCACATGGCTGAACTCACATGTCGACCGTTGAGAGACCACTCGGTCTCTCCGTGTCTGATCAAGTAGACTCTAGGCATTCGTCGACCCATATTTCGAAGCGTTTCCTTATCTGTGCTGATGAGTGGGTTAAAGAAGTAGTGGAATGTCAAAGCAGAGCATAAACAGGTGAGTTGAGAAGAGGAGAAATAGACAAGTTGTAAGAGTCAATCGGAAATAGACCACTCGGTACTCGTAGCCTGGTGTAATGGCGGAAATGACCGTCATAGGGTGAGTAGTGAGTACAGTGCGTCATATATACCAACCTCTACGCGGTGAATTGAACGAGGGGGAAACCTGAGCATCAGCTTGCACCGATCTGTCGTGTAATCAGTCGCTGCCTGACTTGGACCATGGATGCCTTCTATGCATGGCTGTAATCTGGGAGGCATGACATGTGGAAGAATAAACAGACATCTATGTTTTGTACGGCTCACACGCGAACTCACAGCCCTCAGGCTGCGTCCCCCCCTCCCCCCCCCCTCCCTGTGCGCCTCTGAAACGTTCGCTTGGTCGCTGCTATCGTTTCTCAAAGTAATACTTGCCCACGCCCCACGTCTCACCGCCGTCGAGCGCGAAGAACTCTGCGCAAGCCATGAAGAACACCCTGAACCTATAATACGTCTTCCTGCCCTGTTCTTCACCCATGGCATCCACGAGCCTCTTCATACCTTCTTTCCCATTCTTATCCTGATTCACCAGCCACGCTTCCAGCGTCTTGCCATAATGAACACCGTTGACGTATTCCGAGTGCTTCAAGAGGAAGTCATCTTGGAAGTATGTGAACAGGTCAAACGAGGGCATCGTGCCTCCGGAGAAGAAGGTTTGAGCCATCCACCCGTCGTCTTCCTCGAAATGGTACGGTTGAGTCCGATGGCAGAAGATGTGGATGAACAGCTTGCCGTTGGGTTGGAGCCAGGTCGAAACTTTTTTGAACAGCTGAGAATACGATTTCATGTGCTCGAACATCTCGATGGACATGACGTGGGTGAATCTGGAAATGTGAGTGAGGACAAGAAAGAAGGTCCGTACAGCCTAAGCGTCACGAGCAGGCCCTACCTCCGAAACGCATCACACTCACTGCTCCTTCTCCTCAAAGTCGAACACAGTCACATCACCCGTGATGACTTCCACATTCTTGTACCCCTTCTGTGCGGCAACCGAGTCGATGTATTCTTTCTGCGTTCGGGAGTTAGAGAGCATCTTGATCTTGGCGAGGGGGTAATGCTGAGACGGTCAAGAATAGCGTGATCAGTTAGTTTCTTCTGATAATCTTCGCCGACCCGTGCTTCTCACAGAGGCAAGAAGCCCCTTCTGTGTGTCGTGTCGGCTTGTTCTCTCCTATTTTGATCTGTATCCAGAGCTCGCCAGAGCTCAGAACTCACCTCAGCAAGGAACAGACCCAAACTACCCCACCCACATCCCAAATCCAGGATCTTCAGCCCTTCACCCTCTTTCCCCACCTCTCCTCCGTCCTTCTCATCGCCGACCCCTCTGAGCCCTCTGCCCAATTTCGCATCCTTGCAATAACTAGCCAACATGGCATCTTCCGCCTCAGCCAAGGTGTTCACCCCCTTAGGCCAAAGGCACGACGAGTACTTCATTCGGGGACCCATACAGAGGGCGTGGAAGGATGTTGGGACTTCGTAGTGCTGTTCGTTGGCCTCAGAGGTGTGGGTCGCGATGGGCCTCGAGCGGAGGTCCTGGATAAACGCCATCTTGGCGGCATGATTGGCTGCAAAGCTTCCTGCGGAAGAGAGGTGTGGGGTGTCAGTATCAGCGTGAATGTCCAGATACCACGTCGTTGTATCGATCGCAGAGGTTTGAGGTCTTAAGTCTCTTGAAAGTCTGCCTTCGAGCAGCTCGTCAATAACTCACCATTATCAATCTCCCTCAGCCTCTTCCTGCAAAGCTGCCTGATTACAGGTCGAAGGGCAGAGTCGGGGATATAACCCTTATCCAGCAGAGCGTAGGCGTAGTCCATCGTAGGTTGTGTTCAAAGAGGCTGCTGGAGTGGGTGAACAAGTAGTGGTTGGTAGACAGCCGGGCTCCGAATCGCTCCTCCTTAATGATGCAGAAGATAGAGTGTACAATGACAACTGGGAGTGTCTACCTTGATCTTCTATCTCTTGTACCCACGTACACGCAGATGCAGAGTGGGTTATTCAGTCGCGATGACGCCAGCCAAACCTCGGCCATGATCACCAAAGTCAATGGTTACTCACTCACTCACTCACTCTCTCAGGCACGATCGGGAACATGACCGCTTCAGATCGATTTCACGCGTGACGGAGGGAGGGAGGTATCGGTAGCCCGAAGACCGCAGGGGCCGTATTAAGGACCAGATAATTAACCATTCACTCTTATGCATTGATATCTACTCTACATGTTCTATATGCATATAGCGTCAGCCCACCTTCTGTATGTACAGGAGTGTTCTAATTAAGGGCCGCTGTCGCTCTGTGCTGTGCTGCCCTTCTTGCACGGCTCTCATTCAAAGCCCTCTGACCGCGCGTCTACCCAAACATCTTGGCATAAGCCTTCCTCTCCTTCTCCTTCCTCTCCTTTCGTTTGGTCTCCACATCCTTCAGAGCCTTCAACACCCCCGCATCGCCAGGCACACACTCCAGCGCGGCCTTCAGATCCTTCTCAGCTTCTTCATCTTCCTTCTTCTGGATCTCGGATAATGCTCGTCGATAGAGCGCTTTGCCCTTCTCGGCTGGCGTGAGGTCTGGGATGTTCAAGGCTCGAGTGGTGAGGATCATGGCTAGGGTAGCGGCGGGGGGAGTGATTTTCAGTGCGGCAAGCGCGGCGTTCGTAAGAAGAGGTACTCGGCTGTGGGTTCAGTATGTAAAGCAATGTCACTCAGCTTTGCTTGACGAGTAATGCATTGGCATGTCCAACCATCACTCACGCAGCTCGGAAACCATCGACTAGCTCCTTGGGCGCATCATCAGGCAACACAGGGTGAACGTCAAGGTACCTCAGCGCTTTCTGGTACTTGTCAAGAGCGATGGCATATTGGCCAGCCTTGAACTCTCTGAGCGATCACAAAAAGGAAAACATGGATGATTTGTCAGTTTGAACTATATAGCGGAGTGGGTGGTTTGGAGCCGAGCAGAAAAATACTGCACGGAAGGGGGCATTGTATATTGAGCACTCACTGAGTTCCGATGTCTTTGAGCTTCTGAGCAACGGACAATGCCTCATCGGCCTTCTCGGCGTCGATGCCCTCCTCGTCTTGAGGGTAGTCCTGTGGTCGTGAAATTTGGGACCGTGATTAGTGGGATGTAAGGTATATCAGCATTGGCCACTGCATATCCACCACTCCTGACGAAGATTGTGTACTTGGCCCGAGAAAGCGGGTAAACAAAAAATCCAGTCCCTCAATCAGGACGAGAACTCACCTCCCAGATATCCTCGCCCGCAGCACCCTCCTGAGCCTTCTTCTTCTCCTCTTCCTCCTTCGCGATATCCTCAGCGCTCAACACGCCCGCAGCCTCAATCTTGACTTCCTCGTTGGGTTTATCAGAGGTAGTAGGGATAGCTTCGATACGTCTTACGAGACCTCGGTTGGATCGGACCTTGCCGAAGACGACGTGCTTGCCGTCAAGGTGAGGGGTGGGAACGCTGCGACGTAAAGTGGGCGGAGCGAGCATACGAATCATGGACAGGTGAAGGGGAAGCATATCAGCTCGCGACTCAGAGCAGAGATTTTACGCCCTAAGCGTACGATCTGGTTTGTTATGAACGTATTTGCGGTAGGAGACGAGGAGAACACTCACGTGGTGATGAAGAACTGAGACCCGTTAGTGTTAGGTCCAGCGTTGGCCATGGACAAGAGCATAGGCTTTTCATGCTTGAGTGTAAAGGCTTCGTCCTCGAACTAGAGTCAGGCGATCACAAATGAAGTGGAATATCATCAGTCAGCTCAATACTTTCCTGACCAGGTCGAGATAGCTACGATGATCTGCGCCTAGCGTCATCGTACTCACCTTCTCGCCATAGATGGATTCACCTCCAGTCCCATTCCCAGCGGTAAAATCACCGCCCTGGAGCATGAACCCCTTGATACATCTGTGGAAGCTCGAGCCGGCATACGCGAGCTTTCGACCGGCGGCATTGGTCTTGTCTCCGATACAGAGGTGCTTGAAGTTTTCGGTCGTCTAGGGGTAGTATATGGCAGACAACAGATAGCAGATAGCAGGTTGGTCGGGCGTCCATTATATACGTTTAGATCATCGTTCAACATCCATCAGCGTCTCTTCATCACCGTATATTCCATGTTACTTTTGCGATCACCTTAACCGTCTATATACTATGCTTCGCCATAACCTCGCCCACGTCGCGGTGACAACCAGTCAAGCCAAGCTAGAAAGAAGGAGAGGGCAGAGAGGTACAGATAATTACATCGCGCAACAGGTCTTATCAAGTAGAAGGTCTCCTCACTCACCTTCGGCACAACATCATCAAACAGCTCAAACGTGATTCGTCCGGCCGGAGTACCGGCGATGGAGATATCAAAGTAAGCGACGGTGTTGGGCGCCATTGTATATGTCTTGGCTGAGCGTATAGGGGTTCTCAATGGGTTATCGGGTCGACTGGATTCGTCTGCTACTGTCTATATATTTTCAGACAAGTCCAGAAGGAAGATTATTTATTGTGGTCACAACAGGACATGGGATGGTGAGCTATGTTGAGTCGGTCGTCCGGCGCTCGTTGCTCGTTGATCGTAGTTGCTGGTAATTTCGATTGTATGCGCGCACGTACGGTGATAGCCGAACACATTCTCTACCATTTTCTGCGGGGTCTCCATTATCTCAGGTTTGCTGAACAATTACTTCTGCCGATGGTCCAGTCCAGAGAACAACGAGAGGTCATGAATTTGTGGGATATCCCAGCTATTCAGAAGGGTATACGTGCATACAGTTATGTACGAGAGCCCTATCGACGGGCGACTCGCAGAGTCCAGTCCAAGTCCGAGCCCAGATGACAAGATCTGAATTATGAGAATGAGACGAAAGCAAAGTAAAAGAAAGCAAACAAGAAACGACGAAAACGGTCAATGGGTCACAATGCTACCGAAAACAAGACTGGCAAGGTGCGAATGATGAAGATGCTATAGAGATGGGTCAGGTGCGCTTGAAACGGGCCATTAAGCGACCTCTGATTCCCTCTTTTTCTTCTTCTTCTTCTTCTCGCCATCGGCGACACCGCTACCATTCACTTCGCCCTCGCCGTCAGCTCCGTCGTCCGCTCGTCTCTTCTTGGACTTCTTCTCTCCCTCTCCTGATTCCTCAGCGGACTTCTTAGCAGCCTTGGCCTATGAGTCATCGGAACAAATACGATGCAATCGATCAGCAAGTGGCAATGCAAGGTAGACGATGCCTTTACTCACAGCCTTCTTGGCCTCTTTTCGCGCTCTTCGCTCCTCCTTGGTCTCGCCAACAACCATAGACTCGTCACCGTCCACGTCCATTGTTACATCACCGGCAGCCTCGGACTTTCTCTTCTTCTTCTTGTCCTTCTTCTCTCCCTTCTCCTCGGCAGACTTCTCCGCTCGCTTCTCCTCCTTGACCTCAAGAACGGCCTCGACAGCCTTCTTGACGGCGCCCTCGGGTTGAGTGGGCAACATTCCGTTGACGCTCTCGAGGGGCAGAGCGTCGGTAGCAGAGTTGTATGAACCGGTAGCGCCTGACATCTCGAACTTGGGTTGTGATCTGCCGTTGACACCGGTGGTGACTTTTCGGACAGACTGGATACCCGCCTGGTGCTCCAGTGCTCGAAGGCGTGATTCGAGCTTGACTCGGTTTGTGATACCGACCTCAGCGGCGGCAGCCTCGGATCTCGACTCGGCATCTGACAAGGCATCCACACGGATGGAGAGAGCGGCCTTGGTAGCGACCATTCGGGCCATCTTACCCTTGAGCTTCTGAGGTGCTTGACCGATAAGCGAGGCGTGGTAGATAAGACCGTATTTGGGGGTATCGTGCTTGGTCTTCAGTGCTCGGAAGAGGGCCTTCTCGGCACCGAGGATCTGAACAGTAGACGCGGGGTGTTTGGCGAGGTTCATCAAGCTACCAGCGTGTGAGATCAATCGGGCACCGACGAGTTCACCAACGAGAGCAGTCAAGTTGGGAGCGATAGCCTGCATTCGATTTCTGAGGTACTCGGAGAGCTGCGTTCGGTATTCGGTGATAGAGATGACCTGGTCACAGAGTGAGTTGATGTGGGCCATGTCAGAACCGGAGATCTCAGTACCCATCGACAGCTCAGCAGCGGCCTTGATGGTAGCCTCGAGGTCCTCGGGAAGAATAAGCTCGAAAGAAGTGGTGGCGGCGTTGGTTCGGAATCCCATAGCCTTGACAACTCGGGCGTAAGCCAAGTTGTCGACGATGATCTTGGCCATTTCGGGGAAGTGCCATCCGTACCATTCCTAGAGTGCGCAAAAAGAAAAGATTAGTACATGCTGCAATGATTGATGTTCAAGGTGAAAGAGGCTTTCGTGACTCACCTTTACTCGCATAGAGTAGATGTTGATCTCTTTGTCCAAGTCATCAAGCAAAGCAATAGCCTGGATGACCATGGTGTCAACCTTGTCGGTGGAGAACTTGAGCTTGAATCGGGAGAGGGAGTGACCGAGACCGAGGGACATAGTGTTGAGGTCCTTCTGCTCAACACCGCCAAGCAGCGAGGCGAGCTGCTGTCGGATACCTCGGTAGAGGTCCTGAGTGGTGGAGTCGGAAAGGACGGGGATAGAGAGGGTCTTGTTGATGGTGGAAGCTGTTCCACGACACCGCACGCACAACAGATCAATCAGCATAAGCCGAGCGATGAGAACCGGCTGGACGATGCGAGCCGATACATACCAAGCTTGGGGTCAGATACAACGAGCATCTCCTCGAGCTTTGACTTCTTCTTCTTCTTCTTCTCTCCGTCGGCAGCATCGCCTCCGGCACCCGTGGCATCTACCAAGAACTTGGACAGGGAGTCGGTCAGTCGTCCTTCCTGGATGGCGGTCAAGTCTTCTACGGCAGTGGCAGTGGAAGTGAATCGCTGGATGGCTTGGACCTTCAAACTGCATAAGCGGAGGAACACCACGTCAGTACTACACCTCTAGCGCATGATCCGCTTTCGCGAGCGAAGAACATCAACTTCAATCATTGCCATTGGAGCTTGCGTGCGTCGGCCGTGTGGAATTGCTGGAAGAGATAGGGGATAACACATACGTCTTGTTGGCGCCTTCGGGCGTCTCAAACTCCTTCCACAAGTCCTTGGAGTCAATCTTGGCATCGCTGCTAAGCTTGAAGACGACGAAACCGACAGAGGTTTCAGTGAGGACGAGCATGGCGGCGGAACGTCGAGGGTTATCGAAAGGGAATATAAGAGTTGTTTTGCGTGGGCGTGGTAAGAAAGGCCGCTTGCTCTTTTCCTCTCAAGTTGTCGGTCGGGTCAGGTTCAAATTTGCCGTCCTGACGAGGGTTTTCGGGATGGTCACGCGCGGTCGAGAAAGCGGGCCAAGTGTGTTTTGTGGGGACGAGGGATGAAAGAAGACCTATGACTGGTCGTTTTAGGTGTCGGTTGGTTAAGACTTGCGGTTGCCCTGGCTAAGAAGCAGCTCCAGGCAACTTTTGACGGATTGAGTTTTCAGATCTTTGACGACGGCTGCTGCTGCTGCACTCCTCCTGAAATTCGGAGCTTATCACTGCACTTGAACGGGGAAAGGGGGACTCGGTTCTCGCTGTTTTGCCACATCACACCAGGTACATTTGGGCCACGTGGCGTAGCAAAATCCTCAATCCCTCAACACTTTCAAAATCCTGAATATCATATCCAAGCGGTTCAGAGCATCTCTCAGTAGAATGCTAAGTCTGACAGTCTAACCAATGTGTATACGTCTGTTTCCGTGTCTGCGACTATCACTGCAATTGCACCTGCACCTGCACCTGCAACTGCACGTCTTGTCTGAACGCAGCGAGCCACGGGATCATGACATCACGACTACTTTCGCATTCTCTACCGATGATTCTAGCAGAGACGTGAAGCTAAAAAGTGTGGTACCCAATGTCATAAATGCGTGCTCTGCAGCGACAATACTCCTCCAATCCATTGCATCCAGTCAACCATCTCACCCATCCTAGTAGACAAGTCCACCAAAAAGCGAGGAAATGATGATTTTTGACAACGACGACAGGAAGAAGACGTCTAGAGTCGTCGACCTCGTCGACCACCCTTTCTCCTGGTAGAGTCGGAGGGGACGGGTGTGACGTCCTCGATTCGGCCAATCTTCATACCGGCTCGGGCGAGGGCTCGGAGAGCGGCCTGACCACCGGGACCGGGCTGCTTGGTACCGGTACCACCGGTAGCCCTGAGCTTGACGTGGAGAGCGGTGATGCCGACCTCCTTGCACTTGGCAGCGACGTCCTGGGCAGCAAGCATCGCGGCGTAGGGCTATATAGTGGACCAAATTGATTTTATCAGTCCGACAATCCAGAACCCCAGAATAGGGAGAAAAGCTCAACGACTCACAGAAGACTCGTCTCGGTCAGCCTTGACCTTCATACCACCGGTGACTCGGGAGATGGTCTCCTTGCCGGAAAGGTCGGTAACGTGGACGAAGGTGTCGTTGAAGCTGTATTGAATGCAAGTCAGTGTACCGTCCTTGCCTACATTCCATCCGACCCGGTTCCGTCCCTTGATTGTTCTCCTCATTGAAGTTCGCTGTAAGATATTTTTCCACTCACGAGGCGAAGATGTGAGCAACGCCAAAGACGTTCTCGCCCTCGGCGACGTTGGGGCCGAGGTTAACAGCGGCCTGCTCTTGGGGGGCTCGAACCTTCTTGGGGGCCATTTTGTCGATTGTATGGAGAGTTGATGGTTGGAAGGAGAGGGAAAGAGGTCAAAAGAAGATTGTTGAAATAATGTTAAAACGGTTGGCATCTGCAAGCAAAGAGACGGAGGAAACGTCGAGCGGTGTTGATAGGGTGAGCGAAAATGCCTGGAGTCCACCATACTGAAGCGGAGTTTAGCGGAGTTTTAGGACATGGTGTCGTGGCGCTGTTGGTGATCTGTCTGGGGCAGGTGAATTGATTCCGCTGTCTGGCCTCTGGAGACCCCGCACACTTGAAACGGCAACAACAACCGGATGAGCACATGCATAACGATCAGTGACCATGACCATATTGAGTCACCTATCCTTACATAGTCTCCATCCTTCATCGTCAGCATCGACGAGGCTAGAGATCATCAGAATGGACCTGCAAGGCGCTTCTCACGAACAGTGTTCCACTGTGAGTCGGCTTGGTCAACCCCTTGACGGTCACTAGCTGATGTGACTGCGTTCGAAGACACATGATGTACCGACGCTCGTCCTATCTCTCTTGCTCTGTACGGGCTTGATTATCAGCTATCTCCCTCAGGTGAGCTACCTCTGACACGACCAATGCAATCTCAGTGGTTGATGTAGCTTCTGAGCAGCACCTGCGGATAATCACAGCCAAATCGTCTGAGGGGTTCTCACCAGTAAGCTACGAACTTTGCCTTGCGCGTGATCTGGATTCTGGCTGAATTTGTGGAACAGTGGTATCTGCTTTTGGGTGCGACGTCTTCAGCATCAGGTATGCTCAATCTCTTGATCGTCCAGTGGCCTCTCTTTCAGTGCTGCAGAGTGATCGTGAGTAACCAGAATCAGCTTATAGGAAATCCCCAGATGCGCCTCAGAGCTGATCGACCTGACCAAACGACAGGGCGGAGGAAGATGCTTCGAATCGCTGCTTGGCTTCATTCAAGTCACCCTTCAATGGCTCCTCTTCACCATCATGTGAGCTCTCGAAGTCTCGCTGGGGCTCTCAGCGACAGGGCACGAGCTGATCATCGGATCGGTAGACTCGTCCTCTATCTCGCCTACTTCCCGAACCATCTGAAATATCAACGTGTCTTGCCGCTCGCGCCGTCAACCGACCGGGACTATGGAGCTCTTACTTCGGATGATGCGGACCCTGAGATTGAGTCGACGAGGTTGAAGGCGACCGTGACTACCACTCCCGAGTGGAGGTTAGCTGTCACCCTCGGAATAGTCGTCCTGCTGCACCTGTAAATTGGACTCAGATCTCTTAGCATTGATTGAGGCAGACAACGAATCAGCCGTGCTGACATCATCTTACCCAGCTCGCTCCTGTTCCTGCTCTCCATCTCCCTTCTCCTGATCCTTCCGACTTCGGCCCCACCTCACCGCTTCCTCCGCTATCTCGCTACTTTCCTAGGCGTCTCAGCTACGCTTCTGGCAGTGCTGCAGTACGCCCCTCAAATTCACAAGACATATCGGTCCAAACTGGTAGGAGCGCTATCTCTCGGTACGATGGCTATCCAAGTTCCTGGGAGCGTTCTGTTCGTCCTGAGCTTGGCCCTCCGACCCGGGACGGATTGGACGAGTTGGTTGGCTTATGCGGTCACTGGAGGTATGCAAGGAGCCTTGCTAGTAAGTACTCAGCGACGAGGGGCCTGGAGCCGTCAGCTGATCAGATCCTTTCGTCAGGTTATATGTCTGTTTTGGAAGCAGAGGCAGAAGAGTCTTGGGATCGATGACTTCGGTCATCCGCTCATCCAAAATGCTGACGAGCAGGACGAGAGGCGTCCTCTAATTAACGGCGACTGAAGACCCGGATCAACAACCAATATATGTGTCATAAATCTTGTTTGTATGCATTGCAACTATCTCTATATACTTGCTAACTATGTAATTATATGAACCTATCAAGGCTCAGCCTGGACTTTGACATTATACTGTACTATACTGACATATGTTATTTCTCATCAAGCGAAATACGGGTTGACGCCTTCTGCTTGTATCCTCCCTTTCTCGCCTTCAAGGCCGAAAGTGCCGGGTGTGGCCACATGCTCCTCGTTCACCTTCTCCGTCGCTTCTCTGAACTCGACTTCCTGCTCGATGCCGAGGCCCGTGCCTTGTTCCGACGAGAAGTACGATGGCGGCAATTTCAATCGCATGCTACCTCTTCCTCTCCGTCTAGGAAGACTGCTGCTGCCGCCCCCTCCGGGACCAGATCCAATAAGAAACCGCGAAGTGACAGGACTAATTGACGATGGCGAGAAGAGCGGAGGGATGTATTCGCTTCCTAGCGTTTTGGGCGAAACGAGCAAAGACGGTGGTGTGGGACAAGGCAAGATCGCAGGTCGGATGCTTAATGACATCCTGCGTCTGGGCAAACCAGGGATAGAAGGCCTTCGAGGTCGATCTTTCCCTACGATAGAGGAACGTCGAGAAAGGGAAGGATGAAGGACCGACTCAATGCTTTCCCCTGGTATACCTCTTCTTGGCGCTGGCATATGAAGAGGTGAAGTCGGCGGATCTCGCGGGAATACAGGTGTTGGAAAGGTGGCGCTGTTCCTCAGGACCGGGAGCTCCAATGGAGAGACTGGCAAATTATCCAGGATGCCTCTCAAGACGGGTGGAGGCGGTGGACGTGGCGAAAAGATCGACAAATCAAAAGTTGGAGGCTCGGCAGAACCATCTATCCGGCTCGGAAAAGGAGTTCTTGGGAAGACAGAGGCAGGCATGGGTGAAGGAGTGAAGAATTCTTCCTTCTCATTTTCAGCCAGACCCGCCTCGGTTCTTTCCATCTGGTCTGTCTCCTCTTCCCCTTCCTCACCATCGAGTACAGGAGAGAGGACGGATGACCTGGATCGGAGATCCAGCCGAGGCATACCAGGAATTTCCATAGGAGTATCGACTCGATCCGATATCAGGTCATTGTCGTCACCGAAAGGTTCACATCGATTCGCCGCGATCTTCGACTCTTCCTCATCTTCAACCTCCTCAGTCTCGTCCGCCAAGGTCTTGATTCCTGATAAGTCCAGGTTCATATCCCTGCCTTTTGTAGGAGGCCAATCGGAACCCCTTCGTTCCCTATCGAGACCGGGATCGGAGGGTACCGTAGTCCGATTGTCGTCTGTACGAGCCCACACCCTGGTAAGAGGCGGGAAGATGTCCGCTGAGATGACCTGAGGTATCTTGTGGATTACCGAGGAAGGGCGCAGCTTGACTCTTGAGGGGAATGAATTGGCATGCTTGTGGCTTGCCTTATTGTTGTTCTTGCTGCCACTCTTCATTGGTACCAAGAGAACCTTGGGCGATTTGCCCCAAGTACCGAGGTCAAGATGTAATCGACCGCCCATACCGGTCGAACCTCTTCTCACATCCAACAAAGACGTCCTTCCAGCCATGTCACTCATGCCATCTTCGCCACCGCCAACGCTCGATCCGCTTTCGGACAGTATCATCGGATTGTGTTCGTCTCGGTCAGTTTCACCTACACTTGAAGCACTGCCGCTGCGACTGCTCTCAAGGCCCATGTTCCAGCTGGACCAGCTCGGCATCTTCTTCAGCGCGGGTCGCACACTACTGGCATTTGAGCTTAAGCTCGATCGACTGGGATTGATCTGCATACGATCATCGTAAGATGAGTGGTGTTGGCGGTGCTGTCCGCGCCCGAGACTGTAATCATACTTGTGCTGGCCTTGGGCGTGACTTTGGTCAGGACCAGGGAAAGAAGTGGACAGAGGCGAGAGATCGTGGTCGTCGAGGTCGGTCGAGGTGGAATAAGAGCAAGAATACGATCCGGAAGACATTGACGTCGATGTGGTCGACGACGAGGACCGAGAGAAAAATGGGATGGAGAGAGACATCGAGGTGGGGAACGAGACCTTGATGGCCGGCGTCAAGGCTGGTCCAGAGGCAGGAGAGTTAGTGTAATGCGGCGGAGGGTTGGAAGATGCGGGAAGAGAAGGACGTTCGAACGTTGTGGTCGGCATCTTAAGATTGGTGAATGACGCTCACGAGGAGAATAACGTATCTATTATACTTCTCTGTGTGATCGGAGGCGCCGTATCTGGGAACAGAGTAAATCGATTAAGAAGGATAGATTACCTCCGAAGTCATTCGTGGCAAGTCACTCGAGATCTCTTTTCGAAACTCATGAGACTTAAGATAAGGAGAAGGAGTGGGAAGCTTGGAGAGACGAATTGCTCGGGACATTTGTCTGCTCTTGCGATTCGATTCATTGACATCTTATAGAATCAGGATCATCATTCTACACACTTTATCTAGGTTTTGCACCCCACAGTGCGAATTCAGTACGGCGTGGTCCTAGACCTCCTAGCATCGATAACGGAGGGAATAGTCGAGAAAGTGAGAGTGAGACAAGCGGCTCAGACTAAAGATCCGGAAACTTCTGCTTGCGGGTACGATGACTCTGACCATGTTTGAAGCAATGGGCTCGTGGGTTTTGCTGTGTGAGTGTACTCGAAGACCGCACTCATCTTCCGATCAGATGTTGTCCATCGATATGTACTCGGATGCAAACGACAAGGTACGGCGAAGATGAGACTGTATAATCTCCGTTGCAGACTATCATGTCCACTGTATGCTCATTAGCGGTGAACGACCCCTATGCATGTCCTGCCATGCAATCCAGCTAATCGCATCGTCATTCAGTCTGAACGGCGATTTTAGTGGTAGGCTGTGTTTCAGTCAGAACCACTTCACACACTTCTTTGTGAGAAACGGAACGTTCTGGGCATCGCTGGAAAACACTGTCCCCAGGACCCAAGATATACAGTAGGTATCCCGTGGGCCTGCTATCGGATCGCCTGCGACTCGGCGAAGAGTGCGCACTGCCAATGAGAATTCCGAAGCGCATGGTATTCAAACATACACAGTGAGCCACAACTCACGGCTCTATAATTGCGAATCAGTCGAGCGGTTTGTAGCCATCTTTCGTACAGTCATCCTCCGCTGGACCCGAGTCACCTTCCGCCGGTCCCTTTGATTAGTTGTACAACACACACACACCCAAACTTGATCTGATCTGATCTGATTCATCCTTGATTCGAGTACAGGTCTTTGAGGTCTATCGTGCTGTACTCGAGTGCCTTGTATTGTGGTTGATTGATGGGATGTTGTCTGAAACAGAAGATTTCGATCTTGTCCAAGAAGGACTCGCCAGCTGGGACGGGTCGTTATAGATCCGAAGTCTGCCACTGTATTCAATGCTGTTTGCATCGCGTGCCGTGGAGAGCATTTGTTCCTAACACGCGTTGTACATACTTTGCAAGTACGTCCAAATTGCATGTATGTGAGTGCGATCATGCATCCTAACGAGTCTATCTATTATTATCTATTATGTCATATCCGGAGGAAGGGAAATCTGGCGATTGAAATTAGATCGGGAAAGGTATGAGATAGAAATATCTAACGACTGATCGTTCAAGCTCCCATGGGTTGAGGGAACTTGAAGAGCACCTGCTTAATTTGTCCCCGAGTGCATCCTAAGCTGATCTTCGGCCAGCTTAGCCTTCTCCCTCGCGATCTCTTCATCCATCTCAGCCTGGGTGCGCCTGACGATGACCTTCTTGTTCTCGATGGCGTTGTGGTTCTCGCCCAAGAAGAAGTTGGTGGTCAAGAGACCAGCGATGAGGGGTACGATGCAGAGAATTAGAGTGGGGACCTCGAGGTACCATGCGGTGTCGAGGTAGGCTGTAAAGGCAGACAAGGATAAGTCCCAACAATCATCAGCATTCTGTTCTGCTGTTCTGCACGTCGCCATCCGCACTGTATATGGTAACCGCACGATCTCCTGTGTGTATCAGTGAATAGGGCCAGCAGCACTCACACTTTCTGATCAGTTCACGGTGAGTATCAAGTCGTGCGACCTTGATACTAGCGTAGATCTTATTGATCTGGGTAGCGTTGTAGATGTCGCCCAAGTTGGCGTTGAGGTGCTTGGGGAGCTGGTTGGTCCAGATGGCAGCGGAGATGGCGCCACCAATAGCTCCTCCAATCCGGGTCCAGAGAGCGAGGAGGGCCATAGCGAGAGCCATGTCCTGGTGAGGCACTGAAGCCTGAGCGGCTACTTGGGAACCAACGACAGAGCAAGCACCGCCCATCGAGATCAGAACAGGACCCATGACCATGAAGCCGTCGCTGCGAACAATGCCCAAAACAGTCAGCGCCTGCTTTGGTAGTATTTGTTACAATAGCGAAGGGGAATGTCTCGCTGCTCACCTGATGTGACCCCTGGTCTGGCAGTAGACGAGAGCCTGGCCCAGGATTCGAATGCACAGTCCAGAGACCTGGAGATATTTGTATCGATGGGTGTACCGCTGGATGAGACCAGCAACGACACCGAACAAGCACAGGCCGACGGAGACGATGTTACCCCAGAAGGCGTAGTTCCTGGGCGTCCAATCGACGACCACGTAAACCCATGATTGGTAGTATGTGGAGTGAACGTATCCGGAGAGGTAGTACGAGAAGTCGATGACGCATGAGCAGATCAAGGATCGGTTCAAGATTCGCTTGGGCATGATAGGGTGCTTGGCGAACTTCAATTCCCAGATGGTGAAAACGATCATGAGAATACCTCCGACGATGAACATTGCGATCAACGAAGGGTTCTTCCACTGGTTGGCAGCGCTTTTGTAAAGTGTGAACGGAAGAAGGAGTAATGCCCAAGCGAAACCCATCATGAGGAGACCGGGGATATCGATCAATTGGCAATAGTAGACGACCATCTGGGTGAAGGTCTTCTTGGGGCCCTCTTCTTGACCGAGGGCGTGTCGCCTGGCGTAGGATGAAGAGGCGAGCGAAAGCGCACCGAGCTTCTTGGCTCGTGAGTCGGCCCAGAAGAGAACGCCAATAGCGGGAGCCATGAGGATGGGAACCATGATGACGAACATGCCGAAACCCCATCGCCAGTTGTCGCCGCTGTACGCGTTGATACCGTCGGTGATGTATCCCGCGATGAAAGTGGTTACAATGTATGGAGAGGAGTAAAGACCGGATGCAAGACCGCGCCATTGCAGGGAAGTGATGTCCGCCATCAGGATCGACATGACTGTAAGGGTTCATCAGTAGTCAGCGTTTGACACGCAATCACACCTTGCTGCGACATCGCTGTTCACTTACTAGCAGTGATACCAGTGGTACCGATAGTGTAAAGGACCTCGCCTGGAAGATCGTGATCTCGATTAGCTATGTTGCGCTCACTCACAGAGTGTGTTCATGTACGATTGTAGTCCAGCCCTCGCACTCACCGGCAGCAACATCAGTTACACTCTTGGAGGCAGCAACGGCAATATAACCAACACAGTAGAAAAAGACGGCGATGGAAAGAGCAGCAGGACGAGAGATCAGGTCGGCCATCTTGGCTTCGAAAGGCCTCATAACGGCGGTCATAATGGAGGTAATGACACCGATCGTACCGAGCAGTGCGTGTGAGTTGAACGAGGAGGTGGCGAATTGCAGATCTATATCAAAGTTTCGTCAGGTCAAATAGAGAGTACCCAACTGATCAGCCTAAGCTCTCCTTCTATATATCCCAAGGTGAAAAAAGTGGGGATTGCGAGCACACTCACAGGTAGAGGTGGTACTGCTTTGCAAGGCGTAAATCCAGCCGATTAAACCAATAGAAGTCCAAAGTATCCAGATCTTCCAGCCAGTGAAGACGCGATCTGTGAAATGTATATGTCATTACACCAATTAGCGCTCATCCTACGTAGCATCCTCTGCTTTCAGTGATAAGCCGTAAACGCCCTGTTTACTCACATAGCGCTTCGATTTTGGTAACACCCACATCCTGCTCGATACTCTCGTTGAGGGACTCGCTGCCGTCCTTACCAAGGGTAGGTAGATGAGCATGACCACCCTCTTCGGCTGCTCGAGTCTTCTTGTGGTCGTCGAGGTGGTCGAGCCCTGTCATCTCGCCAGTCCGGTCGACCGTCTCGGATGAGCTGTGGTCCGACGGATATGTCCGATTGTTGTCGTTGGTGTTGTTGATGCCTGACATCCTCGATGCTGCTCTAGGCTTCGTTCGTATAGGTTGCACCAGGTGAAGCAAGGGGCGGTTAAGACGAATCTCTTATTTCGATGTTGTTGTCGAGAATCCGATTCTTCGAGATAATGTTGATGACTATGTATGCTTTTATAGCTTGTCTACCAATGAGACTTGTGTCGGCCAAAATTTTCTGATATCACTCGCAGCTTTGGTGGTATAGTTTGGTTACCCGCAGCGCCGGCTCCACTTGTCGATCCACCGCCCAATATCCAAGTTCAAACAATCGGACGAAAAAGCAGGAGCGAAGAGCAAGCAGTAACGAGCCTAGGTGGGTGGATCTCGCGAATCCGTACCTTTCCCCTTGTTGCTCTGCTCAGACGAAGACGACCCGCCCCACTTGCACTTGAGCTCGCGTTATCGGTAGTCCCTGCAGCTGTCTCTCGTCCGAAAGTTGATGAAGGCTCGTTCCGATCAAGTCCGAATGACTGTCCACGATACCTAGGCATCCGCGAGCGAGCTAATGTAGAGGGCAATGTCCGAACGAAGCGAGGAAGAAGAAAAAGAAGAAGAAGAAGTGTTCTACATGTTGGGTTGGCTTGGCCTACTCGCTTTCTCGCTCCAGCTTCGGCCGCATGCCCAGATTCTTAACGAGAGCAGAATAAGGTGTGGACTGAGAAGGAGGCGTTGGGGCTTTGCTGCATAGCTGCGAACCTCTCCCTCTCTTTCACGTTATTTAGCGTAAGGCAAGCTGAGAGATGCTTTTTTTACGCTTAATTCACCGTCCTAGGTGATTTATCTGATAAAAAAGAACAAACCCTCAGGAGATTCTGCAGTGAATGGGGTGAAAAGACCCTGGATTCATTGGTCGTGGAGGCACTGGGATTCCAAATTCCAGCTCGTTATCTTCGTTAACTCGCTGGCACGAATTGAGCAACTTCGGACGAAATGCGGGAGCAGAAAGCACATATGACTACTGCCTTCGAGATCCGGAATAGAATAACATAAGCATACGGACTCTGCACTCGTACTGCATGCGCTTTTGCCATTTTGTGGGATAGAACGGAGAAACACTGCTCTGCCAAGCGCGACTGCGGCTGGCTGGCTTTGGACCCCTCACTGTTCAATCTCCTATGTCCTTGGGTCTAGAAGCGTTCTGGTTCATGGTTCCCGATTAGATCCTGCGGGTATGCGCTGACGATTGTACTCCAGGAGCGCGTGCCTGCAAACCGCAAGGACCACACGAGCCCGACTGATCATTCGACAAAGAAACAGACAGTACTCAGCTCGTACCTCGCCGTAATCTGATACGAGGCTTGTTTGCCTCCGATGATCAGTAGGCTTCGCTATCTTCGCTTCTTTCGTTTTCGTTTTCGCTCTCGCTCCTCGCTTCATCATTGCGTACGTATTCTCTTCGCCGAATCGACTGCTACATTGCTTCCAATATAAGCAAGTCAATCAGGTAGGTCCGAAGTCTTGCTCGGGCGCTAGATGAACGAAATTGTCTTGACTTGCATTCGCTATTCTCGGTAGGCTCGTTAGGACAAACATAAGCCACCTCCGAGCGAGTGAAGATTCGCCTATCACTCCTATCTCTTTATCTGTCACAACTGGCGCTCGGAGCTACATATCCTGGCGTCCGTCAGAAATTTGTCGCGGTTTGTCCCCCGCAGCGAACAACGAATCTGCCCGGAATATCGAGACTTGCTACGCCCGAGATGGTCTTCAATAACTGACGCCCCTGCCGATCCGGCCGTAAGAACATGGTTCTAGTATGCATATGTGTAAAACCTGTTCAACTTAGGATTTTAGACGGTACGAGATCTCAGTATCTAAGTGCGGGGATTCGTCATGACGTGACGAGACGAGTTTTCCAAGCACATCTCATAGCTCAAGAAGGCCCACCAGTCATGCGAATGTGACCCACCATGTCTGTGAACGTGAAGGAACGACACAATCATTAACTTGAGCATGTGACTGAGGAGGCACTCATCAACATTGGCAGTTCAGCTTTAGAAATGATGTGGCATTAAGTGTCGGCGCTTCATGGCTCGGTGTTCCGTTCAAGTGCTTGATCACAATGGGATATCCGCCTTGATGCATGTCAGAAATGAGCTCCTGAGAGTCTGCATCTGCGCTTGTCGTGGATCTTCACGGTTTGACAGGAATTGTACACTGGCTGTCACGTCGCCGATCGTTTGCGGTAGTGCAGCGAGGTGGATGTATCCCATTTATCTTATCAACCTGATGATCTTTGGGATCTTTGGGAGTTGATACTGTACATACTGTACGAGTACCTCCACTTTGTGCAACGCGCGAAGCCAAAGATTTAGGATTAGGAACAGTGAGATAGATGCATCCACCATATGCCGATCGAGAACAAGCATACTTCAAGCTGGAATTCTGTGTGTCCTAGCATCGTATACAGGAATCATCATCGATATCACAGTGACGAGCTTATCAGCGCGGCGCCCTCTCCATCATCCTGCTCGCCCATCTTCGCTCCCTCAAAGGTGCAGGCGCCCGGCGCCTTCCAAGCACAAGCACCCTTCGATCTCTCCATTCGTCATCGCCCATCATGGCCCCATCACCAGACAGCTATCATCCCAACTGGCATGTCAGAGCGATAACAGCACCTGGACCAGATTCAGACTTGACCCTCCATGTGTCTTTCGACAATGCGAGGTTTCTGTTCGGATGTGGAGAGGGAACGCAGAGGGCTTATAATCAGAAGCGACTGACTTTGAAAGGCTTGAGTGGGATCTTTGTGGGTAGCGGAGACGCCAAGGGTAGAAGCGGACTTGCTGGTGAGTCATTGATCGGAATCATGATGAGAATCTCCTGCTGAACGGATCGCTCTGTTGGCGTTAGGTGTACTCATGACGGCTGCCGATGCGGGTATAAGCAAGGTCGGCATCGTTGGTCCCCCAGATATCTCGCATTATCTGTCAACCTTGAGGTCTTCAGTGATTCGGTAAGCCCACTAGTTTATCACCCGAAATATGGCTGAACAGATGTTGAGATCTCATGCTGATAGCAGATATTGACGTAGAGATTCGCTCAATATCCAAATGAGCGCCTATCCCAGAAACGCGAGTACAGGCGAGGTTGTGGAGATGTTCAAATCTCCCAACATCACCGTATCCAGTCTCGCTCTAACTCCTCAGCCGATCGCTGGCCCCTCGACAACACCTTACGACGTGTTCGACCCTCACTCTTCGGCTTTTCGACCTAGTCGCTTATCCCCTGTAGATGCGCAGAAATGGTGCGATGCGATCGTCGGCGATATGTTCCACAACGGACCCAAAGCGCGAGCATCTCGTCGACCTCATTCTCCACGTGGATCGCCCAATAGACCAGCAAACCCTTTCGTCAACCCGGACGGGACGCTATGCACGTCCCTTCCTGACACGCGATATCCGTTGCCTGTACCGAGTAGGGAGGAAGTCGAGACGCAGATGGTGTATTTCTGTCATACCCCGGATGTGAGAGGGAAATTCAATGTGGAGATGGCGAACAAGCTAGGAGTGCCAAAGGGACCGATCCGAGGCAAGTTGACGAGGGGCGAAGCTATCGAAGTAGATGATCCGGGAGTGGAAGGAGGGAAGAGGATCGTTAAACCAGAGGATTGCTTGATCGGTGGCGGGCCGGGATCGGTGAGTAGCCACAATCGCCGAATCAAGATTAAGCGCAAACGAATGGGACAACTGAGACCAGTTTGTACCCGCAGATCATGATCGTCGTCAACTGTACGACCCAGACAAAATCAGCCTTACTCGAAAGTCCCGCTTTTGCGAAGTACCAACATTCTGACATAGAAGGTAGAGGGGAGGGACTACATCGAGCTCATCTCATCGTACACAAGGTGACGAGCTCAGTATGGCGATCAGAGGAGTATCAATCTTGGATGTCTGCATTTGGCGATCGTACGCAGGTACGTGTGTCGAGACGATCAACCGATTATCATACGCTTATCTTAAATGTAGCATCTCATCGCGGAAACCGAGGAGTATCCTGATCGTACCGTTTTCAACTCCGCGGCATGGAACACACTTCAGCTATCGCTTTTGGACCCTCAAGTCTTCAGTCCTCCATTCGTTACTGCTCCTCATCTGCCTTCAACCTCCTTGCCGCCCAACACTTCGCTTTTGACCGAAGGTTCGTACTGCAGGATGCATCCTCCTGCAGACGTCACGACACTTCCTCATCACGAAAAGGACATTCCTTTCCTATACACTCACTCTGATGCGGAAGAAGCTCGAGCGAAGATCAGGCAGGATATGCCTGAATACGCACAAGCTGTCGACGCTGCTCGAGAAGCCGTGTCATCCGATCCGCGCACCACAGGCTCTTCAACGCCGAGACCAGGGGACGATATCACGGTGACGACGCTGGGGACAGGTAGTGCCATACCGTCCAAATATCGGAATGTATCGAGCACACACTTAGATATTCCCGGCGTTGGTGGTATAATGCTCGATGCAGGTGAAGGTACACTCGGACAGATGAGAAGAAAGTTTGGCAAGGCTGGATTGAAGACTCTCTTCGAAGAGCTACGGATGGTGTTCATCAGCCATATGCACGCGGATCACCATCTTGGCCTCACCGCCGTTTTGGAAGACAGGTTTAGGGTGAGTCACCTCGAATGCACCGTCATGTATTCTGAGCGTTGTCTCAAGCTGATACCATGTGATCCGTCAATCGCCTCGCTTCAGCATGGTATATCCTCACCGCTCTTCGTAATCGCTCCTTCCAATATCGCGCTACATATGCAAGAGTCCGCTTCATGGCAATATCCCGCCACACAAGAAGCTCTCGAGAACATCATCTTCATCAATATAGACCGACTGGGCTACAAGGTAGAGCAGGCAACCGGCTATAATAGGCGTTCGGCTAGTCCAGTACGTGGGGCAAATATGGAGACGAACACCTGGGAGCAGGAACTGCAGGAGAATGGAGAGAGAGGCGCACGACGGTGGCCTTATTCGTACATCTATGGGTTCGGCCCGAAAGCGTGAGCCAACACGATTCAGAACGGAACAGAATTTGTGCGAGGCATTAGAGCTGACATTCGGCAGCTCATATAGGAGCGCGGACCAAACGCGTGATCTCAACAGGCTGCTGAAAGATCTCGACCTGGCATCGATATGGGCACCGACAGTCCCTCATCGAGGTAGAGCATACGGATTTGCTTTGGAGCATACGTCAGGCTGGAAGATCGTGTAAGTGTTTCTGTTCACCATCTTCTGAGGAACCCCTGTTCTGATCGACAAACAATAGATACTCCGGTGATACGAAACCTGCCAATATCCTGGTGGAAGCCGGTCGGGATGCTACCCTACTTATACACGAAGCAACCCTCGAAGACGATAAGCCAGAGGTCGCCGCTCACAAGGGGCATAGCACTTTCTCCCAGGCGATCGATATAGGCAAAGAGTGAGCTCGATCGCAATTGAGATATAGGATCGAATTATCGCATGCTGACCGGTAGAATGTCTCGATTATTGGTCTGTTTCAGGATGAACGCCCGACATATCCTGCTCAACCACTTCTCGCAACGGTACCCCAAACTGCCCAAGCTTCCCGAGCCTGTCCCGGAAGAAGACGGTTCCACGACCGCTCAGCCGGTGGTATCGATCTCATTTGACTTCATGTCAATCCGTGTGAAGGATATGTGGAAGATGGCGCATTACATGGAACCGATGTCAATGTTGTTTGCCGAAGCCGAAGAAGAAGGTGAAGGTGAGGATAGTACTCTTGGAGCTGTCAAGGGGGACATCAATCCTTCGGTTGATGGTGGTGCTCACGTGCAAGTGAATGGAGGAGGCAAAAGCAATAAGAGCAAGTCGGAGAAGAAATCCGGGAAGAACGATAAGCAGAAGAGCAAAGACAATACAGACCACAATAGGAAACACATCTCAAACAACGAGAGTGCCCAGAGTAACGGACAAGGAGTACAAGGGACGAAGCAAGATATAAAGGTGATCAAAAAGACGGCCGCTCTGGAGTATTTGGCAGCTGGCTCCACCACCACCACCACCACCACATTGGAGCAGGAGCAAGGGTCAGGGCAAGCGAAGAGAGCTGGTAGCCCGTCGATGATCCAGCCAGAAGCCAAGAGACGGTCAACCGACTCTTCCGCCGGTCAAGCAGAAGGAGGTGAAGGGGAAGGCCTGGATGATAAGCTCGATGTTTGCTGAAGCAGACAGCCCAGGGGATCCTACAACTATCTGGTTCTTCTGATGCGGCATCAGGTCGGCTGTCAATCGTACATAGGACAGGTCCATACGACATGCACTGCGCCGCTCATGCACTTCAATGTTCTCATCGAATATCATGCTTTTCCGACTGATTTCTGATTTCTGCGGAACGTGTTTGCCACGTGTGGCTCGGTGATGTCGAATATTTCGGCGCGTCTGCTCGATCCCTCTTGACGCGTCGAGAAGCAACGACATGACGAGGACTGAATTCGTTTCATTATCTTCTGTAGCCCTTTGTCTAACTTCCGGGTATCGTCAAAATTAGGCCATACCTGTCTAGCCCGAGTACATCGCATCATTGAGTCGGACACCCATCGTTACTGGGAAGAAGCGGCTGAAGAAATGAGCGAGACACTCTCGCCATTACGCGATGGACCGAGTCGCCGAGACTACGATGACCTAGAGCGGCTATACGACGATGTCGACGATGACCGCCTCGGCTCACCTTCAAGGGAATTTGAAGACCCCACCGACCGGTATGAGATCTTCTTGCCTGCTGTCCAGGCCCTGGTGGCTGCTCTGGGTGGATACGAAGAAGTGGAAACGTCACCCGGATCAGGAGAGTACGAGACGATCTATAGACCGGGTGATTCTGTATTGGCGGTTTTGAAGGACTTGAAAAAGCTGTGGAGGAAGGACGACGAGGATGATGAGAGGACGGTGGCGAGATGTATGGCGAAAGCTGGACTGATGCGAGAGCTGGTTGCGATCTTGGTGGAATGTACGGATAGAGGTGATTGGGGTAGAAAGGTAGCTCTTGTAGCTTGTGAGTGCTCAGCTCCTACTTCAGGACTCTTCTCGACCCTCGACATCGGAGATTCTCGAGATGTCTAATCGAGAGCTGGTGCTGATACATCTGTCTGAACCATCTGCTTGACCTCGTCCAGGCGACCTCATTGCCGCTCTGACCTGGCCGATTGACGTCGCATCAGAGCTGAAGGAGATGGAGGACGAGCCGGACGTAGTGACAGACTATGCGAGTCTGTTGAGAGCTCAAGTGGAATACAAGGCGACAATACTCCAGTCAAGTGGACCACTGAGATGCTTGCTGGCTTTGATGCTTCCCAGTCTGGCAAAACCGAGAAAGTGAGTGGTGGCTCGTTTTTAGCTTTTGCCTCATGCTTCCCGCCCGAGGACCACGAGCTCGAGCACGCATATAGCTATCGGTACCTTGCTGACCCGGAATCTCGCTTAAACGCAGGGACGAGAAGGATCAGAGGGTCATCTCGCTCGGTCTACATGTCGTACGGAACCTCCTGGCTATCAAAGACACAGTCGCAGAGGGAACTGCCATTGGCGAGAAGGAGGAATTTGCCAATCTTCAGGCATGTCTGTTTCTGTATCTGCCTGACATGCGATACAATTCACCAAGCTGACATATGAAACGTCTTTCCACGAACAGTCAAATTTGATCCTCCAACTAAACAAGCTCACATACTTCCAACTCGTCCTGACACTTGCTTCATGCGCCGATAAGACGGATTTCAACCCTTTCAACGTGCTTGTTCTGGATATTTTGCATCTTGTGTTCAGATCCGTCAAGCCGGCAGATCTGGGTCGAGATCAAGCGAAAGTAAGCTTTCTTTAGACCGCATTTCCCTTTCCTGGGTGAAGGCGAAGGACGAAGCTCACAGGTTACATGCGTTCGCAGGCACCCGGGGAGAATCTTGCAAAGCTGTTGGATGCTGAAAAACGGCAAAAGGCCTTGGTATCGAAAGTTGGGATGACCAGGCACTCTCGATTTGGTACGACCGTGGCTGTGCGAGCTGTGAGTGACCTGCTGGCTCTACCCGATTGTACATCGGAAACTGACTCGGAATTGGGCGGGTCTAGGGCGAGCAAAAAGTCATTCTGCACAAGCAGAACGCAATTTCTGCCAATGCTGGCAAGATCTTGGATGAAGTCAAGAGGAAAAGGAAGCCAAAGATAAAGCGTGTCGTGAGTATTCCAAACCTCTATCGAAGGCCTGCGCTGGTCGCTTGTTCTGATGAGACTGTTTTCTAGGATGACTTGACGCAAATAGTTAATCTCAGTCCAGATGCTATGAGGGTGCTTCAAACCCTCGCCAAGAGCTTCATCCAATCGTGTTTCAACAGTGAGTCGTTCGTCATGCGATGATCAGACGAGGCCCACCGCACTGACCGCGTGATCAGCCTTCTTCGCTTCTATCCTCAAGGATATTCGGATGGAGCGGAGCAAGATCCGTCCAACGGACAACCTTCGAACATTCTTCCTCTCGCGGTTCTTCATCGAGTACCTGCTGGTTCTGCATGAGAAAGAAGCTGCTCAGGGTGCCAAGAAGCACGAGCTCGCATTGGGACTGGTAGCTGAGATGGTGGAGATGGACAATATCCGATGGTTGTTCTACCGTCTAAAGAGCGCGATGGACGATAAGGTATGACCGCATGATTCTAGATGACTCGTAGTCGAAGTGCTGATTCTGGGTGGTTGTGACAGCCTCCTGCGTGGACCGAGCTGCAAGCCAGCTTGGACTGCTTCACCCAGATCGTAAGTCAAGGGCGCTACCTCTCGTTGCGCTTTGATCTTTGGCTGACCGTCTAAACTTACCAGCTGCTCCTCCTTGACGAGATGGCTGCATCGAAGAACGAAGAAGATGTCGATGTTGCCGAGATTGTTCAAAACAACCTGTATTACAATGGTGACATCCTCGATTCGTCGCTGTCCGTAATATCGCAGTACAAGGATCAGTCTGTTGCGTGAGTTGCCAAATGCATTCCTTGCATACGGACAGCTCATTGTCAATCCTCTTGCAGATACCTCGATTCAGTGATACACTTCGCATATGTCTTGCTGCGCATGCTCGAGAAGTTCTCCAAGAATAAAGCATTCATGTTTATCCGGAAGAAGAAGGCGGCTAGGAAAAAGCGTCAACAAAACCTACAGAACCCTGCTGAATCGAGCGGTATGCCTGAGGAATATGGGAATGAGGAAGAAGAGGCCCTTGGACCTGATCAAGAAGCGCCAAGCTATGCGGAGCATGCCTTTACTTTCCAGGCTTTCGAGAAGGTAAGCCTTTCGCTCCCAGATCCTTATTGAATCTAACCATGATGATTATGCAGAGATTCGCCTCGGAAGCAGTCACCAACACGCTCTTGGCTTATCTGGCTCGATTCCAAGAGTTTGAGGAGCCTGAGCAGATGAAACGGGTCGTTGGGTTGATGCACCGCCAGGTCATCAAGGCCCAAGCGGAAGGACTGTATTTCAAGGTATGCTGGAGTAAGAAACAGATTTTGTTGACCGATCATCAGCTGACTGATTCTTTGTGTAATGTATAGGTGTCGACGTTGAACCTGTTTCGAACGATATTAGACGAACAACACACTTTGATCAAAGCCGATTCATCGAAAGACCTGATGCAGCTCATCAATTTCGTCCTCCGGAAATTCTTCAAGCGAGTTGCAGAGGATCCATTCTTGATCATCGAGGCGTTCACGAGCAAGTCGAGGTCCAAGTGGAAAGATCTCAGTAGCTACAAGAGCGAGGATGAGGACGAGGATGGGATGGGTGGACAAAGGGCGAGAATCAAGGAGAAAGTCAGTTGTTTTATAGTACCGTTGGGAGTGACCTGAACTGATGTGTCTCTTGCTGCTCGGTAGATGGGTCTGGCCGAACTGGAATTCAAGAAGAACAAGAATCTTAGTTGGAGCCAACAAATGGAAGTGGCTGTTTCCTTGATCTTGAAGGAAGAGCATGCAGACTGGATCAAGTGGATTATCGAGGTGAGCACTACAGCAAGGGTGCTGGAAAACGAGGGTTGACCGGCGAGATTGTCTGAACAGGAACTGGAGGTCGCCCTTGCTGCCCGGACAGAAATCGTCCTTTCCGTCGATGGCGAAGAAGCGCTCATCACGCACAATGATGAGGATGAAGATGAGGACGGCGAAGGCGTCCGAAGGAAGTTTGGCGGACCCAGCAAAGAAGCTGTCGAGAAATTCGCTCAACATGGTAAGTGTGACTCTGCATATTCCTTGCAGAACCTATCTTTCCGTTCGATCGGGTCACTAATCTAAATTTGCTCTGGGACGCAGACCTCAAAACGGAGACGGAAGAGCTTCGAACGGCAGTCACAAAGAATGCTCATTTCCGACTGATTTTGAAGTTACTCTCGTTCGACATGGTGCGACCGTCCGACGAAGCCTTAGCTGCTGAACCCATCGGTCCGCTCTACAGCGAATGGTATCTCCCTTCCACCGTCCTTCCGTCCAACATCTCAACGTCTCTGGGTGCCGTGAAGCAATACCTCGAGAACCCTCCTCACTTGACAGAAGATCCCAAGGACTTACTTCGCAGAGCGAGACCACCAGCTCGAAAGAAGCAGCACCGAGAATCGTCGCCTTCGTTATCTGACATGGAGCTGGATTCAGATACGGGCGAATTGGTACGAAGGGTGAAGAAGGCCAGGAAGAGGAAGACGAAAGCTGCTGAAATGCAGACTTTCAAATCGGCGGCATTTATCGAAGATTCTGATGACGAAGACGAGTCGGTATCGGCGAGGTTCTTTGAGAAAGAACAGCAATTGAGGGAGGAGATGAGAAGGCTTGCGGAGGAACAAGGGAATGTCATGCGACGTCATGGTACGAGACAGAAACGAAAGAGGGGTAAGAAGGGCGAGGATGATCAGCGCGGCGGTGAGGAAGCAGAGGATATGGAAGTCGACGTGGCCGGGAGTGACGATATCGACTGGGGACTGAAGAGGAACACGCAAGCTGGACTCCGTCAGAACCAAGATGTGGTCAATGCAGAGGAAAGCGATATAGATCCTTTGGGGGACAAGAGCGAAGACGACGACGTAGTAGCGCCACGAGCCAGGAAGAGAAAGTCGCTAGCTACCCGCGATCGTGCTTTGACACAGGAAGTCACCGACGATGATGAGGCAGAGGAGAGTGACAAACAGCGTGGTTCGCCGTCTCCTCCTCCTGCCACCAGTAAGGCGAATGGGAAAGCCAGGAGGGTAGTAGACTCGGATGAGGAGAGCGAGGTGTAATGATTCTTAGACTCGATATCTTGTTGTACCAACAAGGAGAATCAATATGCATATCATTGAAAGTATCCGACTGAGAGTATATACAAGTTCGACCATCCGACAATCCATGATCACCCATTGATACTGTACAATGCACTACTTCTCAAGAAGCCGCAAGCAAGCCTTGCCTCTCGGTCCTTGCCTCTTCGTCCTCGTCCTCACCCTCTCTAATGCCAGTACTAACGATGGTATCGGAGGCTTTGCCTTCGGACCAGATCCTAGCTTGCTCATTCCCCTTCCTGACGCTCACTCCTAGCAGCAGCGGGATAGGTACACTGAGCATGATCAACAGGAAGATGAAGCCGTATCTCAGGTTTCCTGTGAGGTCTGCAATGAGACCGACAGCGGCTGGACCAATAAAAGACGCTGATTTGTCGGTGAATGCGAATAAGGAGAAGAAGGTTGATTCGTGGCCCTGCAAGCGTTGGTTGAACGCAGGATGATTTTTACGTGGAGAATTGATTAGCAACGAGGATTTCATGTGAGCGATGTGGTGGTATTTGCTGACTTACCGGTGGGATGAGCTCGGTATACACGGCTCTGGAATAGCTCAAGAACGGACCGAACACCTGTATATGGTGATGACCAGCAACAATCAGCATATGTGGCGACCTTCGATCCTGACTTCATTGACTGGTATTGTCGGGGCACAACGACAAATACCACTCACCAGGCCAAACCACACAGCCAACACATACATCTCACCCTCCGTCCTCAGTCCACCAAAAGGCAAAATCAACCCTACGCAAGTGTATAGCGGTATCATCGCTCCCGCCACCACAGCGTAGAGCAACACCTTGAAATTAGTTATGGGCTTCCGGTCCTCTCTTTCGGCTTTTTCGCTGAGATGTCGTTGGATCTTAGGCACGAAGATCGAGGAGATGACGGCGGATAGTTGGACGAGGATGCCTATGAGGATGATCTTGGCTGCTGACATGGATAAAACAGACGATGCGAATAAGATGGCAGAGTAGGTCGTAGTGTGGAAGCCTGGGGTATAAACGTATAAGCCGAGCGGCGGGCGACACCGGCCGACAAATCCACCTGGAGACCACAGTCGCTCATGCGCACTCACCGTCCGATAGGAACATCCAGGCCAGCAAAAACCCATATAGATTCGGCAGTTTCCTAATCTCCCGTGGCGAGATCATCCGACCTATCCTCTTCCAGGCATCTTTCAACCCACCGGCTCTTCCGATTGCTCTGTCTTCTTTGGAAGTGCCATCCCCACCACCACCCGGCAGACCCCTCCAGCTAGGAATCGTAAAGATGGCCCACCAGATCCCGCTCAGCCCAATTGCGAGTCGAAGGGCGAACGTAGAGCCTTCCAGAAGTAGTACAGGTATCAATAATAAAGTTAAGACCGATACACCAGACAGGAATCCCAGGGCGGTGCCGGTCGATGACAAACGAGAGGTCGTGAGCGAAAGAAGAGTCTCGTAGTGCGTTCTAGACGACGGCGAGATTGGCGTCTTTGAGATTTGGGCAGGGTCAGACTCGGCTAGGTCGGTTGTTGAGATGGCTCGGACGGCGGGGATGAGTACACCGGGCAGAAGATTTCTTGCTTCTTCATCCAGACTTGCACGAGAATAGGCGTTATTCTCGCGCTGGAGCGTGCTCGATGAACCCGCATCCCCGATATCTTCGATAATACTCGCATGGCGTGGTGGGTCGACATCGCTGCTGACGTCCGTATCGTAAGCAGCACGACCATGGCGTCGACTCTGCTGATAGACTTGCTGAACATCTTCATCCTCCTTAGCGAGGATCGGTAAGAAAGCGTTATTGCACACCACGCTCGTGGCGTATGCCGTGTTACCCACAATGAAGAGCAATGCGGCGAGAGCAGGAAGGAGAGTGGACGGTGTCGGAGGGAAGAGGAGGAATATGACGGCTGATAAGGATCCGCCATAGGCGAATGTGAGGAGGAGGCGCTTACGCCAGTGTGCTATGAAAATGGAACAGAATTTAGCTTAGCGTTCAGCAAGCATAGAGCCTTGTCAGGCTACAATGCTCTATACGCTCATCGTACATGCACAGATACCCCCGGTATGGATTTATATGGGAGACTCACGCGAATCAGCCAGTGGTCCGACCGATATTATGCATATAGCTTGGATGGCTACAGCGATTGACTTTGTATACATGCTATTCCACCGTACAGCGTCAGATCGATCAGTCAGCTGGTCCTTTCATCTCCTCATACTGTCAGGTGGTGAATGCCCGATAGATTTCCTAGAGGATTTGGTCGATTCTGGATCAGTGTAAGCAAGGCGCAGTCCGCTTACCTGAACGAAGCAGTATCCACCCATACTCCCAGTATATGAGCCTTACAGACCTTCTCTACGCCATCCGACACCGAAGAATCTGCACTGATCACACATCGTTCAACAAGCTCGGGCGCGTAATATCCCACTTCTCGAGCAAGCTCTACGATGTCGCAGCGTTATGATAACAATAGTAAGATAACTCAGCTTAATAGCACAAGCTCAAAATTACAGCTAGAAGCAGACGCTACTCACGTTCCAGTGTTATAGGCAAGAAGATGGCCTACTCGCCTCGCAAGCCCAAACAGCATCATCAACAAGTGACCTGTTGTCCACCCGTCGTACCTGGATCAACGCGAAAGCAGAGCAAGAAGGCGTCGGGCCGTCACTCACCAGGCCACAAGCAGAATACACCTCGGCCGCAAAGGCATACGAGTACCACGCTCTCACGTGCGGAGGAGGGAGCTTCATTCCCAAGCTGACCATTTCGAATGGCCTGACCCGAGTCGAATTTCTAACCTATTTCCTGGTTTCATTCTTCTGCGATTATCTATACTTGTATATGGCGGATCATCTTCAACTGGACCGAATCATTGGTCGTGTATGGGAGAAAAAAAATCAAGACGGTCAAATCGGGTGAGCTGTAAGAGCGAAGTTGTCTCATTAGCGTGTATCCATCGCTAGTGGTAGCGGGCTCGAGCAGTTCCTGTAAACAATGCGGTCACCCGATGTGGAGGCGGAGTCATAATGCAAGGAGACTCAGTCGTATGGGAGGGAAGCTTCCCCTTTCCCTCTTCATCGTAAAAAGGACCATTACTCGTAAGAAGGACCGGACCATGTTCATTCGCTTCAGAAGGTAAGGTTTTCATCTACGGCCATAGAACTGAGAAAACATTGCATCCCGTCTGCTCTGCAAAATTCTTAACCTCAGTATCGCCCGGTTAGTACCATCGTGGGGGACCAGATGGGAATCCCGGGTGCTGTAGTTTTTTCGTCCTTGACGATTCTTTCCTCCCTCTCTTGCTGGACATGATCCCCAAGAACAACTCAATGCATGGGTATACATAGGTATGTGTGAACATGAACGACAGGCAGATTATAGACTGAAATGGATTGCTTCATACAGATTGTTGTTATTGTGCCTTCTTGCCGACCGTCTCTTCCAAGTCCACTTTCATCGGCGAGTATTCTCTTACATCCCCAGGTGTTTCGAAATGATTCCTGCTCCTTGCTGTGCATGTTACGCGTCTATAGTGTGATGGTTCGTCAGCCACCCGTGTAGCCTTGGAGAGCCATCGAACGAAATAAAAGAGAATGGGGTTCACTCACAATACGAGTTTCCGGCTTGAGCATAGTTCATAGCAGACAGTTCATCCTCAGTGAATTTGTCTTGATATTTTTCGTGAGTACGCTTGAATGACTACAGATAGACGATTTCCAGATCAAGTCAGAAAAGATACTGATGTACTCGAGAAGCTCAATCTCTACCGCTTTAACCAGTACTCACGGCGACACACGATCGAATAGTAGTCGAGATAGGGGCTGGGTCCGATACTCTCGGTGCGAGTACATCCGCGAGCAGTTTCGCTGCGAGAGAGACGTGTCCATCAGCAACGAGTGGGAGTGATTTTTTTGAGGAAAATGACATACGCATGAACTTCGGGACAGTGTATGGGAAAGCCTCGACCCTAATGTGACGAATAGCGTGAGTCACTGGCTTTGATTCACATGGAAGGACATCACTCACAGAGCAGTAGCGCCCAGGACCGCACCATGCAGTTGGATGAGCTTCGCCTGGTACTCCGGATTGATCTGGCCAGGTGCGTCCCGTCGCTTAGGCAGGACGGTAGACTTGATCTCTCGAGCGAACCGGTCCTGTAGGGTACGAACGTATGAGCTGATGTGTGACTTGACTATATCCGGGCGCAAGATTTGTCGACTCACCTTGAGGACCACTACCATTGTTCGCTGAGAACATCTCAGGAAACCGCTCAAAGTGCTGTGAATCGATGGTTTGATACTTAGTCTACCTGCTATTTTCACTCAGGATCGGTTCAGCTGACTCACGCTGAGGCCATCTCTCTTACTTCCTGATTGGGATCTCTGAGACAAGCCGAGACGACCTAAATACAGCAACGTCGGGTCAGCGCCGTATCCTCGTTACCTTAATAAACATGGATGTCATGCTAGAAACCATCACTCACGTCCAAACATTTCGCCTTACATGGCTCAGATAACAGTGACAGATTTCGGAAGTACACCAAGCTTAGCACAGGCATACTGTGCATCTTGGTCCTCCACGACTGAACAGAGGAAACCAAATCTCAGAATTAGCTTGACGGTGAGGAGAAATCGTTATTCCACTCACCGATGAATTCTGCAGGATCGAGATCAGAGCGCCCATCAAAGGCTCGATGAGGTCCAAAGCGGGAGTGATCGATGTAATGACAGCCAATAGTCGACCTGCCGTCCTTTGCAAGTCGACATTATCGTTGAGATCCCTTAACTCGAATATGGCCGGTCTAGGTCACAAACATCAGCGAGAGGTCCTGCTGAGGTACGGGTCAAGGGAGCCGAACTCACAGCACAGGAATGATGTATGGGAACGCAGCGACGGCGTGGACGTCGGACAACTCGACAGACAACCAGCTCAGGGCTATGGGAATGACCAGGTCAGCCGCGACGATCGCTGTATTTCGCGTGGCACAGGTCAACTTACCAGTTAATGCTGCTGTATCGTGGGTTGACAAAACAGCTTTGGGTCCATGAGGTCGATCTTTCTTCCACTCAGGAAGGGAGTCGATGATATGTTGCAGTTGAGGCGTGAATAATCCGCTTCGAATATGCATGAGGTCTTTCTCGTCGTTGGGGTCAGAAAGAATGGTTTCCACCAGGGCTCCTGCGGAGGGGTATGAGGGGTAGAACTGATCATGCAGGACCGGTATGATCAGTATCATTTCTCCCCTTCATGCTGATGGAATCTGCAGGTCTTGCGGCACGGCTGTCATAATTACCTTGAGCTGATCGATAGCATTGAGCACGGACGACATCAGACCTCTCACTTCCGCGTACGGACAGGCGACAGAGTTGAAGTATAGCTCGACAAAGTCGTCTGCCCATGCGTTGAACCTCCATTGTAGGCATCGCACAACAGAGCGGACCAACTGGACTCGCCGGGCAACTATACAAGGAAGGTCAGATCGCAGAGCTCATTGAGCAATTTTACGAGGTCAGACTCACGATCGAATGCCGAACCACTTTGAAAATCTGCACCCAAGGCTGTATTGATGCAGAAATCTACCAAAGGCTTGAACCTTCTCGGGTCTTGATCACAGAGCACATACTCAATCGAGATATCCCAACACCTAATTTCCGCCACTCGTCAGCTTGTGACCTTGCAACAACGTGTGAGGCGAGACACCCACTTGGTGGTGTCATGTCTGATGTTGGCGAAGAGCTCTGGCAGCTTGGCTTCAAACCAGCCCCAGAACTCTTTCCTGTCTTTCCCGGACCACTCCATCGATCCTCGCAGCAGACCGGCCAGGAACTCCCACATCGCACGCATCTTGTGTCGATCGTAGACTTTTGTGTCATCCATCTCTTTCATGTATGCTTCAACGATAGGCTTGATAGCGTTGAAAATAGGCGGTCCGTACAGCTGCGCAAGAGCTAAGACAAAATCGATATGAGTGGCAGAAGGGTAGTTTCGCTCGTTCTCTTGTGCCCAGTGATCGGCGACCTGGACAAGCGACTTGGTATCAGCACGACGCGAAGGGATTATCGTCGACAGCAAGACGTTGGATGTACTCACCGATTGCCACCAGCCCTCTGCGCTGATCATACCTTGTACAAGCTCCGTACCAGGCTTACTGCCTTCTTCCACGACCCAGCTCTCCTCATCCCAGCCACTCAGACGAGTCACCTCAATCTTTTTGCCCCATGCTAACCAGCCGGTCTCTTGGCGATCCTGGAGAACAGCCTGACTTTCATCATCAGGCAGAGGTTCTCGGAACGAAGCCAGATATTTCTGGGTGAATGACGGAGTCGTATCAGTCAGTTCGATTTCCTTTGTGAACACGTCAATCGGTTCTTCGAGGAAAAGAAGCTCTTCTGATCCTTGGCAAAGAGATCGTAAAGCGATATGGAAGAGCAGTCGGGTAGTTCCTCTGAGAACGAAGTGTATCAGCTTGCTTCATGCGCTTGGACACATGATAAACCTGACTCACACTGTACCGTAATCCCGTATCCTTGGATGGGGGTTCTGCACATTGCCCATGAAAAACTTGGCAAGCCTTAAATCGGTCGGTCGATCCCGTCTCATCACGCTTAACAAGAATCTAGACGCTGATAAGACATATCTCCAGTTCAGGCCAGGGATAGCAGCGATCTGTAGGACACGGTCAACAAAGATGTCCCATTGTTGATCTTGGTGAGAAAGACGATCGATCGTGCCTTGATGAATCTGTTCGACACTCTTCGCGTCGGGCTTGTGTGAGAGCATGGTGACCAAGTCGTCGGCTGCAGCGTGGATCTTTTCTGTTCGAATGTCCATGTCGAAAGATACAGGCTCTTTGATCCGGGTGACCAGCTCGTCTGTCGCCTTGGCAACAAGAGCCTGGACGGAGGCCTTGTTCTCATGATGAGCCCCTAGAAGACATTCCGTAAGCTGCAGAAGTTGTCGCCAGTCTTTGGCGATCCGGTGCAGTCCCATGTGATTGTATCGCAGGACGTAGAGTGCACCCTTCATGATGTCGGGGTCGGTGCCTGGTTTCAAAGCATCAAAGAGCGTGGGGAAACAGAGGATCCATGTGCCTCGGTAGAGCTTGGCAATTGTATCAAGGGTACTCTGGGATGATCTTCTGACTCTTACGAAAGGCGAAAGACAGAAATCAAGCATATTGACGATTAACTTGTCGTCCAGCTCGGAACGGACTCGGTAATAAGCCAAAGTGGTGAGACGATTCTGATGGTGAACAGAAGCGGCCGCAAGGAAGATCGATCGGTGGTGCTTTCGTTGGGACTCGTACATCTTCTTGGTGGCCATCATACCAGTGTATGCTGACTGAGCGGCTGAGAACTGCTTCGATCGCACACCATAGGCAGTAAGATAGGTGCCGATAGTAGTCACCAGAAGCTTGACGGTGTCGACTGAGTTATCGGACTGCCCAGCGTTTCGCATAGCTGAAGCAGCTCGGTGCAAGACCTCACCGACGCGCGTTCGGAACACTGAAACATGCTGGTATCGAGGGTCGTCCGGGTTTGTGAGAAGCAAGCCAGACTTGTATGGCGGGAGCAGTTGCAACGTATTATCGGGAAGATAGCTTCGAGGTCCAAAAACTCTAGATTAGTTGCCATACCAGCCATTGAGTATGCACAGTCTCACTCACGAAGGAGCTTTAGCGCCACCTGTTTTGAGTGCTTCGATCTCCGCAATGAGGTTATAAGACCCCCTGAGAACCTTGTCGATAACGTTGATGGAACGACAGAACTCGTTATTCCATTGTTTGTCACCGTAAGATCCTTGATCGAGAAGCTGGTGGATCTTGGTGACAGCTTGATCGGCTAATGAGATCAGGTCGAAAGCCATCTGAATGTCATCGGCTGTTGGAGTTCTCCATTCTGGCTTCACCTCGCTGGGTCGGTAAAGCTTGCCCCAGTACAGCGTGTGATTCTGCTTGAAATCTGCGCAGAAACCAGTCAGTATCTGACTAATCGGCCATGAGCAATGCGCAAATGGGCTCACCTTCGCTCTCCAGGACCTCCTTGTTCAGCATCCTCATCTCCTCAAAGTAGATCGACGTCAATGAACTGATGGATTTCTCGATGATCTTGCCGGTCCAGGCCCAGCCTCGTTCAGATTGGGTAGAATCGATCATGAACTTCAGCAATTCGAAGTAATCGTCCTTGATTGTCGGTTCTGATAGCTGCTCCTACTGTCTCAGCTACGCTTTGTGCCGGGCGGGAGGGGATCACTCACTTTGATACGACCCGGGATAAGCATACCAATCAAGATGGACTGCCACCAATGCAAACCCGCATCAGCTGGTAAAGGGATACTGGTCGTGGTCGTCGGCAAAGAAGAGGCGCCAGACTTGATCTCGCTCATGATCCGGTGTTTGCAAATAGGGAACAGTTTGGCGAACACCTTGGGTGCGTTTGCTGAGGCGAGGTTTCGGACAAGCTCGCCGACAGCATCGACAGCATTAGCTCGACAGGTAGTAGTGGCGTACTCAATGACTTGGTCCAAGGCATTATCAAAGAGTCTGTCATCTAGAGCTGCAAAGACACCTCCACAGGTATGCTGTAGCGAACGAGATGGTCAGCTTCCGATTGACAGACGGGTGTTTCCTCGACTAACCAATACACTCTGCAAGGTCAATTGTTCTGTTTTGCCACCTGCTCTACCGCTCTTTCCGCCCTCCTCAGGTAGATTGGAGAACAGCAATAAGACCCTGCCCAAAAAGTCAGGCACCCAATCTCTGAAGGCAGAAGTAGCGAATCTGACTCTTGCGTTGACTTCTTCGGGACTGAGATCTTCCATCTCATGCAAAACCGGATCGTTGGGATCGTCCTCGACTTGCGGTCGCGGCTTTTGCCTGATTGACCTGGGCCCAGGGGTGATATCGGCTGATTCGTCGATGTCGGAGATGTCCTTCATGGAAATGAAATCGACGATGTTTGAGATCGCCATACATGATAAGCCCGTCTTGGCAGGGTCGTTGAGATCGATACCGGGCAACAGAAGACCGAATATGTCGGCGACGTACATTCCGCCGAATCGCCAAATTTGTCGTACTGTCAGAGGTTGAGAAAGGGCTGCAAGAGCGTACACAACGGCTGGCGTTCGTTGGGTCTGCAGGACGGACAGGTGAGCTGTGGTTCCATATGCTTCCTTTGTGATGAAAGCTTGGACGTTCAGGTAAGCTCACCTCTTCAAGACCTTGAAGTGAGGGGACTGCTCGTTCCATCATAGCAGGCATGACGAGGTCCGGTTCGAGCAGTGAAAGCTTCTTGAGTGCCGAAATTGCAGGTGTAACCGAGTTCATGTCCTACGAAGGCGCCATTTGAGTTAAGGATTCGAAGGTATTGCCCTTTTGGACACCAGGCTTACCTTGTTGAACATCGCCGTCAGGGCTAAAGGTCTCAAGCATAGGACGAACTCCCGCTTGATAGCCGGAGTCAGTCGCCAAGCAGCCGGCGTTCGACAGTCAGGCTCTTCTTCAGATTTCCATCTTTCCACGAAGTTGCTTGCGAGATGAGACAAGAACGTGGTGAGGAAAGCAGACCAGTGACCTGAATTACTCGGATGAAAGAACTGGGAAGCAGCAAAAGTGAGTTCATGTCTGGACATTGCGAAACAGGCAGCTCACCGTTTCACAGCTTGTCAAGAGCCTTGACAGGTGGTCCAAGGCTTTGCTTCCGGCGAGGTACCGCCTGTTCTCTTCACTTTTCTGACCTGCTACCGCAAGACTGTCGCTGCTTCCGCCCCGCTTCATGGCGCTGCCATTCTGCAACCTAGAGATAGCAGGCGCTACAGGTAGAGGCGTGGCTGTCCCAGGAGTGGCCATACCAGAAGGAAGCGCCACAAAGGGCGTATCTTCCGACATTGAGAAGACAATGGTCTCGGCGAGTGATTGAACTCGGTCAATCGGCTTCTTGGCGTCGATGATCTTCTTGGATACCCTGGCATCGGCCATAGTTACGGACATCGAGTTTGAGGAAGCAATGCTACCTCCGACCGGTACGTCTTATGGTAGATTATCAGTCATTTGCGAAATTGTTATTAAGCGAGAGGCGCACAAGGTCCACACTTACTCAATGATCGGAGACATTTGGACATGAGGAACTCGAACTCTTGATCAGTGAAAATACCAACATCTTTCCTAATACCTCGCCAATTGGGGTCCGCCAGATTCTCCTCGGCAGGTAAGAGATCAGGTTTATGCCAGTAGTTGATGCCATCTTCGTCTTCCTCCACTTCGCCAGCCACCTCGAGAAGTCTGATCTTGTGGTTTCTTAGTCTTCTTCTCACACTCGGGTTGCTAGCCTGTTCTTCGAGAGTGTTGTGAGTACCTCGAGGAATTCGATCGATGAATTTAGGGTCGGATTTGCCAGGGTCCACATGAGCAATTGCAAGCTGACCCATGAGATCTGAGGCTTGATCATCCCATAGACCACTGTTCAGTCCGTGCCAGAGACGGAACACTGTAAAATACAATATGAGCGAACTTCAAAACATTCATTGACGAAAGAACGCATTACACTCACTGACTGGAAGCCACTTCTGGCAATGTGAGATAGGTAGGAAATGGACCAGGAATGTCTGCGTGGCGAGAATGGAATCCATAGACGGCTCGAGCTTGGGCAGTATCTCCTCAAGCATCTCATCGACATCTCCTGGATGGAAGAATCGTTGAGCCGCTTCCGCGACATTGAGGAACATAGGAGCAAGATTGACCGAGTGCCGGGCCAGCTTGTTAGGATGTGGGAAGAGCTCAAAATATAGTGCATCGTACAAGGGCCTCCAAGGGATTCGGAAGTCGAAAATATTGAGTGAACGGTCCCTAAGAGAAGAAGAATCAGTGTATGCAGCTGCCAAAAATGCTGCGTAGCACTCACCCAATGAGATTGATGAATTGATTTCCGACATCCTCGATGAAAGACGCGGACAGCCCTGGGACAACTAGAAGTGGGATAGATCAGATCGGCCTCACTACATGCTTCAAAGGTCAAGGGTTACTCACACAACAGCTCGTAGTACAGGAAGATGAGTTTGACTTTGAGGTCTCGCTTCATAGGGTATCCCATGCTCATCCAGCTACATGCAGTCGGATCAATGTTTCGTCCACCTCTGTTCATCGAGGTCTGATGCTATGCTCTAATACTCACATTGATAAAGCCGAATCCCATACTCTGAAGCCCATACCATACTCCCTCCCTTTCACACACTCCACCATCTTGCAACATATATAGTCCAGCTTGTCATCCATCTCCGCCAATGTCTCCACCTCGTAAGGCAGGGACAGAGGCAAACCTAGACATGATAGTCGAGGATCGTCCGCCTGCGAGCCAGCGACAACATCACCAGGCAGAGAAGAAGCCCAAAAGTTTTCGAAATTGGACGGTTTGGATGGAATTGGACCATCATCGGAGTGAGAGTGTTCGTACGGAGGGCAATCGATCGGCGGGTCAGCGATGTGCGTAAGAGGCCAGTGGCGGTAGGTAGTACCGTCGTATGATTTGTGACGGTACACATTGATATTCGTACGACCGAAGGAAGTGATGGGGCCGGACACAGGTTTTCGGGATGACATCGGTTAGGCGAGCAACAAGCAGGTGAATGAAGGGGGATAGCAAAAAATGTCGAATGGAGGGAAGGCAAAGAGCCACCGGAGAGCATGGTGAAGAGACAGAGGTGGGGAGTAGCATTATAAGCAAGAGAGAACAAAAAGACCCTCGAGCTTGCATGGATGGGCACTGTGCTCTATTCACTCACGTCTTGCAGCTTCCGTTCCACCCCATCCTTCTGAAATCCCTTACCCAGCTTATTAGGCACATTGGAGGGCCAGACCTCGCCCATTGCGTGCTCTGGTTCTTCGTCCTCGGCTGTTTGTGATGGGTGCAAAATGTTGTTCGTTGTATACAGGCGTAAGAGCCGGTGAGAGGGTGAGCGGTATTGGTGCGCGAGAAGACGGAGCGAGGCGATCGATGTGTGTGTGTGGGATTTATGGCAGGAGAGGCGTGTAGAAAGCGTTACGGGACGATCAAGCTAGGTCAGCACACCGACACACACAGGTGATGTCACCCTCCTCTCCATCGCCAATAGGTTGTCGCTGGCATACAATGACAAGACCCCAAACGACACGACTGATGCACTGCACTCACAGCTCAGATACTCCTCTTCTAGCTTTGCGAGTTCCTCTTCGATATCAAAGTCCTCCTCGCCTTCGTAATACTCGTCGTCGTATGAGAATGCGCCTGATTCGAGTGCCGCCTGCGAGCCGTACGAAGGTACTGTTCTTGGCTGTGACGATTTGGGAAGAGCAGGTGAGTTGGTTCGATCTGATGAGACGGAAAATAGAAGTGTGTCGTTCATGTCTGTGTTAGCTTAGACTGTGGCTATTGCGGATCATTATGCAAGATGGTTCGGGTAGATGTTGAAGGAGAAAGAACGATGTTGAGGGTCAGATATGTGCGATACCAGGACAAATGGGATATATAGGGGTGAGAGAGAGGCATGTTGCAAAGGCTTTGAGACAACGCTTACGCTTGTTAATGCGCTGACGACGTTGTTTGCCGACGGTCTGATGGCCGACAGTTGTCGAAGCCAGCTGTGTCCTTGTGCTTGTGGTAGTCTGAAGTGAAGATGGATCGATCGACCTGTGTTCGTGTTCCTGCTCGGATGATTGTACAGGTGCGTTCCTTTGAGTCGACGCCAGCATGGGCATGAGCATAGGGAACTAGCTGGGGTGTAAGAAGAAGATCTGTCTGGTCACAAATCTCCTTTCTGACCTCAGGTTCTTATTCTTCTCTGGCGTGATCACTGCTGGTGCGAGCCGAGATGAGATGCAATAACTCGAGCATGTCTAGCAGTAGATCTGGTCTGACGCTTGGGAAGCGAGTGAAGTGAGTACGAGTGCGAGTAGCACTCCGAGTGCGGGTACGATGCGGGGTAACCGTAATTCTGTAGACGCGCATGTGGCGGAGGTGGCCGCTTCAGCTCGATGATGACGATCAAGGAATGTCTATCGCTGATGGCTATCAAGGCATGCCCTGACAACATTCGCTAGAAGAAGTCGAGGCACATGCTCGAGGGCACTAGGCTAGCGAATGAGACATTGCTGATGGTCCAATTCCCTGTCCGCTTGTCCAAAGAAGGTGGCCGCTGACCTTGGTGTCTAGTGCTGTGACAGTAATCACGATGAATAGATGATTTCTTCATGTTTTGTACCCTTCTCCGTGTTGGTTGAACGCTGTACTGGCAAGTCAATTCTCCCATTTTGGACATAACATGGCATAGACTGTAGATATATACTCTCTACCCGCCGCCCCAATACATTGTACAACAGTATCTGTATACAAGTGGAATGTCCGATCATCAACCTAAGAGTCCAGAGTTCGTTATCAAGCATTCGTAATCGTTACTTCCGTCTTAGGAGGATATCATTAGCGCGCTGGCTGACTAGCGCTCGACTAGGCGGCACATTCATGAATCACCAGTCCTCATCGCCCTTTTCGTCCCATCCTTGATCACCGTCATCATCCTTATCATCGTCGAAACTGACCAGTCCTTGCGTTCCAGCCATCTCTGATTGACCCAAGCCGAGCTGACGAAGCACATCGTAGTTGACTCGTGATGAGAACTGTTTGCCCTTGGCAAACGATTGGATGGCCTCAGTGGCGGTGTTGTATGGGCCTTTGTGGGGTGCTGCTCGTTTTCGCTTGTTCTGTGAGGGACATCGCATTTCTGATCAGTGGCCCGTCAGGTAGGAATTGCAACATGGTGCGGGTCAAAGATGGGAGACCCTGCCAACCTACCTTCGGCTTGTTGGGATCAAGACCCTTCGCTCGGGCAAGCGCAGCCTTTTTCTCTTGCCTCTCTGCAGAGGGAACAGGCACATATCGGTCAGCTATAGCGTCTCTGTTCTGATGCGAGCTGATTCCACAGTGCCGCTCACCTTTGTCTTCCTCCAACCATTTGCCATTACTACTCAACCACATCCTCGCTCTCGCCTGCCTCTCATCATCCTCAAGAACATAATACTGCTCCAATTCCGCGTCATCCAGATCTTCAAATTCCGTTTCGGGCCGAGCTCTAGCGCCTCTCTCTCGAGCCTGACGAGCTTTCTGCACAATCTCAACTTCCTTGATCACTTCCCGGGGATCCCTGGCGCCGACCCACATCTTGATCCGGTTGGTCATATGCGAGCCCTGGTATAGAAGCTCATCTCCTTGAAAGAATTTCGATTGAAAATACGTAAGAACGGCGTTCGGGTCGTCCCATGCGTCAAAGTTTTCGGTTTTGCCTTGAGCAGCGGCAGCCTCGGCCTCGGCCTTTGTGATTGATTGAAGCTGGGTCGCGGGCTCTACATCGTCCGCTTTCTCCATGAACTCTTCTTCCTCATCTTCGCCCAGACCTTCAGCTTGAGAGGCGAGATCGTCCAGCTCTAAGTCTTCTGGATCAACATTGCCCTGCTTCATGCCCTTGATCTCCCTCATTAACGCGGCTTTCTCTTTCCTTCGTTCCGCTCGAACTGCTTCGGGATTATCACGTGCTCCCTCCAGCTCCATGACATAATCCGATGGCGGGAGCGGATCCAGATTATCGTCTTCTTCGTCTTCGTCTTCGTCCCCTTCGGCGATGGCTAGGGCATCGCTCTCGACATCATGAGCTGCGGCAGCGACGCCACCAACCATCTTTTCCTCCTCCGAATCGTCCTTCCTCTTCTTCCTGGGTCCATCTCCACTTTCGTCGCCATCTTCCGACTCCGATCCTTCCTTGTCTTCGGCCTCTTGGAAGGCTTTAATCCTCTCGACTTTCAATTGCTTTGCCTCGGCTTCTTTCATCGCGGGAGGCCTTTCGCTCGCTGATATTTTATCCAAGTCGGCATCTGTGAGAGCTCGCCATTCCGCGACCGTCTTCTTAGCCATTTCAGTCTGGGCAAACTCCAACAGTCGCTTCTTGATTGTTCTCTCGTGCACCTTGACAACTTGAGAAACCTCCAGGGGCGTTCGCAAGAAGTTGCTCATTCTAGCTGCAATGATCAAGCATGCTCCACAGACCCCTGCGGGTCGACGGCCTTGAGTCATCCAGTCTGCTCGGAATCGTCGTACTAGTCGGGAAGCATCGGTAGCCACCGAGTGAACGGAAGTACCGAAATCTAAACGATGGGCAAATCGTAAATTATAGATGGCGGGGTCGACCTCTGGCATGGGCTCGAGCAAACTGAGAATCGATCGGAGTTTCAAGTACGTAGCGCCAAGCTCGAAAACGTTGATCTAAGGTGGAAGACCGAGATTATAGGTGCGGAACATTGATGAAGTGGCATGCAAGTGGTTATTGATAAGACACGACCAGTACGATAAGCTCAATCCCCTGACTACTCTTTTCGAATGATTGCCTCAGACTTACGTTCAACCTCTCACTGAAATCGATGAGCATGTGCGCATCCTTTTGCAGTCGACACTGAAGATACAGGCAGCTCGCAATGATGTAATCTGTTCTTCGACCGCGATTGAACTTGTTATCGACGGCGAGGGAGAAGAATCGTTTGGCGCCTCCAATGATGTTGTGTGACAGATGCATTTGACGTCCGGTTCCTTCGATTCTCGATGCGCCTGCGGGGAACAGAAAGGTCACGACCGAATCAGTGTGCACGGATACACATACGCACCCATACTTTGTGGCTCGGTGAAGCATGTCACCGTAAGATGAAGACCTCACTCACCTTGAGCCTTGATGTTCTCCGTATTCTGACCACCCCTCTGAGTTCCCCTCACATTCGCAAAACCAGTCGCATTGTGCGAGATGAAAGCACCTTGTACGTGAACCCTTCCTCCGGCCGATTCGGCGAATCCGACTTCTGACACGAGGATACCTTCCTCGAGAATTTGACCGCATTCAAGACAGCTGCATACGAAGACAAAGATGATAAGCTCCAGACATTCGCCTGGTGAGAACAAGGCGCCGCAGGTGCTTCGCAGTGAGATACGTACATGACATTACCTCGACTGTAGTCCGTCTCAAGAGTCGTCCCTCCACAATTCCTACACCTCTTGACACTGGCCATCCTGTCGGAAGGGGTATCCCTTGCGTACTGCGATACACTATGCGATCGTCGAGTGGAGCGGGCGTTATCTTATCAGATACCTGAAGTCAGTGAAGACTATGGGTGGCCGGATATTGCTTGAATATGAATTGAAGGGTTATTTTTTGGGTTGCGATGATGAATGTTTTTGACTTGAATGAGGTGGGAGTCGAACCGTGGATATAGCGTCTCGAGCCTGAGACCACCCTTCCTGATGCTGCACCCCCTGAATTGCTTCCTCGCTGTAGGCAATATTCCAAAGAAGGGAGAGGTCCTGGCGCACTGTAAACAGACACACAGACAGTCACGTGATTCCAAGCTATCTTTCTGCCTCGCGATCGCGTCTATCTCTATAGCTCACCCAACATGAATGGAATGACGATCAACCTACCCAGTCTTTCCTCTTTTCTCGATTGATTCTTCACGAATTGATTGATTTTCACTCTTTTAACTCGGTCCCACTCTAAAACGACCAAGTTATTCCCTTTCTTTGCAGCGCTGACGAGGCTCTAAATTCCTATTCAAAACAAGCTCAACTCAATCCTCCTTCTGCCGAAGGACACGTCCATCATGCCTCGGTCGACCTACACTGAGGCTTTACTTGGGCCAGAGCTATATAGCAAGGTCCGAGACACCAAAATTCTGGTTGTAGGTGCTGGAGGTATCGGATGCGAGCTACGTGAGTGATTGCGTCCGGTCCCGTCCTATCGCAACGTCGCCCTATATGACAAAGCTGCATCGTTGAACGGCAGTATCAGAGTGTTCAAGCAGACTATGCTGACGAGAATTAACCCTTCCTTCGTTTGTATACTGGTATCGTGACAGTCAAAAATCTCGTCCTTGTCGGCTTCGCCGACATTGAGATTGTAAGTACTTGCGCGCTTTCTGCCCTAGTTCACAAGGCATGATACTGACCTGATACACTACGCAGATCGACTTGGATACGATAGATCTGTCGAATCTGAACCGACAATTCCTCTTCCGAAAACCTGATATCTCGAAATCTAAAGCGCTGGTAGCGGCTGCTACTGCCCGACACTTCAACCCTTCATCGGGTATCGAAATTCACGCGAGGCACGGGAACGTGAAAGATAGCATGAACGATCTGGAGTGGATCAAGGGGTTCGGGTTGGTCATGAATGCTCTCGATAACATGGGTGAGTCCAGCGCGGATTTATGCTATGGCATTGCTTGTCGTACTAGTCATTTATCGAGCTGACGTGCCATATCATAGACGCCCGAAGGCATGTGAACCGACTATGTCAGGCAGCCGGCGTACCTCTCATTGAGTCGGGGACAGCAGGATACCTCGGTCAAGTTACACCAATGATCAAGGTTCGTCAGCTTGAGGCTGCTAATCATTCAATGACATGCAACACGAGCTCATGACGTTCATAAAAACAGGATCACACCGAGTGTTTCGATTGTGTGCCAAAACCGACACCAAAATCATTCCCCGTCTGTACGATCCGATCAACGCCAAGCGAACCCATCCACTGTATTGTATGGGGAAAGACATACCTCTTCGGGTGAGCCAGTACGACTGCGTCTATGGTGCGCAAACAGCTGACGTGAGGACGCAGCAAATTGTTTGGTGAAGACGATGAGGATCTGGACACGGAGGAGTTGGATCAGGCCAAGGCTAGCGGCGAGAATGGTGGGCTCACATGCACTGCATTTTTCCTCGTGAGCACTGATGCTGATTTGTACCGTAGCGGAAGAGATTGAGAACCTCAAGAAAGAAGCGGCGGCGTTCAGGGAAGTGCGAAAAGGACTCGGTGAAGAGGATGGACCTCAGCGAGTCTTCCACAAGGTGAGTCAAGCTTGTACTACGTGACTGCCAAAGAGACGATCCAGCTCATAAAATGCGGTGAACAGGTATTCAACGAGGACATCAACCGTTTACTGGCTATGGAGGACATGTGGAAGAAAGAGGGAAGAGTCAAGCCTGTCCCGTTATTGTACGAGAGTATAATCGATGGGTCATTCCAGGTTCCGCCATTGCGAAATGCGCCTGTCGCGCCTCAACCTCAAACAGAGGGATCAGCCAAGCAAGCCGAGAAGAAGGGCTTAAAGGACCAGCGAGAGTTGAGCTTGAAGGAGAACTTGGAGCTGTTCATCGATAGGTGAGCTTCGGGTCACCGTTACTTGCGCCAAAGCTGACGGTCACGTCTCCTCATATTTGTGCCCAGCTGCAAGCGCTTATCAGCTCGAGCGATCGCCTACCCTAACCTTCCACTCGCTTTCGACAAAGACGATGATGATACCCTTGACTTTGTATTGGCCACCGCCAACTTGCGAGCAACCGCTTACGGGATCGCAAACAAGACCCGTTTCCAGGTCAAAGGTGAGCTGTGGGCTGGTTAAGCGACTCCGCGGCACTCGAGCTAATACACCGTCACTATCTTGCAGAGATGGCTGGTAACATCATTCCTGCTATCGCCACCACGAATGCCATCATAGCTGGCCTGATCGTGATGCAGTCGCTCAACATCCTCAAAACCCTGTCGTCTTCTAATTCCGGCACATCTACTGAGACCAACGGTGCCTCTTCTGCTGGACCGGCAGTAAGAAACGTCTTCCTTCGGACTGATCCCGCCAAACCACTCGGATTTTCCGAACCTCAACGAGCTGACCAGAAATGCTCGGTCTGCCGAGACGTCTACATCCCCTTCCGAGTGGACTTGACCAGATGCACGCTTGGTCAGTTCGTCAACGATATCATCAAAAACTGGCTCGAAACTGCCTCTTTCGAGAGTAGAGAAGAGAACGATGAGCTGGAGTGGACGATATTCGAAGGAGGGAGGTTGTTGGCCGACCCTGACTTTGACGATAATCATGAGAGGACGCTGGAAGACCTTGATATCAAGAGGGGGAAAATGTTGACTGTCAGAGATGAGGACGGCAAGTGGAGGCCTATACATTTCTGCATTTGCGAAGGGTGAGTGTAGAAGGGCTATCAATCGCACGAGGCAAGCGGAACGTTCCGCCTTCAAGGGGACACGAGGCTGACTCATGATCGTGTTCGCTCGCTATGTGTCCAGTGATGCGCAAGCCACTCCCCCTTACGCCTTACCATCCCGACCACCTTCCATCCCCCTTGCGCCTCCCGCGCCCGCACCGCGTGAAGCATCCGAAGAGCCAATCCTCCTCGACTCGATGCCACCTGTCGCCGCTGTGTCTGCTCAGAACGGTTCTGCTGCCCCTGCTTCTGCTCAGCCAGCAGAAGTCGTACCGATTGCCAGCACAACCGCGGCTGGTATCAAGCGAGGTGCTCCTGAAGATGGGGATGTCAGACTGGATGGGGAAGAGGAAGTCGCAGCCAAGAAGAGGAAGGTGGAGCAGGTTGCCGTGACAAAGGTTGACAATGGTGACGACTTCGAGATCTTATAAGGGCATCCGGTGGGTGGGTGACGTCGCAGGGCAAATGCTCGTGCGAGCGAGCAAATTGCCAAGTAAAAAGGCGATGGAAGAGAGGACCATGCATTGCCCCGTGGAGTCCGGTGTAGGCAAGCTGTGTTGCATCGCGAAGACGATGTAATATGATACAACGAATGAGGTAGACATGTACATACATATATGTATACAATTATCATCATGGTCGTGCTGTACGAGGACTGTGCTACGGTGCTGGATCGTACGTACATGCACGATGATAATGCATCGAACAATGACCCATTGACACGGGCTTCTCGGTCCCCTCTTTCTGCCTGACCTGACAAGAGGGGTGTGTGCATGCCCATGGTATTGATGTCTGCCTTAATTTTCGGATGACTTAGGGTGTTCTTCACCTCGCAATGCTCTTCGCCGAAGAAAGAAGATAGCACACCGAAATTTTCTTGCGGATCCGGTGGGGCGGCATAGGAGGTCACACTTCGAGACAGGCGATCCGCCGGCCGATACACGCCATAACGAGTGTGACGGAGCGGGTTCGAGCCATTGCTCTGCTTCCCTGAGCGATGATAGACAGGATTCATTATTGTTTTTCCGGGTTGCTTGGCTAGATAGGGGAACAGCCGCAGCCGAAGCCAAGCGGGCGAGATTTGCCGATTCGAGCCGAGACCAAGGCCGTTCGTCGCCTTTTGCACGCAGGTGCTGACCCCAGATGCCAGCTCCAGTAGCGATCCATCGATGATGCACTAACCTCCTTCGCGGAGCGCGCTGTGCTATTGCTATCTTTCCCCGCCTGACGGATTGGTCGTCCATTGAACCACTTCAATCCCCGAAGCCACTTCATTCATGTACCCTATCACATCCCCTAGTCCTATATCACCAGTCGGACCTCCACCTCCTGCTGCGGCTGATGATGAAGATAGGGAGGAGACAGCTTGGACGGGTCTTGAGGGTTTCAGCTGTATCAGATACGGTTGCTGATCGTCGTTGTCTGGTTCGACCGAGGTCGTAGTAGATGAGGAGGAAGAGAGGGGGATGAGACGGGTTATGAAGAGGTGAAGGGTGAGAGGGTTGGAAGGTGGGATTGGCGCAGGGATGGGGATATGGAAGAGGTGGCCGAGTAAATGATAGGAGTGTGAAAACCTGCAAGGATAGAGGGGGCGGGGGAAGAAAAGGAGTAGGGGATACGGCGATATAGGATTAGCTTCATCTTTATACTTGGATGCGATCTTTGCTGCTCAGTCGCTCGGCGCTCGACCGCAGGATCAGCTAGCTGGGAAGATACTCACTCAAATCCAAGAGCATTTACAAACTCCTCCAGCTCGTCCACTCCATTATCTACCCCTGTTGGGATCTCAAGCGCAATGACAGCCCTAACGCATGCATCCGCATATTCCGCGCCTCTCAGCGGTGCCGAAGTGTACGCCAAGCTATTCTTCCACGTGCTTCTGGTGTTGATATCCTCCCTGTTACCCTCCGCCTGGTCTTTGATTAGACTCGTTGCTGGGTCTGGGGTTGAGGTCGACGAAGAACGGAAGAGAAGGTTCCTCAGCTGACCTTGAATAACGGGGTTGACGGTATTATACACTCTGTTGATTTCGTTGATATTGTCTACGTGGATAGAGAGCAGTGAGAGATGCGCTTCTAGGCTTGGTACGAGGGCAGGTGGAAGGAGGGCGTAGAGCGTCGGTTCGAGGGGCGCTGAGGACATTGTGTTGGGGCAGCCTAGACTCTTATTGTACGTGGCGAGGAGGGGAGAAGGTTCATTGATGCAAGGGTCGAAGGAGACAGCGGATTAATAGGCAGAGGCTCACGGGCTTTGACACCGGACGCTCTCGCCCAATCTGCTATTGAAGTGTTAAGGTCGTGACGAAAAGCAGCGCTGATCTATCGGATCCTGGTTTACTGACCAGTCTTGTCTCGTTTTCAGAAGAGTGAGAATCGCTCCTTGCGTAGTTGTAATTGTTGAACGTTCTTTCACTTGATTCTTCCACGTCACCAGCTTTTCAACATGAGCCATTAATCTCAAAAATGGCTCGTCGGCGATCACCGCTGAAATCAGGATGACAGAGGAGCTGATCGTGAATGAACATGAAATAACCGGAGCAGCTGCAACAGCAACAACAGCGGCAAAGCGTGCTATTTTGGGCGAGAGATTCAGACAATCTATCTGGTCCCTCTCTTGAAACTATACAACGCCTTGCTACCCATCCAAGAGGGAGATTCATCCTTTCTGAAATTGCACAGGCGGGATCTGTGGACTCTGGGACAGCAAGTAGCATTCAACGTCTGACCGCATTCACCTCCCCCTTGTCACACAACACAGTCCTGAACCCGCGCCGCAGTAATTGCCGAGTCATCTGGTGGTCAGCTAGCTGAAGAGTGAGTCATCGTTTCTTTGCTGTCTCCTGGCTCCTGAAAGTTATATCGGTCGAACATGAATCATTTTACCGTCCGACACTTTTCGACTGGTGTCCGCTGATCATCAATTAACCAATACATCAACGCACCGTAGTGTCGCACGATCATAGCTCGACAATGCAGGGTATGGACGACAGTACGTGTCTCACTCTCGACTGGAACAAAGTACTGTACGTTCGCGCGGGATGAAGCTGATGTGGACATCGTTGTACGTCGTGCACGGCCTGTGCCTTGCCCGAATACAGTGTCTTCAACGAGCTCGGGAGGGATGAGCATGAAGATGTATTTTCACGGGTCGATAGGGTCGGACAGTGAGCGTCACAAGCTTGTACCCGTTTTGGCCTTCGTTCTCACCTCCTGTTACAAACGGTCCGATATCATTCAGTCGGCATATACAAGGTTTATTTACTACCTAAGCGGCCATACTATAGCATGTGATACTGACACCGCGTATATTTCTGATTCACACAGCCCTTTGGTTCGCATCATGGGTGCCGACATCAGCAGGAGCGACAGTGGGCGTGTGTCTTGGGCTGTTCCTGCTGGCGATCTTTGAGAGGTACCTTGTGGCATTCCGGAGGGCTTGTGATGCCTCATGGCGGAAAGGGTAAGTTGAGAAGGTTTATTGCGTACTAGTACAACTTTGTAGTGCCAGGCCCGTATCTTTACATTCTGATTCATCGTAACTGACGCATTACATCTTGGCGGTTCGCCTGTAATAGGGTAGTAGGCTATTCTAGACCCACGGCAAGCGGTATTTTAACTCCTCGTCAACCCGAAACATCAGGCAATACAACTGCGGTATCACATCTCTCGCCATCACACGATCAAGGGTCCGTCTCTCTCCGTCGCGCGTCTTCGCAATCTCAGAAGGAAGACTATCTTGGCTCTTCGAATGTTATTGGATCGTCCTCCATATCGTCCGGAGCTGCCCCTTCATACTCGTACCAGGGAGGGTCCTTGGGTGTAGAGAAAGATAAAGGCTCGAGAATACAACAACAAGAATCCCCTCCTCCCCTTCTGGCACAAGAGCCGCAATTGTCCTATGCGAACGGTACTGGACTAGATCATCTCCCGAAAGCGGCGAGAAAAAACCTTGATCCGGCGCGATACGATAGGTGGTCCAGACCGTTCAGGTGGGCTGTCGACTTGCCAAGAGGACTGCTACAAGCATTACAGACTCTGCTCCATTACTTGCTAATGTGAGCTTTTTAATCCCTGGCCTTTCTGATCTCGGAGGTGATAGCTGACGATCTTATTGGTTGTATTGGCCGCAGGTTGGTAGTGATGACTTTCAATATCTGGTGGATCATGTCAGTAGTGATTGGGTCGGGTGTAGGAGAGATGTTGTTTGGACGTTTTGGCGCATCCCATTCGGGTCAGTAAGGTGCCATGTATGTGATTGCCACTGTATGATCGAGCGCGCGTGCGGGATTCGCCGTCTTCTTCAAGTCGATGTTCCCGAAGATCTATGAAGAAGGGTCGACATACAAGCATTCCGCATACACAAACAAGCACACACAAACAAGCACACAAACGAGATCCATTGAGTCGATTTGTCCATGAAGGTCGCCGCCACCGCCCAGCCCGAAGGACCCTCCTTTTATCGCGCAACTCCTCCGCATGCGGCAAGTGCCAAAAGGGAGAGTCCTCGTACAGTCAACAACAGAAGCTGAAACGCCCAGCGGTCGCCTTGTTGTTCTGCATGCAGCGACACTTCCTCGTGTCAGAAGCATTGCATACTATTGGCGGCACAACTCCTCTACAGAGTTACCGGACTCCCAGTCATCCAGCTCCAGCTCATTTCGGTGGCCAATCGACCATGGTACTGTATCTATCGTCTGTACGCACTGACCTGCATGGCGCACTGGCCGCTAAGATCGGTGACCAATGAGCGAGTCACACTGACAGAAGGTGCGGGCCGTAAGAAGCCTGGTTAGGCAAAAGGCTGAATGATTTTGACAAACAATACAACAAAACATACTGTAACATCAATCAACTTGGCACTCATACTCATACCTCATCCGTTAACTGTTCCTCTATTCGTTTGTTATTCATCCTTATCAGACTGTTTTGAATGCCTTTTGGAGACCTGGTCAAGACACAAATACACAACATGGCGACGAAGGTGCTACGGAGTACCAAGACCTACGCGGCTGATAAGGGAGGGGAACCGACGAGACTGGGAGAGAAGGTCGAGATCATTGATTATGGTGAGTGGTGGAGTTGAGGACGTCCTTCCGATTGCTTCATAGATGCCTTTTGGTGTTCTCTGCTGCTTCAGCGCTTGCCGAGGATATTCATTGGGCGAGAAGGGCAAAATTATGCTTGTGTATAACCATGCAAGTGAACAATCACTCTCGGTCGAAGGACGGTACTCGTATCGTATTCTTCGCCGACTCCGACCAACAATAAGAGAATCTATACTCCCCTCGCCACTGCATCCTTTCGTGAAGACAAAAGAATCCCCTTCTCTCACCTATCTCGGTGACGATGTCACCTATATTCCTTTCATGACGAGGCGAACGTCATGATCGACGCGGATCCTGCCTTCTTCGGAAGTCGAAATAGTCCGTTCCCTTGTTAAGTACCCATCCTTCGTCAAAGTCGAACCCTCAAAACCACTTTCTTCTCATACCAGACAGTGTCTCTTTTTCACGCACTTAGGCTGCTTTTGCTCTACCTACAGAGTGTCGGAAAGCCGACCATTGATACCGTATACGACGGGCAATACCAATGTCGCTGACGATGTCGATACCATATACAATCTTGACCTACGACCCGCCTTCATCACCTATCTCTTTCATAGCGATCAACAAGCCTCTCCCAGAGACGGGGGTACCTACACATCGCAGCACGCCGCCGAAAGAGTCAAAGAGCTCGGCGGGAGATAGACCAGACAAGACGCCGTCGTGAGTTCTGCTGTGGTTCAACACCATTCACTCGATTGCCCCGTTCCTAGCAGTAAGAACGCATAGCACCGTAGCAACCAGACGACATAGAAATGGGAGATACGCATGCCGCAGGGGCGCTTGTTGCAAGAGGCCTGCTCTTGGTGTGTGTCGTACGAAGCTGATGTGTGTACACAAACTCCCATAGCGCACGAGCAAAAGGTGAATACACTGTGCAAAGTTGAATGATGTGATTCTGAACATTACACCTGGATAAGACAGCTTGCTAACGATCCTCACTCGATCACTCAGTGCTGCCTTGGGTACAAGGGGTTCAGGCTGACTCCCAGGCCACCCCAGAAGGCATGTTCGGCCCGTACCCTTCAAGTGAGATTCTTATTCCAACATGACCTCCTTCAATCCTCCGTCTTCCTCTTCCTTTTTCTCGCTCTCTCTCTCTTCTCCCACATTCCGCTTCCATGCACGATAAATAGGCAGAGATACAGAGTATAATCATGCTTGACAACATCCTCTCACCGTTCCGAAAACGCGAGAAACAACGTTGGTCTAACTTCTCGTTCCCTTATGTAGGGCCCCAATCAATGGCAGAGCCTGCATTCGCTTCCCCTCAGTCACGTCATCCCTTCGCTTACAGTGCGGGACCGACTTTACCATTTGCTGCCCTCGGTCAAACGCAGAGAGGAATGCAAGATGATCAACGTACCGAGTATCTTCAGTCTCAGCGACCCGAGAGTGAGGTACTAAGCCGAGGTGTTGGTGTAGCAGGCTTGGGTCAGCCGAATGCGGCCGCTCCTGCCGGCACCGAAACTCCGGGAGGGTTCAGCGCTACTAGCCCTGGCATGGGGACGTTCGGGATGGAGCTGGAACCTGCTCAGGTGCCTTTACCGAAGTCCAGGCTCGCAACGGTCAGCTCGCTCACATCGCAATCAGGTTCTAACTCAGCTGACGCGATCATCTCCTCAGACCGCTGTGACTGGCTCGCCAAAGAAGTCAGCTTATACTACTCGAAAGGCGCCACCTACCGCTACCCTCCCTCCCGAGCCGACCATCCGTAACGAGCCAGCTCAACCAAAGCCTGACTCCGATGAACAGCTAGAAGTCCTGGAACAGCCTTCGGCACATGATCATAAGCCTCACCACGATCATCCCTTTTCCCACGCGGAGGCCCAGGCCAAGCAGATCCAAGCTATGGAGGAAGCGCGAGCTGCCGCTCTCGCTCAGCTCGAAGCTGCACAGAGACAATCTATTCTTCAGATGGAGCAAGAGATGCTGGATACTCTCAATTCGGCCAATGAACTTCCCACCGGCAGGCAAAAAGGGCCCCGGCAGACTTATGACACGATGACGAGTGGTCCTTCTTTCGGCCATCTCCTTCATCAAAATGGTATGCCTCTCTCCGCCACTCAGTCTATGCAGGTACCGCCCGATGGGTTCGACCCTCGCCAGATCACCGGCATGAGCGACTCCTTTTTCCGGATACCCTTTGGAGTACCTATGGGAATGTCGATCCCGAGACCGCTGCTTGTCATGAGGGACAGTGCTGGTGCTGGCTTGGGATTGGGCTTGAGCCCGGAGTTGCTCGACATCTTGGAGGAAGAGGTCAAACCGCCTCGAGGACCAGAAGATCGGAGCGCATTCGTCGAGACGGTTGAAGACGTGAGTGGCCGGATCAGCTTCTGGAATGCAAAAGCTCATTTGCTTGTTTGTGGGATTACAGGAGGAAGGCTCGGGGGTCCGCACCGATATTCGCACGGAATCTCCGTCGAAGGCGCCTACTCAGGGTGTACGGAGTACCTTCCAGCCTGATGAAGTCGCTCGAACCGAGTCGGGTCTCTTAGGCGAGCAGCCTACTGCCCCTCGATCCGTGGCTCAGTCAGTGCGTAAATTGAAATCCCTGCCTTCTTCCTTTGTTCTGATCTTACTTTCCTTTCATGGTCACAACTGATGATCGGCATGGTATATATAGAGGGCTCGACCTTCCACCCACGCACCGATCGCTCAACGTAAATCTCCAAGTGTCGCACCAAAGGCTCCTTTAGTTGCTCCGTCCAAAGCTCGTACCAAAACACCTACGAAGGCTCCAACGGTCATGTCCGAAGCCTTTCCCCGAGCGCCCACCCAAGCACCGACTGTTGCTGGAGGTCAATCCCAAGCGCCACGAGCAGTATCTCAGCATACATTTATGGAATACCCTGATGGCCACACTGTCTACTCGCAAGTTCGAACGAAGAATACACCTACTATCATCCCTAACGAAGTCTCTGAATACTTCCATGGCCACCCCGAGGCTGGAGAAGACGGCTCGATTGTTCCTTCAAACCATGGGTCAGTCGCCCCTACAACCATTAGCAACGTGAAGAAGCTCGTTGCGGAGAGTCGATTCCATGATGAGACCTTGTGTCAGCTGCTTGATGCCGCGAGATTGAACTTGATAGGAGATGAGGCGAAGAAGGCTCTTCAGCGAGCAGCCAGAGCTCGTGTGATTGAGTTGAGAGATTCGAGAGAAAGAGGCGAGGTGAGTACGCTTAGGGCACCGTGTTTAGTGCTGATCGATGTTGCAGATCGAAGAAGGTATCGCAACCCCTGTTGTGCCCGAAGCGCCCAAATCGAGGGAAACTACACCCAAGAAGGACAGGCGAAGCAGATCCAGATCAAGGAAAAGAAGTGCCTCTGAGAAGACCGAGGTGAGTCATTAAACAAAAGGAACAGCCAGAATGGCCAAGCTGAATTTCTTCTTCCATCAGACAGTCGTGGCTCAGGACCCGCCGGCATGGGCGCAAGACGTGAGTGCGGGTGAACTGCTCCAAGGTCTTTGCATGCTGACAGGAGATACATATAACAGATTATGTCTCGTCTCGCTGCATTCGATTCTCGATTCTCGGCGCTCGAGGCGCAGAAGCACGAAGTCGAAGCGATGCAACCGGGCAGACCTGCCACACACCATTCTCAGGTGACTCAGGATATCCCCAGCAACCTCATTGACGAGCTCATATTCAATGAGATGCCCTCTTCTGGGTTCACCGGAGGCTTGAATATGCCTCTGGGTTTAACCCAATCCATCCTCTTCCCTGAGCAAGGCAATATGACGCCCATGCCCGGGTATGCTAGTCAGAAAGCTCAGACGCATTATACGACAAACAAGCCTGTCTCAACTGAGCCTCCTCCGCAGTCTCATTACTCTCATGGACCCATTCCTACTGGTGCTGCTTCAGCCCACACCGCGCGAGCGCCTGCAGTCCTGCCCACGCAGTACTCTCAACGAGCACCAACTCAAGCACGAAGTGCCGCCCCAACTCATGTCGAAACCACCCGCGGCCATGTGAATCCTGACATCCCAACTTGGGGATCCGAGGTTGAACTGCCCCAAGCTGATTCCCTCCCTGTACCTGGCGGTCCTACCACAGCGCCTACAATCAACATCCTCGCACCTACCGAGCCCAGTGTCGCCCCTGGCCGGATGAGCACTCGAGCACCATCACGCCCCGCCTCACAGACGGGAACTACCAAAGCTCCCGATCATGTCGATGTCACTGTCATTACCGAACAAGCCTTGCCGGAGACCGCTGTTCCTGATCCTAAAGAGCGTGACTTGCCTGCTCCACCTTCTGAGAGTGAGAGATCTCATCGACCCACGCCTCCTTCAAAATCTACACCGCTTGATGCCAACACTACGCCAGGTCGAATGCCAGGTGCGGCTTCTATCCCTTTGGCCCAAGGCAGCGTAGGCGGCGGGACCGTTTTCCCCACTCAGTCAGCTTATGTGGGCAACCCAGATCACTATCCGCCTTCACTCCATGGTCCACCCCCAGGGGCGCAAGCACCATTCGGGTTCGCTCACCCACCGGTCTCGGCTCACGCCAAATCGCCCTCACCGCAAACGAGGAGTAGCATCCATATGCAGCCACACGATATCGTCCTGTCCCCACCTCAGAATCCCATGAGCCCACCTAGGGACAAAATTCACGTCATTGATCCGCTACATCCCCAGATGGGCGGATGGAAGCCATGGGATATGCTTACCCAGAGATTGTATAGCTGGGCACTGATAGCCGAGGAGAAGAGCTTTGTACGAGCCCTGGAGGAAGTGAGTCTCGGAAGACAGGTGAGTTGACATGCTTCGCTCCTCGTAAGGGTATTGGGCCTAACTGATAACTGTACCAGGTCGAGGAGTTCCCTCTCAGTATCTTCATGATGATGACGTACAAAAGGTACGCTTCCGGTCAGAGCAACTGACGACCTAGCTGGCACGCTGACTTCCGTTTCTCGTTCCATCTGTCAGGCTCATCCGAAGGAACCTCAGTGACAACCCGCCCGTACCGTGTGACAAGCTACTCGTTCCGCCAAACCTGGCAAGCGCCGTCAATATCGCTGTTCATAGGGTAAGCTCGGCAACATGCCCTTCTGCAACAAGCTCAGCTGACATGAAGAATGTGATGTGTAGAGACGATATCATGAGGCGAAGGAGATTCTGCTTGAGCTTTGGGATTGTAAGCAGCTGCGCGGCTCACCCATTCGTGTCAGATTACGGACAGCTGACACAAAGCAATGATCCAGCTCTGGGAAGCAAGGAGCCGCCCCGTGTAATTATCTCCCTTGCACCGCTAGGCAACGATGTGAGTCATCTTGTTATGATGGGTGGCCTTCCGCTGATCATCCTATGTCATCTCCAGCCGGATCAATGGGCTGCGCACCGATATGATACCGTGACCAAGCATCTGACTACTTACCGAGTTTCGCACCTCGACGATATCCAGACTGACGGACGTGAGTGCAGCGGGTTACCATTATACGGCAAAAACAGCTGACGGTTCGACGTATTGTAGGGTCATTCTGGTGTATGTATCTCATCCGTACTGCTTTTGTCGAATGAGTAGCTGATTTATCATTACGTCCAATGCAGGGTGGGAAGCGATTGGTCAAGCTTGGCCTCAGCTTCAAATCCCCGATATGGATACTCTTGAGTACAGCGGCAAACAACGAATCGTCAATGAGCGTCGACCGCCTGAACACAGGCATGATAATTCGCTGTATGCCGCGAACGTCGCGAGGAACTTATTATTGTGAGCTGTGTGCCCGCAGCTTTTCTTTGTATCGCAGCTGACCAAGATCCATGTCGTGGCATCTAAGGGGGTACCGGCCTGAGCGACCGCAGGATTTGACCAAGCTTCGAGAGCTTGTTTGGGCAGAGGTGAGCTGATTTTTTCCGTATGCTTGCGGAGCTCCGTCAGCTGACACCGTTCCCTTTCTACACTCAGGTGAAGAGACTTCTAGGGAAGAAGAGACACGGTCGACTGGTCGTCGAGCCTGATCTTTCTGAGCACCTGTATGATGCATAAGCGAGCAGGGGCGGGCGGTATCGGATGAGATGTACATGTCAAGAAAGGCAGCGAGGAACGACCAGCCCGTTTCGTAGTGGTATCCACAATAGTACTGTAAAGTACGCCCGGCCGGAGCTCGTGCGAGTGTACACTGAACAATGATAGACCATAATATACGACGGTAGGAGAGGAAGGGAGAGGTGAAGAGGGGTTATGGGAAACCTTGGAATCGAGCGAGACGGAAAGGAACAATGGATTCGTCGCTATAGTCTGTAAGGTTATTCGGCATGGATGTGGATGTGTGACAAACAATACTGTAATATCGGGTTTACGGACTTTGCAAAAAACCGGCCAGATCAACCACGATCGTTGCTCGGAGCTACTGCACCTTATCGGCGCTGCCCGACCGGATTCGGACTCGAGTTTTGTTGTTCCGAATTGTTATCGATCGAGATTGCTTCAGACTTTTGGACAAGTACAAAGAGGACAGAGTCAGATTCATTTCTGTCAGTTAGGGGGTCACGCCAAAAAGACATAATATAATCCATCACCATGACCAACATCCTCAAAATGGCCGAATCTTACCTCCCCACCCCTCCCTCAGAACCAGAACCAGACGTAGCTTTAGAATCAGCGTCTCAGCCGCACCCCAGCGTACCGCTGATCCCAGCGAAAGAAGCGACCATCTACCTCCATACGCCATTCCATCCGAAAGCGGAGGAGTATGCCGTTGAGCGATTCAAGGAGGTTCTCAGGCCCTCTGATCTGGGAGGAGATGTGGGGCAGCTCATGGGCAGGGCTGATGGGATCTGTGAGTGGATATGATCTAGGATCATCTTGTCTAAAACCATGCCTCTTGGTCCTCTTGGCTTTCACATCAGCTTCCACACCGTACCCACGGAGGTGTGTTAGTTTCGTGATGTCCTCAACCCAGAACCATACCGTATCAATGACTAACCTGACCCTCCTGATCTTCCTTTGCTCTGCTCTGCTGTGCTCTGCTCTGTATCGGTCGGGTTCGCTATGCTCCCCTATACCTGGCTTCGTCTCGTCTCGCCTCGCCTCGCCATCGCTCGGCTGCGCTTCATCTCACCCAGTGCTCCGAGTGGGACACATCACCAGAGACATGCTACTCGCCGCTCCAAAGCTCAAGATCATCTCTCGAAACGGCACGGGTATCGATAATATGCACTTGCCGACAGTCAAGGAGAAGGGCGTCGTAGTGACTAATTGTCCAGGTGGGAACGCGCAAGTGAGTGTTGTCGAACTGGACACAACACAAGCCCCGACACTATGCTTCTATATGGTTGTGCTGGCGACCACCGGCATCGTGACTCGTCCAAAGAACCCTTGTCTTGCTGTTGGAGCTGAACCTCAGAGAAGACCATTATCTTATGAGGTCGCTACGATTTGCGTTATACCTCCTTCTGTCCCTACTTTTACCGTCCTCATTGTACCCAGCTAGGTGTACACACCACGCACGCAGACAATGCTGACGTATACACTGCATCTGTCCTCATCCCTCCTTGCACACGATTGACCCCCCCAGGCCGTCGCCGAACTCGCTCTCGCGTTAATGCTCGCCGTTCTCCGCCGCGTCGTTGAGATCGACAACCGGATCCGATCCGGCGAAAAGGTACCCTCCATCACTGCCCTCGCTCCTGGCTTGTTCGGCTCCACCGTCGGCTTGGTCGGGATGGGCGACACGGCGTACGAGTTGGCTCGATTGCTCCTGGCGTTCGGGTGCAGGATCCTGGTCTATTCGCCTACTTCACCTTCGAATCGTTGGTTGGTAGAATCGCCCCGATACCCCGTCGTTATCCCTCACGAACGAGTCAACAGCCTTGACGACCTCCTGAATCAAGTCGACGTGCTATCGTTACATTGCCCGTTGAACGATCAAACCCGAAGGATGATCTCGACGGACCAACTCATCAAGATGAAGGATACTGCCGTGCTGATCAACACGGCTCGAGGAGGCGTAGTAGATGAGCGCGCGCTGGAACAGGCGCTCGAGAGCGATCAGTTGGGCGGAGCAGGGATAGATGTTTGGGATGTCGAGCCTGCATATGGGGAGACGATGGGAAAGTTGGGCAAATTGAGGAATACGGTCGTGCTGCCTCATCTGTGAGTGCAAACGGGCTTGGGTCGAGTGAGATTCACTGGTCCAGCTATGGCGATGGGCTCGCACCGGTTGATGAGGAGAACAAAACAAGCTCTTCACCTCCATCTCCGATCCAGTTCGGATCCAACGTGGAGAGAATCGTGCTCTCAGCGAAATCCATAGCTGACTTGGTTTTGGTTTGGTTTGCTTTTGTATGAATCCCTTCCAGCGGCGGAAGCACCGACGGCGCAACGCTCGAAGGATGTATGAGAGCCATCGATATCATGGCCGATTACCTTGACGGCAAGGGCGCTCGAAACAGGGTGGTTTGATCTCGACCTACTTTACACTTGTGATACTCCTAAAGCTACGCTGTCGAGCTTGCAGAAATTGGCAAGGGAGTTGAAAGCAGCCTAGAGGTAGAGGATACATCTTGTAGATCGTATAGACATGAACCTTTTTAGATGGATAGATTTGGTAGATTGACTAAGAATTACTAATTTACTTCTTGTCTCATTACGCCGAAAACATGTCATCGCTATTGTCTTTGTCGTCCGATGCAAAGAAGAGCTGCATCGAATCAAATGCTCTTCGTAGCTCGTTACACGATCCAATTACAATGCACGAATGTGTGCGTGATCAGAAATCGGAATGCCCATTTCCTATACAGCTCGATTCTCCACCTAACCGCTAATGCCATGCCACATCATATTTTCCATATCGACCTCTGCTGACCGTTTTCATATCGGCATACAACGTAACTGTGTGGGCTGTTGTACCAGTAGCGATTCAACATCATATATGAGCGAAAAGGGCGACGTCCGCGTGAGCGGAAAGGCACGGAAGGTCGACCGATAGTTGCACAACTCCGATGTGCTTGATGAGATGGAGATATGAATACCACCTTCATCCTGCATGCGAACCTCGAGACAGAACATGGCAGCGCGGATCCAGAGTATATGCTGAATCTGATCTCGGGTACCGAACCATGTTTGGCGAGATATTAGATTGAGAATACATCCACAGGAGAAGGGTAGGCGTTCCTCGACAAAGGGAGAGTAGTGTGAGCGGGTAGAGTGTGCTGATTGAACGGCGAAGGGTGTATTGATCGGTCATTTGGTGGCAGAACTGATTCGTCTAACTCGATGCCAATCGAACGAACCGAATCGATTGGATCAGTTTGATAGGTATCAACGTCCGGGATCTTGCAAGACGACCAAAAGATATTTATCGTCTAGCGGATAGAAAAATTCACAGGAGATAGCAAGCACCTTCTGATTAGCAAGTCACAGAGAAGACGAGCAAGGCTTTCGCGAAGGCAAGTCAAGATCGAGGTTCTTCACACTCACCCGGCGTGATGATCAGTTCATGCCTCTTCGTCCGTATTCGCATGAACTTTAGCTCGTCCTGTGCCCACGGGAAGGCGTCAGCTCATGCTACTCGATACAGATGTGACGACGATGCACAATGCTAGGATGCTCGTGCATGATTTGCATGGGTTGGGGTCTAACGGCAGAGCCCGTTTCGCAGCTCTTACTCACCCCTTCTTCGCATTCTCCTATGGCCTTGCTGACATTGCTGGCTATCCCTTCGACAGCTCTCGCATACTTCTTACCGCCCTCACCCTCGAATACACTTCCGGTAGTCTGGATGATCCCTCCAGCTGCTGACGGCTCTGTTGCCGTCGTAGCGCCGACGCCATTGACATGCGCTGCTGTCGAAGCTGACGTCGACGATGATGAGGTCGACGAAGCAATGGAAGACGCTCTCGACAGGACCATCACCCCTCGAACATTACGATATGCGCTCAGCCTCGAGAGTGTCGACTCGATCTCCGGTGGAGGGGGAGCCAAGGGGCCGCCGCTGGCACCGTCGAGGTCGAGGGTCTGTTGGCTTTGTGAATGGGTCAATGACCGAGGAGATGGCTCTGGATGGTCTGCCGTAGACATGACAGTAACAGCGTGTTGGGATAGGTGGCCTGATATCAGATTTAAGCAGATCACTAGACACTTCGTATTCAGTGATCGTCAAGGTTGAGTAAAGGAAGAAGGAAGAAGTAAGAACAGACAAGAGGAAGAAGAGAAAGCGAGCGACGCTTTGGACGATGGACGATGGACGTGCGGGGTGGAGGCAAGTGTTGACATAGATTATGACTCGGAGTTATGAATTGGTAGGGCGGCGTTATGCGGGGTGTGGCGTTTTCATCGATTCGGATCATCTCATCTCCTTGAATTTCGAGATTTCTTTGTGTCGCACTCACTTGGACTGGCTTGCTCTTCCGAGCGATGCCATGGATATTTCGACGATATCTACTCTTCGACAACTAGCAACAGTAAGCATAGATAAATCATCGCGTGAAACGCCATATACCTTCCTCTTGTCTGTCTCCAGCCTCTCGCACCTAAGAAGTTGTCAAAAATGAGTGTGAGTCTTCTTTTTAATTACGTGAAATGCTCCTGTCTTCCATTCTTAATCTGATCTGGATTCCTCGCGCAGTTCTCCCGATCTGTCCTCCGATCCGTCCGAGCCTCAGCCTCAACCTCAAGCTCAAGATCATCCATCATCTCCGCCCGAACACTCTCGACGACTCGACCCATCTTCGCTGAAGTTCAAGCTCAAGCCGAGTCTTCCTCTTCAGGAGCTGCTGCTGCCGTATCACCCAAAATCGCGCCTATCGTAGACCAGATCTCATCGCTCAGTCTTTTGGAGGTATCGGAGCTTGTTTCTGCGCTCAAGGTGGGTTTGGGCAGATTTTCTATCCTTTGTTCGCTTTTCCCGCTGCGTCAAGCCAGATACGCTGTAGGGACGTGTGCAATACATGGTCGAGGTTGGAATGGACCGATGCTCTGGACATCCGGACTGCGTGTCTTTGGAGTAGCTCGATGGGGTTGGACACAAGCAGGACGGGGAACGGATAACGTGATGGCGGAAGAACCGTGCGCCGGCGAACTTCAGCACCGAAAGCGAGTGTCATTGTCCACAATCACGGCGTGTCTGGACGGCTTGCGAGTGTTTATACGGTCGCAACGGAGAAGTGAAACAGGGAGACGACTGGTCTAGTCGACTTGTCGGATTCATTGGTTGGGGGCAGGGCATAGACGATCTATTTCCATCAATCGCAGATCCCGGCCATCACGTCGATTGAATACACTATAGTCAAGCCTTGAGCGATCGCTAACGCTCCGTCGATTGTCTATGATCACTGCACGTACCATTTTTCGTACCTTCCGCAGACCCGACTAAACATCACCGAGATTGCCCTTCCCGCCGCCTCTGCCGCCCCCGCCGCTGCTGCCTCAGGAGCAGCCTCATCAGAAGCGGCTGAGCCGGCCGAGGAGAAGCCAAAGGAGAAGACCATCTTCACTGTCAAGCTTGAGAAGTTCGATGCTGCCGCCAAGGCGAAGATCATTAGGGAGGTCAAGGCTATCATGCCTAATATGAACCTGGTAGAGGTGAGTGAACGATTGATCGGGTTTTTCTTGTTCCCATTTTTCGGTACGGGTATGGGCTGTGTGGGGGTTGCGGGAGATTCAGGAGAACGCAGTGGTTGCTGTCATGTAAAAGCGGGGTGCTTAGGAAGGTCTGCAAACGGTCTGCCATTTGCAGGCGATTCAGTGCGGTGCTGTCCTGGAGAGGGGCGGGACCTGCTGTCGTGATTGCAGGCGCGCGAGCTGCACCCAATGACTGTTCAGGATCAGCATAGAAGGGCTGCAGAGGGCTGCACTTCAGTACAAGCCCATCAACCAAACGAAACTCGGCGCAGATCGTCAAGGCGGGCTTGTTCCGAATGATTGATTGCCATGCTGACAAATTCTTACTATTCACCTTCCCCTATTCTTACAGGCCAAGAAGTTCGTCGAGTCCGTTCCTCAGACGCTCAAGGAGAACGTCCCCAAGGAAGACGCCGAGAAGCTGCAGAAGACGCTGACCGCCCTCGGAGCGACCGTATCTCTTGTTTAATCGCTGCATCTGAAGACTGGCAGGCGTTTGGATAGGAAAAGAAGTTGCAGAGGAGACAGGAGATGTCGAATGGAAGATGGTTCATCTATCTTGATTTCGGTCAAGAGATTAATACCGGCCACGCATTTGGATGACTAGTATACTATGCATACATCGCATTGCTCAATTCTGAGGTAGCGCAGATGCTGTCGAATTGAAGAAGCTCAAGGGAGTTCGCGCTTCGGTCGAGGAAGTCCCCTCGTGGGGTTTGGCCATGACTATGACTGGTGGGCATATATCGAAAAGATGACTGTTTCCCATTTACTGCCTGCCAGGCCGCAATGTTAGTCAGCTCTGCGCGAGCTGCTCTCTTGTTGCCAAGGCGCACCTTTTTGGTTCAGATCTGTGTATTCCCCTCTATCTATTACACATGTATGCTGAAGTGTGAGTATGGTCCTTAGGTAAGTGATGTTACGTTGATGTCTGCACATGTGGACAGGACAGGACAGGACAGGACAGGACATGAAATCCAGGCTCTGGGGTCGTCGTGCCTGATTGAGTGAGGTGAGTGAGGTGAGGTGCGCGACTGTGAGTTATGACCAAAACATTGCTTTGCTTCGCTGGCGGTGTATCTATCATCTTTCTTGTCTTTGCCAGCTCAAGTCATCGCCCGCTTCTTCTTGCCTATCTCTACCACCAGCCCCGCCGTCATACGACAAGGTCTCGTGAGCGAGAGCAAGAGCGAGAGCCATACAAGCGAAGTGCTCCTGTCATACCCTGCTTGCTTGCTTGCTTGATTGATTGATTGATTGATTGACACGACCTCGCTGTATCCCTATATACGCCAAAACCATACGCTGCGACGTATCACCAAGGAGCCTCCCCCCCATTCTTCAGGGACCAAAGCGACGATAGACCTGTTCTGCGAAACTAAAAGCTGGATTCTTTCGCCTTACACGCTCGCATCAAGCATAGAGAGTTTCGAACCCAGCAAAGCCTTCCACCTGTCGAAAAGTGAGCGCAGCTCTCACCGACGTCATCATGGCACCATCTATCACTGCCTCCTCGACCCACTACGCCCTCGTGATAGACGCCGGGTCTTCCGGTTCGAGATTGCAGATCTACTCATGGCGTGACCCAGACTTGGAACGAGCAGAGATCATCCAGGAAGTTAACGCTGCTACCCTTGGTACCGAAGAAGCACGCAAAGGTCGATGGTGGTGGGATGCGGGAATGGAGAAGTTGAAGCTCAAGGGGAAGGGGAAGGGGAAACAAAAAGAAGTGCTGGAGAGGAAAGCGCTCAGAAGGCTAGTGAGGATTGGCAAAGGTGTAGAAGGCGATGAGTGGGTCAAGAGGGTTGAACCGGGTGAGTTATGCCTCGACTTCGCCCTGTCTGCCTTACTCGCTTTCTTCCTCTTGCGTTGGCAGTGATTGAGCCTCAGACATAGCGAGAAGGGCACCTCATAGCTGTCTCGAATGCCTCATGCTGATGCACCGTTTCTTTATCACGCCCATAGGCATATCAACTGTCTCGCCTGAGGACATACCCACATACCTCTCCCCCCTCCTGTCCCATGCTCTGCGGCATATCCCTCCATCCCAACATTCTTCAACCCCTATCTATATCCTTGCTACGGCAGGTATGCGACTGTTACCTCCCGAGGAAAGCAGTGCCATATTGCAGGCTTCATGTAATTTGATACGGAACGATTACCCCTTCAGAGTCGATGGTCCGTCTTCCGCTGGGCCATGTGGGGATTCGATACGTGTGATATCAGGAGAAGAGGAAGGGATGTGGGGCTGGGTCGCTGTGAACTACTTGATGGACGGGTTCGGGCACGCGCCAGAACCGATACATCAACCTCAGTCAGATATCGAACAGGATTACATGACGCAATCTATCAGCTCCTCGTCGTCCTCAGCGGAAGGGAGCAGTTCTTCCCATCTACTTCCGCTGGCACCGCTGGCAGATCCGCCTCCTCATTCGTCTACGGATAGCGTCACGCCAGTAGACGTGAATCACCACTCTCCGACATTCGGTTTCTTGGATATGGGAGGCGCTTCGACGCAACTGGCATTCTCGCCCTCCCCTTCCGAGCTGCTCAAATCAGGTTACCCGAAAGACCAGCTCGGGACGGTATCGCTCCGACTTCTCTCAGGGGAAGTTGTAGAGTGGCCTGTGTTTGTAGCTTCATGGCTCGGTTTCGGCACGAATCGAGCTCGAGAACGATATGCCGAGTCACTGATCGCTGAATGGAGAGAACAAGGCCTCGAAATCACCGGCACATCCCTCGACGCGCCGATCTTCGACCCCTGTCTGCCTGCCAATCTGGAAATCCCCTCCGACGACCCGACTGATCATCCAGGTTTCCGAGGTTCAGGTTCCTTCTCCACCTGCCTAACGAAACTGACCCCGCTGCTGGAACACAGTACCCCCTGTCCAACCGAACATTGCTTGTTCGCGGGCTTACCGACTCCTCATATCGATTTCGAGAGAGAAGATCAGCGGGGTTTTATTGGGATCTCAGAGTATTGGTACACTTCTGAACAGGTCCTGGGTCTAGGTGGAGTTTGGGACTGGGGGGAGTGGGAGAAGGGGATGAATGAGTTTTGCGCAAAGGATTGGAACGAGATTGAAGATGAGGTTGAGAGAGAGAAGGGTTGGAGGGGATCAAGTGTGAGTGTGGTTCGTACAGCTTGACTCCTTTCTCGAGGAAGAGTCCCTGTCATTCTCCTGCTGTCCAATCGTTCTCGAAACAATATCAAACCATGTCATTTGGACAATTGGCAAAGGGGGTTTCTTGTGTCAATCAGAACACTCATGTTCGCCTTTGCAAACAGATTGGTCCCACACGACTTCAGATGCAATGTTTCAAGGGTGCATGGATCTCCAACGTCCTACACGAAGGCATCGGCATCCCGCGACTCGTCGATGCAGGCGGTAATTCTACTCTTACTAACGGCGAGTTGGGCGACACGAATGCCGAAGCCGAACGACGGGCTCGAGAAAAGGGCCTGATTGGCCAGAAGAAGAGTCACTTCCAGTCGATGGACGAGGTGGGAGAGACGGCCATTTCATGGACCCTTGGCAAGATGGTCATCGAAGCTAGTAAAGCAGTAAAACCGCGCTCATATATCGCCGAAGACGCTTGGACGGCCCGAATCGGGCGTCTGCCCCTTGGCGGATGGGAAGACCGCCTCGAGAAAATGGGCATACAGACGCTCTGGGCGTACGGGTTTGTCACCTTCTTCATTCTGGCGTGTCTGTTCACATACGTCAGAAGAAGACTGTATCTTCACCAAATGAAGAAGGGCGTCTACGGTAGAAGGAGAAAGCCGAGCGTGAGCGATTATTCGGTCGAAGATGGCGGTGTAGGGATGAGCGGAAGCGGTTATCTGTCAGATTCCGCATTGTCTGCTTCCGGACTGGGCAAATCCAGGTTCTCGACTCCCGGAAGGATACGACTATGGACTCTCCGACTGGGCAATACCGCGAAGCGCTTCCTACCTTTCGGTATGGGACATTCTTTACATTTTGGTCGAGGTCGTCATTCGTCTTTATCGTCGAGACCCAGGCCAACACCTGGCTCAGGCTTCTTGCCGAGGCACAACTCGATGCCTCTACCGTTGATGGGCGGCGGCGGCGGTGCCAACGGCAGTGCGAGTGCAAGCGGCACGAACCTATTCGGATATACCACCCCGTCAAACTCTCAACCTCCTTCCCCAAAAGGCAATCCAGGAAGCTTCTTTATCCCCGCCAACGCCCTATCGTCTGCAGCGAATGGTAATAGCGTGGGTGGCGGTCTGACCGTACCGTCTACTCGACCGGGATCAACTACACCAAGCGAGACGGGCTATTCATCAGCTTCTACCTCTACGTCCGGTATCGGTCTTGGCATGGGTATGGGTATGGGGGTTGCCAACTCCCCGCCGAGGATCAAGAGTCAGAGGGGCAAACCGCGCAACGCGTCTTACACGACACTCGCATCAGCATACAATTACGATCGGTCCGCTGCGTCGGCAGCATCAAGCGCTGCAGGTGGCAGTGGGTGGAACGATCCGCCCTTGTCGATGCTTTCTCATAATCACAATCAAGCAGCGGGCGGATACGAGGACAGGAGCGGTGTCGGTCTAGGAGTCGGTCCAGCAGGTATCTTGACGCCGACAGCTGCCAATCTGAGTCGAAACTCAAGTCGCGTGAATCTCAATGAGATGAGCATGATCAACGGTCTGAGCAGATCGGATCTCGCTCAGAGGAGCGCTAGTCGAGCCGGAACGCCAGGATTCGATGAGACGCCTTGATCAGCGAGCAGTTACAAGACTCGTCCAGGCTAATACAATCTGTGTGTTTGTCGGATCTGGCTTGGCTCCGAAGTATCCTATCGTGACTTGGCTCACTCGTGACGGTATCATCTGTTGCGGCGGGCGGTGTCGGCTCTCAGTCATGCTTGTCGCTTGTTGCTTGTGATGGTGGTAATGGAAGTACTTGGACGCTACTTGACGGTGAACGATGGGAAACACGATGGACACAATGAAACAAGTGCCTGTCTTCTTGCACTGGAATCGTTTGTACTTGTTCATAACATCACCAGCATTTTCTTCATGGACCATACAATGAAATTATATCAAGTGGTGCATATGGTCTTTGTTCTTGGTCTTCAAGACTATTGACCGAATCGAATTTCTGTCTTGTGATACAGTCATCCCCGATCGGTGGTAGCATCTAGCTTCTATATTCGTGACACCGTCTGGTATGGTTGTATGAGGTGATTTTACCGGTTCCACTACTGATGCGTCGCTCCTCATCGCCGCCTCGCCTCCGTTCGACCTGTGGCTGCTACAGTGTACTATACCAACCCATACGCAACTAGACTAATCCGCCATAGGCCATATCGACCAATTTCAGCCAATCCCAACCGGCAGGGTTCTCCCTGAAACCTCGCAACGCGGCGCCCCTATCCTCTCTCTCCAGCTTGCCCTTCTCGCCCTCTCCCGGCACTTCCATACCCGTACAGTAGAATCTCTGTAATGCCAACGCGAGTAATTGCGCCTGAGGCTGAGAGAGCAAGAAGCCTGGATTATCATTCGAGCCAGCCGGGCCTGAAGCAGCAGCAGTGGGGCTGATCTCGCCTCGCATCAATACGAGCGAATGGGTGTTGGACAGCTCCGGATAGTGGGTGAGGACGAGGTACGGTTGAGCCCATTCGCCATTCCGCTTGAATTCCTCGAGCGGGGTGAAGATGACCGATGTGGTCAATGGCAGGGGTTTGGGCTCGGCATCGCTCGAAGGTGGAATTGAAGTGGTCGGCGTGGGATGGAATAGCCATTGAAGGTAGAACATCTCGTACTCGTCCGTCTTGACTTCTGCTTTTGCCCCTGCCGGCTGGTCAGCAGCGGCGGTTTCAGATCCGGAAGGGCCACTCAAGCGCGGTAACGGAAGCACGAAGAACGGGTTTTGCTTAGCGAGGGACAACATAGACTCGTACGTCGTCGAAGGGAGGGTGGCCGACAAAAATGAGTTGGACAGGGTCGGGTGCGAAGTATGGTACGCTGTCCAAATTTGCGAGATGGCATTGGTGTTGTGGGGCGTGAGGTGGAGGAGTGGGAGGTTGAGAATGGACGCGAGGGGCTATGCGGGGCGATGGCGGATAGTAGACAGACATACATCGTTAGCTTCACTTGAATCAAATATATTGCCACTTAATCCTTGAAGCCGATCCTCTTTGAGCAAAATTTACTCTTGCGGGGATCCTGCGGCCGATGCAAGACTGCATTTACCCACCTTGATCCCGGACCGATCACCCTCAGCCTGCTTTTGCTCCGCCTCCGTTCTACTCCTCTTCGCAGCTCTCTCGCTTGGACCTGACCCAGAGCTCGAGCTCAATCTATCCGTAGCTTCACCCAAAGCTTTACTAGCCGCAGCTTGCTGTTCCAGTCCCGGATTTCTCGTTGTTGAGGGTGCTGTCGAAGCGGACGCATCTTCCAGGTTGACATGATCTTGGGATTGGGATCGGGTTCGTTTGGTCTTGAGCGCGTCGCGGACGGAAGGGGCGAGGACTTTGTTCTTGAGCTCGTTGAGATCTTGGACGCCTTCGCTGGGAGGGTGGAAAGCCAGAACAAAAATTAGTAATCGCGATACATAATATAGCCGACTAAGACCCCCGAGCGCAGAGTTGTCGCTCTGCTTGGTGATCGCATTCTTCCCACTTGATAAGCCCATTGGACGATCTCAATGTTCGCATTCGTACTGGCACTCGCACTCGCACTTCACTCACGCTTCTACTCGCTTCTTCAGCTTATCCCCATACTTCTCCTCAAACTCCTTCCTCTTCCTTTCGATCAGCTCCCGAGGGTGCAACTGCTTCTCGAGATCATTCAAGAGGTCTGAGCGACGCTGCGAGTTGGTGAAGCATCGGATCTGAGTCTGGATGAGGCGGCTCGTCGAAGCTGTTGACGGGGTCGACCATAAGAAGGAGGAGGAAAGGGGTCGAAGGGATTGCCGACTCAGTCGAGCGAGTGTCAAAGACATGTCGGTTGGTCGATTAGCTCACTTCAATGCTAAATATTGAGAAAGCAATGCGCGACGCTGATGATGATCAAGTTCAAGTCAGGTGAGCCGGGATGTTCTGTAGGTGTAGGTCGAGAGAAATCGAGAGAAATGACAGACCAGACTTCATTTTGTCGAAGTTGAAGAAGAGGTCGAAGAGGAGTGCGGGGTCTCCGCATTTCCTGGCTTTCTCACTGTGATCAGCTCTCATCACTCACTACACCCCGACCCCGTTCATCATCACCATCGTCTCCATCCCCTCGACTGACAAGACCATTCGATCGGATCCACTCTGCTGCAGCCAGATTGAAGCAGTGGCATATCAACCGCCAGATCCCAGCTCCTAGCTCTTACACTACCCGCAGTCGTATGGCCCGGTCGCTCGCCCAATTCGTCATCTTACTCAGTACCATCCTAGCTCTCATTCACTTTTACCTCAACGGACAATTACCCCTTCCCAAATCAATCATCTCGAATCGACCGAGCTCAGTCTCGCCCGAACCTGTACAGCTCGAATCCCTCTCAACCTCACATTCAGCATCAGTACCACTCGGCACATTCAAAATGGCCGCTGCCGCTACTTCGCTGAAGCATCTCAAGATATCGCCCAAGGAGGCTCATACTGCTACTATCATCTTCTTGCATGTGCGTGGGCTATCCTAGCGCGGTCGGTCGTGAACCGACAAGCCAAGGCGGTCACGCCTTAAACTACATGTAACCATATGACAAGGCGCTGATCATCTGCTGCACCCATTTTCAAAATCCATGAACGACTATAGGGTCTGGGAGATAGTGGTATGTCCGTCTCAACAATCCACCAAGCTTGTAAATCATTCTACTCACACTTCTTTTCGATTCCGCTTCACAGGGCAGGGCTGGCTTCCAGTCGCCAAGATGCTTTGGTCCTCGTTCCCAAACGTCAAGTGGATCTTGCCTCATGCACCCAGTATTTCCATCACGCTGAACGGGGGTGAGTGGGTTTTGTTCACTTATCGTCTTCAGGCCCATTAGCTTTCACCGTCTGACCGCTGCGGCTTCGAGGCAACGTGCCTACTACCCAATCACGCGAGACTATGGAGGACGCGCATTCATAGCTAAATGACTAACTGGCTACATGACTGCTCCTCTCCTTCCGATTCGCTGTCGCTCGCTGCTCCTCCGTCCACGATCACGACCACGTCTACGACCGACTTTCAATCACAGGTATGAGAATGCCAGGATGGTTCGATCTCTCTTCGTTAGACAACCTTACCGACTCGCGGTACGACGACGAAAAGGGGATCCTAACATCCATCGCAGCAGTGGATGACCTGATCCAGAAAGAAGTCGATGCCGGTATACCAGAGAACAGAATCATCTTGGGCGGCTTCTCGCAAGGTGGTGTGGTCAGTATTTTGACGGCTCTCACTAGTCAGCGGAAGTTGGGCGGGGTGATCGGATTGAGTACTTGGGTGGCTATCAACCACAAGGTGGAGGAGGTGAGTTGCGCGAATGGTATGACTGCAAGGCCCAGACAGAAGTGCATCAAAGGGAAGCAGATAGCTAATGTTACTGTCTCCGCGCTTCGCTCTGCCAGCTGAAATCGGCTCACGCAGCCGAGACTCCGATTTTCTGGGGTCATGGCACCGCCGACCCTGTCGTGAACTATGAGTGTGAGTTAGCGATCGAGTGTCATGTCATCGCTCCATCAGACGAGGACTCTGGTCCATCTGGCAGTAGGAGGTCTTGCTGCTGCCCTACGAACCGTGCTTCGTGCTTTATGCGCACCTCGACGCGGCGAGACGAGTATAATACCTCCGACCGAGCATTCTGAAGCCGACCTCATCCATGAGCTGACGCGCTGATTCAACACCTATCCGTAATGCCTGATGCGTGCAAAATTTAGACGGCCAAGAATCAGTCGAGCTCCTCACTAAGAGACTCGGGTTCCCGCTCTTACCGCCCGGACAGACGTTTGGTCGACCAGGTATCAGATTCGAATCGTACAGGGGGATGCCGCACAGCTCGTGTCCCGAGGAAATTGAGCATATGAAAGCTTGGATCACGGAGGCGCTCAAGTAAAGTGGAAAATAAAGATCAAGTATTGTGATTTGAGGAGTTCGTTCAGCTTTGAGGCAGAAAAGTTAGTGGATCCTTGTCCTAGGGGTCTGCCCTCTCATAGTTCAGCAGAGTACTATAAATATGTACGCAACTGCCCGTATTCGTAGATGTACAGATGGACGCGTGCAGATCATTGACTACCATCCATACATGTATTAGTATCTGATGTACATGTATAGAGGGCTAGATGCTCGCCATATCCATCAAGATATATATATATATCTGGCGTTGGTTTTGTTGTTTATACAATCTTGGCCTGCACCGAAAGCCGATGGTATGGTACGTCCAGACCAGATCGCCCATCTATTGCTTGTGCAGGGGTGCCTGTCACCCGCCATGAGAACCGATATACCGACCCTCACAACTTGCTCAAACGAGTCTCAGCGCGGCTCCTCATGATCCGTTGACAGCCTCTGCCATCTCCTTATCTTCTCCCGCCTGTCCGTCACCTTCACCCTCGCCCTCAGTTTCAACAACAGCAACAGCGGGTTCTTGATCTTGAGCTTGCGCTTCCGCAGTGGCGTTATCCACCCCGCCTTCAGGAACTAGTCCATCCGCCAACATTCTCTCCAGCTTCCTGACTTCCTCTGCCGTCTTTGCTCTCGTCAAAGCTTCCACCACCCGTCGCTTCTCATCGGGCGTCATCAGCCGTCCTTTACCGCCCTTCGTACCCAGTCCACCGGCCGCTGTCGCCTTGGTCACATTGGTCAAAGAGAACGTGGTCGCGCCGACGCCGCTCACTGAGGATGTGGTCGCGATAGAGAGTTGGTGTGCGAGCGAATTGGGTAATGAGGTCTCGGGGTCTGTGAGGAGTTTTCGAGCGGATTCGCGGGTCGAGTCTTTGATTCGCTCAAAATCCAGCGTGTGCAGTTGGCCCTTTGCCACCTGATTCACGTGAATCAAAGAGGAGAGGAGGAGTCAGCACATGCGTTAAAGCACAAACCACCCCGCTCAGCCTGTAAAGATTAGATGAAGGGATAATGGAGATGACCCTAAATTCGACCAAGCAGCCAGAACGATGCTACCGCAAGGGATTCTATTGCGCGCTGTATGCTGCGCTGCTCGATCTAAAGCCAGTCTAAAGCCTGACGCGTAACCCTCAACTCACCTTCCATACCACAAACTCCTTGTAATGCTCATGCTGCGTCACGGGGTTCCCCCTCAAACTGAGATGCCGTAAAGCCGTGAGCGATTCCAGCGGTACGAGCGTAGCCAGCGAGGCGATAGCGTTGTTGGTGAGGACTACAATTCAGAGAAAACTCTAGTGTGAGCACCGGCTCCTACCGATCTCGTTCTGACCGAAGTCTTTTGGAAGGGAGCGGTGATTCAACAGCCGAACAGCCGTATGACAGGGTGTAGCAGACTGTAGCCTTACCTAATGATACGAGATTAGGGATCTGCACGAGGGCGGACCGAGCGGATTAGCGACTCTTGCCTTCTTAGCGTCAGGACATGCAAAAATACGATAACTCACGTTGGGAGGCAAAGAAGGGCTGATAGATGATATTTGGTTCTGAGCAAGATGGATCGATGTCAGTCGAGGGGCTGTGAAGGAAGTAGACAAGCGACTGTCAGCTTTGCCTAATGGAACTCCTATCGTCCTTTGCAGCTGAACACTACTGTTCATCCATGGCTTCCAGATCTCGCCGAATCAAAGCTGAATGTTAACGCACAAAGCGGTATATTGCCCAGTACTGTGATAGAGTTATCGGTGAGGTTGAGGGTATCGTATGTCCCCTGGTGAGATGCCAGGTTTTCAATTACAGGTATTTGAAGACCTGCGGAGTATTGACCAGCACGTCAGCAAGCAGCTTCATATGGATTTCTACAATGTATCCATTCTCCAAAGCTCGCAACTCACCTCGAAGCTCTAATTCACGTTCTTTCAGCGGATTGAGATGCTGTAAACTTGTTCAGCATGGCTATTTGGGTTGGAAGAGATGATACGTTGATCGCGTGAGGGTATAGCGAGAGTTGTAATACTGACTGATGGTGCTTTTGACACGTACTGCTCGATGTGCTGTCAGTCAACCATATCCATCCCCAGCAAGTAGGTGGTCAAACGAGGTGGAGGAAGATAGGTGACTTACATCGGGCGTAAGTCTCATCTTGACTATCTATCTATCCCTCTCTGTCCAACCCTTTTATGCTCAATTCTGGTCCTAGTGGCGGTGTCACGTCCTTTACCCTTGTCTGAGTCGATGACTTGCCTATGTAGGCTGGTTTTATGTTTGAGGAAGAGGTTTTGTTGTTAAGATATATACCTAGGATCGCGATAATCGAATATGTTGAAAGTCACCCTCGAGCAGCGAAGGCGAGCAGCGAGCAAGCAGTAAGTGAGCGAGCGTGGCTATATCGCCCTATTCCCGGCAGTGTGGCACCGGACGTAGCTGTATTGTGTAACTTATGGGTATGGTGCCCCGTGCGGTTCTAACGTTATGATCGCGTGGTTGTTCTCCCCCACGTGGCGCTATGCTACGTTAAAGATGCATGGTTCGCCTTGGTCGTGTTCGTGTTCGTGTCTGGGACTGTGTCAAGTGTCTGTCTACGCAGAGGCCTTTCAATATCAATACAATACAATACAATACAACACAGTGTCACTTTCCAATTCAGTCAATCAACCTCAACCCTCACCTTGACTTCAGCCCTCCTTCATCCTTACCCTCTTTGTCCTCATTCTTACCCATTTCCTTCCTACCCTCATTCCTCTCCGACATCACCTTGAACACGCTCCTCAAAAATGGCAGACGGCTACTACGATGTCAAACCACCCACTTCCCCTAGTGCGACCTCCAACGGTGTCTCGTACGGCGGAAACGATGCCAGATCAACCACGACCTCCCCCAACGGCTTCAGCAACGGTAACGGGGATGCCAGGGCGATCTCACCTAGCAACTATCCTGTCAAGAGTGAGCTGAACGGCGGTGGTCATTCGGCCGCTTCGGCTGCCGCTGTTCCAGCGAGGAAGAAGTTGGCCAGCTGGGTCGGGTTCAGCAATCTGCCCAACCAGGTACACAGGCGGAGCGTAAGGTGAGTTGGATAGGCGTTCCAGTATGGAATGCTGCTTCAAGCTGTCGCTCTGGCCTACTTACTGCGCGAGCTGACGATCATTCATCACAGACGTGGTTTCCAATTCGTAGCGATGGTAGTCGGTAAGTTGAACGACTGGGTCTTTCCCTCTCTCCTTCACACTACCGCCGCACAGGCCACCCCGCCTGGGTCCCTTTGCGTCAGAGGCCTTTTCAGTGGAGTCCATCTGTGCATCGTGTATATCAACTGATTCATCTTCACTCGCAGGCGAATCGGGTCTCGGTAAATCGACACTCATCAACACTCTCTTCGAGACCAGGCTCTACCAACCTAAACATATCCCCGCTCCTGGTGAGGATAGGGGCAAGACCGTACAGATCGAGTCCATCTCTGCAGGTCAGTCCTTCCCATACATCCACAATGCACATCGCCAGAGACTGGCTTTCTTTGTTCGTTGCGTAAGGCAAGGCATCCTTTGAGTGACATAACAGATATAGCGGATCTCGATCTCGAACTCCCTGTCACAGTGCAATCGGGCTAACGGTAGAATATGATCCTGCAGACATCGAGGAGAATGGAGTACGACTGAAATTGACGGTGGTTGATACCCCTGGTTTCGGTGACTTTGTCAACAACGATGAGTGGTAAGCTCAGACATACCTCTCGGGTCGAGGTCGTATAAAGCTTACCCCGAAATCACCATGTATAGCTGGAAGCCCATCGTCGATAATATTGAAGCCCGTTTCGATGCATACCTCGAGCAAGAGAACCGAGTCAACAGGCTCAAGCTCACCGATAACAGGGTACATGCCTGTATCTATTTCATCCAACCTACCGGCCACTCGTGAGTTATCATGTATGTGTCATCGAGAAAAGGCTGACTCGCTTGTCTATTCACAGGCTTAAGCCCATCGATATCGAGTTCATGAGACGACTGCACACTAAAGTCAACCTCATTCCCGTCATTGCCAAGTCAGACACGATGACTGACGACGAAATCGTCGTTTTCAAGCAACGAGTGAGCATGATTGCACTGCGAAATAACATGCAGACGGTATATCTGATCTCGAATCGGGGCTTTGCAGATCCTCGCCGATATCGCTCATCACGGAATCCGAATCTTCCAGCCTCCGCAGTATGAGAACGAAGATGAGGAGACCATCCAGGAGAACGAGGAGATCATCGTAAGTCAAGGAAATCCTCCCCTTTCATAGGCATACAAGGCTGACCACCTTGCATATCCGATCAGAGCAAAGTCCCCTTCGCTGTAGTCGGCTCAGACCACCTGGTTAACGGACTCGACGGTCGTCAAGTGCGAGGTCGATCTTACCCCTGGGGTGTCATCGAGGTGGACAACGAAGAGCACTGTGACTTTGTCAAGCTCCGTCAAATGCTCGTTCGCACTCACATGGAGGAGCTTCGAGAACACACCAACGATGTTTTGTATGAGAACTACCGAACCGACAAGCTCAAGGCTATGGGTGTCGCTCAAGACGAAACCGTCTTCAAGGAGACCAAGTGAGTTTCCGTTGCCTCCGGGGCCTAGGGATATAGCATCCAGACTGATCATGCTTAATCATAGCCCCGCTGCTAAGCAGGCTGAGGAGCGAGCCCTTCACGAGGTGAGTAACTTACACCAATCACTGACATTGATATAACCGCTGATGCCATTTGCTATGCTCTCGCACAATAGGCCAAGCTCGCCAAGATGGAGGCCGAGATGAAGATGGTCTTCCAACAGAAAGTACAAGAGAAGGAGTCCAAGCTCAAGCAGTCCGAAGAGGAGCTCTACAACCGACATCGAGAGATGAAGGACGCGCTTGAGAAGCAGCGACAGGAGCTCGAGGACAAGAAGAGAAGGATCGAGAGCGGTCGACCTTTGACCCCTGAGAAGGGGTCTGTGAGTGTAAGTGGTGATTCTAGGGCTGTGGTTCATAGTCGCCTTCGGCGCGTTTTCGCCCACTCGTTTTGTTCGTTATTTGCTGCTTCTGCTGCAATCGGATTGAGGCCAAAGCTGACAGCCTTGTCCGAAAGCAGCAAAAGAAACGATTTGGTCTCGGCAAGTAAGCAATCAAATGCCCGACGCTTCTCGAACATGCCGTCATCGCATGACGCCAATCGCCTTATCCTGGCCCTATCTACCTATCTCTTGTCTTCCCACAATATGACGTCTTAATCCGTAATGTCCACCGCCACGCCCCTCATGTATTTACGTCTTCTACTACCTCTTCTCTCTCTTCTTCGAGTCAATCCGCCATTATTTGGTGTCCTTTAGAGGCTTTTCTCAATTCTAGCCGATTGGGGATGCTCTTACTTGGACGCGCCGAGGTGAGATTGCACTCGATTTACACGGTATTGCTCTTCGTCTACAGTAGATATAAGATTGCCTGCGTTCAGCACTAAATATCCCCAAAACATCGTTATCCCCTCGTTTGTCTGTCTGATTACCCTGTGAAACGCGATTATGTGAATATGCGTATGGATTACTTGCTTGTTCCGCACGAGGTATCGCGTTTCGGAGCTTCAGGGTGATTGAGCGCTGCTTCGAGACAATTGATTCCTGTAGGTCCGTCTTTCATCAATTGATGCTCAGCTTACTTGTTACAGGAGAAAGCTAACCAACCAGCTGCAGCTGCCCCACGGCGATCAGTAGTACTGGTACAGTACCACTCCGCAAAAGCTAGATAAGGAAGAGCGACTCGGCCGATCCTAGGCGAATCTGATCTCGTTGTCGGCTTTCGGTAAAGGGGGAAACCGATCTTACGCAAACGGAGTGGTCACTCTCGATCACACCTAGCTCTTGTTTCAGCGGAGCTGAACATTACGCAGCCATTGGTCAGGTATCCTTTGATCTCCCTGGGGACGCTGGTCCACTAATAGCTGACACTCGAGCCTTCGACTCGATGGAATGAACGGATCGACTGCCTACTATGACATGTAATCATCAAAGGAGGTACGGGATGATGGATAAGTCTCGATCATCGATCATCCATCATAGCGATTGATTGCTTTTGAGCTGCGGCTAATGACATAGAGGATGAGGGTTGATTGACTTTGATGAGGCGTGTATCACCTCATTCATCAGTATCGACTGCGCTGATCATTGGTTGTTGATTCCCACACATTGAAGGGGAGTACCAAAGTCGTTTCTCCGTTCTTCGGCTGATGCCGTCACCGTTGTCCAGGTCTAGAGCGCTGATGTCCGAGGCGGAGTGAAATTAAGTGAGTTGATCGCGACCGAGCACTGTGACTCACAATACTGCAGCTTGATAGTCCGTTGACTGAGTCTGCGAGTGATAAGCCTTTGGGGGGTATCGAGGTATCGCTTGCCTGCTGCTTGGTGACTGACTCTGGGGGTGACGCTGACACACGCACTGTCACTGCCTTACTGCCTTACGCTGTGCTCGGGGCTGATCATTCGCATTGGTATGATTAGATATCGTAGTACCCGGCCAAAGCGATCTTTCCTCCATCACCCACTCTTATCTCTCATTTCCGTCATCAATTGCATTTGTACCCTGGCTCCTACTACTCGATCATTCATTCGTTTACACCCACGCTTACATACTCACTCGACAGGCTCGGGTGTGCATTGTGCAAATCCTTCCGCCCTATCTCTCCCCGTTTCTGTTGCTTGTTTGCCTGGTTCTTCACCTACTCCTACCGGCATCCTCCGTCTACAGCGATCTGCCTACCAACGCTATCTGACTTTGACAGTCAGTATCTCTACATCCCGATATGTCCGCTCCGCTTTTCTTCCTGCTCGTCTTCGCGCTGAGCGCCACACAGACATTAGGAGTGCGTCGAATCACCATCAACAATAAATGCCCTGCACCAATCTACGTCTCTATCGGCTCGCCCACTGGCGGGGCGCTCAGTCACGATGGCTCACCTCAACCTGGCAGCTGGATGCAGGAGATCGGGCAGTACGGATTCAGCGTTCCTGACGATTGTGAGTAGGCTATAGTACTTTTGCTGCAGCTCTTGATTTGCCTGCTACTTCTCTTGTACAGGATACTAACATACACGCAACACTCGTAGGGAAGGACGGGCGGATCTGGGCTCAAACAGGGTGCGATGGTACGACCGGTACTCCCAACTGTAAAATTGGGAATTGCGGCGGCGGCGTCTGGTGAGTCTGCTCGTGCTCGCCCAACAAGAGTCGTGAAAATATGGAACACTGTCAGGCTGCGCACATGCTTCACGATGAGCGCGAAAATAACAGATGGTATGTACGCCACCCACAGCGATGGAAACCAGTATGGTACACCGGGTGCCACTGTAAGTCTTGTGTGAGGTGCTAAGACACACCACACAGGATCACTCCTTGCTCGCAGTATGACTGAAATTGATTGATCTGGTCTGTCGAAATAGCTTGCCGAATACGGAATGGGCGGTTACGGCGGACAAGATTTTTACGATAGTAAGTCGTTTCGTGCTCACACAGTACTAGTAATCGCATCGTTGGCAATAAGCACTAGTTCAGTCCTTTCCAGTCCTTCTCAGTCCTTGATCGAGCAGACGTTGACTCTCAAAATCTCTTACTGCTACTGCACCTCAGTCTCCATGGTCGACGGGTATAATCTCCCCATGCAGATAGACGTCCAAGGATGCCCTACAGCGTCGTGTGGCGTTCAGCAAGACATTCTCGAGATCTGCGATCCGACCTTGGTGTATCCCAAGGGCTCTGATAAGATGTGTGAGTGGTGCCATCGAGGCTCGAGACTCGGGGCTGGGGCGCGGCGCATCGTACTGTACTGTATCAAGCTGAATGACAATTGTGATTCGCCTTGTCGTTGTCGTTTTCGGATGTGGAATGAAATTACGCATTGCAGACAGCTGCGGTTCAGCGTGTATCGCAGGCGTGCAATTCCGTAAGTCGCGCTTTTGCGAGTCCCTCCCTGCCATACTGTGACCAAGCAGCCTCGTGCAGTCATCGGCTTGGGAGCCAAACCCCACCTGATCTTTAATGAACAGAACTGTGGCTGACAGTCCTGTATGAATCGTGCTACTGTATACTTTCATGCTGCACTGCAGAGCAAGGAACCTCTGGTCCGCTGATCACGGCCGAGATGGCAGACACGCCAGTCTGCTGCCAGCACGCCGGCGCAGGCGTCGATGCGGTAGACTGCCCGAATACGTACATCCGTGAGTGATACCGCTTTCTCGCATCTACCGCATTCTCTTAGCACAGACCGCGGCCTCTACTGTAATCGTATGGTATTCACGACCCCGACCAAATACCAAATGCACGCTGATGTACTGTATGCTTCCTGTGCGTAAACAAAAACCCGTAGCTTTCTACAAGAAGTTGAAGGAGCTCTGCCACGATGGGTACATCTACCCCAAGGAGTGAGTACCTACAATAAGGAGGCATGTGGAAGCCTTCAGTACAGCACTGTACATGCCTCCATCTTGAGGTTGCAATCAGCTGATTTCCTACGTGCGCTCGCAGCGACATGTATCCTGGATCCATCCTTGCTTCTCCAGGTGATAGCAATCCCGCTGTGAGTACCCATCCTGGGCTACATGTATACGAGTGCCGTATTGCTATTGCACCCAGACGTAGTGTAGTAAACGATTGTTCCAATTCCAACCCCAAACGCGGAAGTGTAACCCACGCGCCTGAGTGCGAGCTAAATCCGATCCAATGTGTGCTCCTTCAACGTCCTGCATGTACTCTGCTCTAGTACACCGTGACGTTCTGCCCGAACGGCGTGGGCGCCGCCCTCGATCCACCAGACGTATCTTCTTGCTCTCCATTGGACAGCACACCCGGCGATAACGCAGGGAACCACGAGGGAGGGGGCGCGACCTCTCCCATATGGGGTGAGACCCTCCAGGGGGAAATCATCTCTGGTGCAGGCAGTGGCACAAACTCGAGTGGAAGTACCAGCGTAGCTGCGTCGCCAGTATCTACTGTCGCAGGTGTCACTTCTGTTGGCGGTGTGCCATCGGTACCCTCTGTTCCTGCGGGTACTGCTGTATCTCAATCAGTGGCACCCCCTCCGCCAGTCTCATCAGCCGCCGAACCCTACGTCCCCTCCATATCATCCGCTGCTGACCCACCACCACCTGTATCGACGACGCCTGTAGCTTCAGACATCGCCCCAACCCCTTCCTCTATCTCGGCACTACCTCCAGCGGTCTCACAACCTCCTTCTGGATCTGGATCTGAATCTGGATCACTCTTCATCCCCGGCGTATCGTCGATCCCCTCAGAACCGAATGAATCGCCCGTAGCCGGTCCCCCGGGCTTATCGTCTTCTCCGGCTGTTCCTCCAGCGAGCTCGACGACTTTGGCCGGCCCACTCAACCTCGCCGCTACCAGCTCGAGCCCCGTGGCGATTCCTTCTTCCCACACAAGTGGTGCTGTAACGGTACCTGTACCTGTACCTTCAGGGGGTCACAGGTGGAACGATTGGGGTGACGGCAGCGGTGCGAATTGGCGAAGAGAGCGAGACGACGCTGATGACTCTGGCAATGCTGATACGATTTCGGACAAGAACGCCGAGAGCGGACGGCTGGACGTTCTAGCTCGGCACAGGGATAGGAGTATTCGTCTTCGTCGAAGCAATCGGGACTGAGACTCAGTCCGGACTTCTGGATGGATATCATACATAGGTTGCCGCACGAACCATTCGTTTACCCTGCTACATGTGCAGTATCCTCCTTGATTCGCCTCGAGTCATACTGTAGTTCTGGCTATGAAGGATTACGGGGGAACCAGGAATCCAGATGTGCGGTATGGTCCTACAGTACTGTACACGATGATGATCGTTCATGAATACTGCACATATACCCCAAGAAGCTGCGCTTTGTTGTACATGGATCAATTCTCTGAGTACAGTATCAAGCACAGTGACTACGTTGCGCATACTCGGGCATACCGCCCGTAAAGCAAAGCCGTCCTTTCCTGCCGATCCCAGCAATGTTCAATGTTCCAAGGAATCATGCCATGCATTTCATTATACTCGTATATATGCTAAGTAATGTGGTGGTACATGTGACTCATCGATGCAAACTAAAAAAAAAAAAGAAGCTAAAGCTACACAAGAAGATCCGTTCCAGTGTTCAGATCAGATCCAATCCAAATTAATCTTGATCATTAGTTATGCTATGGAAATGCCACGCGTTCCTTTTTGTTGCACCGAGAATTATTAACGTTGTGACCTAGTGCACTTTGAGACGAACAAACGTCCAATAGCTGAAATTTCTCCAGTCCTCACTCAGCTGAGGGAACAATCTCAGAAGGTCCTTGAGGTAATGCTGTAGAAAGAGTGAGACCAGCCTGCGCTTGTGACTTCATTGATCGACTCAACGCGCTTCGCGGTAAGAGGCAAGCGCTGAATGGTGGCGATCAAATTAAATTAGACCATCGTGCGTGATCTCAAGGCTTTCGAGTTACTGTTCGCCAAGACATCAGGTGTTGCCACAAGATGCGATCAGATCGCCAAAGCGCCAAGGATCAGACCTAACGCAGTCATCCCGACCATCATAAGAGCTCCACCGCCCAACCCATGCGAGATGATACGGTCCACGCCGTTATTCGGATTCTGCAGAGAACCACCATCGCCGGCTGTTTGGATAGCGGTATACGTCAGACCTCCGATCACGGTCAACTGGACGTGGCGGGTAACGGTCTGGCAGCGATGATAGATGACAGAAATGGGAAAATGAAATTAGCTCAGCTCACACCATCTAGGGTCGACGTCGACCGTCGGAGTAGGCCAAAAGCCAGAACAACGAAGGTCATCGCCGCCATCCCGTATCTCTGCGATCACCACTTTGGAAGAGTATGATAGCAGCACTCACCTGCAGGACTAGACTCGGGTTGCCCGACTGATCAGTCGTTGACCCAGTCTGCGTCACGGTGACCACGACCAAACCACCATCGCTGCCTGTCGTAGCTCCCGGGTCTGTCACCGTAACGGTTACGACGGCTAGAATGGTGCCAAACCTCAGCTAATCTGGATTGCCATACTGCTAAGTGCTCTTTGCGATTTCATGGCAAAGTGGCGAAAGAGAGATATACTGGGAGGTGAGTCAAGAAGTAGTGCAAGACAGATACTCACGTCCACCGTTATCCGCCGGGGCAGCAGTCTGCGTAGCCGTCCCGCCTGCATTTGCCGTGACTACAACAACGACAGTCTCCTCGACATTGCCCGTTGATACCACGCCAGCAGCGTTGGTGGAAGTAGTAGGCGTAGTATACACCTCCGTGGCGGTGGCAGTAATGGGTCCACCGGCCGTCGGTGTGGTCGATGGAGCAGCTGGTGCAATCGACTGTCCTTGTGATGAAGTGGATTGCGCTTGGGACGCACCGGCGGAGGATCCTGGTGTAAATGCCGGAGAAGAAACGGAAGAGGACACAATTGATGCCGAAGAGCTAAGTCCTGCAGATGACGAGGCTGGACCAGAAGCAGATACTGACGCTCCCGATGAAACCGCAGACGACGGTATGGCTGAGGCGGATACGGAGGAAGAAGGCGGTAGACTTGAGCCGGATGATGGTGCCGCCGAGACAGATGCAGATGCAGAGGGGGACACCGATGCTGTCGGAGATTGAGCGGGAGAGACTGAGACTGACGGTGAAGAAGCTGCTGAAGAGGATGGCGCCTCACTTGAAAGTGCGGCTGAGGATGGCGCGACAGAAGAAGGTGCTACGCTTGATTCGGCTTGAGATGGTTGCGATGATGCCGGCGTTGAGGAGGACGGTTGTACGCTGGACGAAGGCGCGAAAGAGCTAGGCTCCGCAGTAGCTGAGGGCGAAGGCTCGGGCGAAGCTGATTGTTCTGCTGAAGATGGCTCGGATGAAGATGTCGATTCAGGGGCTGAGGCTGCCGAACTACCAGGGGTCGGTGCGGTCGACGTCAGAGAAGGGGCAGTTGGCGTCACAGAAGGAGAAGCAGTCGCACCAGCAGGAGTTGGCGATGCAGCCGAAGACGTTTCAGCAACCGAAATGGGAGGCGAAGCCGAGATCGAAGTTGAGGTCGAGACCGGAGGCAGAAGCGAGAGTGGAGGCAAGGGTAAAAGGAAGGAAACAGAGGTAGAAGATGCAGCAGAATCAGTGATCAATGTGCTCTCGGACGATGGAGGAAGGGTTAAGGTAGAGGTAGAGGTCGACGAGAGGGAAGGAGAAGAAGCGGGTGAGAATGAGGAATCTGCAGATGATGACGGAAGAGAAGGTGTGGGGGAGGAGGAAGGATCTGAAGATGAATCGGGAGGCAATGGTGGTGGTGGTGAAGATGGTGATGATGATGAAATTGAAGTATCGGATAGGGCAGATGAGGAAGCGGGAAGTGGAGAGGAAGTTGGAGAAGGGGATACGAACGACGATGAAGGAGGGATCAGAGTTGAGCTTCCCGGTGCGGGTGAAGCGGTGGGTGATGGTGACGCCGATGACGACGGTGCGAGTGTGGATGTGGATGCCTCGAGGAGTGACGTCGAAGGTGCACTCGAGGATGAGAGTACAAGTGAGGATGATGGTGGGGGTGGGGAGGGTGAGGGTACGACCCTACTCGTCCGCTTAGCGCGACTTTGTAGTTCATCGCGAACGCAGTGATATGGTATGAAGAACGGAAGGGTAGTCGTCGGGTCGAGCGCAATACTTACGATGAATCTGCTTCAGCCGCAGACGAAGCTGGGGCTGAGGTTGAAGCAGAGGGTGAAGCTGGCGCTTCGGACGAGGGCACAGCGGCTGATGACGGTGCTGCCTCCGATGAGCTAGGTACCTCTGCAACAGATGGTGATCCATGGTTGATTAGTCTACAAGCGCTGGCAGCGACGATCGTACTCGATCCGAGATTACCGACTAGGACCGCTGTCAGATACTCACCAGCACTAGGGGACACCGAGACATCCTGCCGTTTCGCCCTCCAGTACCGTTTCGCAACTCCATATCCTTCTCCGCCTACATTTCCAACGTGCGGTGGTCTGGCCTGAACACCGAGCCCAGTCCCTCTACTCAATGCCAGCAGAAGCACAGAAAGCAGCAGCAGCACCGATCTCATCCTCAATTATCCTACGATCCTAGGTGAGGGCCCAATGGAAGACATGTGCGAGCGGGGAACGTGCAGGTTCGGTCGCTTCTGGTCTTGTAGTTGTTATAGGTCACCGTGATAGCTTTACTGCAGGTGAGTGATTCGCAGTCGGCGGCCTGTTCAGCTAATCGATGTATCAACGAGCTCGATATGATACGCTGTTTGACAGTGTGGTTGGACGGACGACGATGATCAACAGATAGGGCATATGTGAAGGATAGATGCAACGGGGGTCAAAGGAAGATTGGAGAGGTAAATCCAAGATATAATCGTGGCTGTGAGAAGATCGGATGTCTGATGAGCACGACTTGCCGCTTCTTGGCTTGTCAACCTTGCATTAGCATCTCTAAGGTCTCTGAGGTTTCAGTCAGGTAGGCTATGCAGATGCAGCGTACTCGTAGGGCATACACGTATCCCACTAGTGCGTGCAAGTGCATACAGTATCAGTATCAATCTAACTTTACCCTTCCCTTGCTTGACTTGATTTTTTTTGATTTTCTTTGTAGCTCTCACCATACGAAAGGGTAGTCACGTACACCAATGCCTAAGTGATGTCACCGCGAGTACTGAGTACCTCGAGTTCAGTGATAACGGCAGTGGCACGTGCATGTGGCAGCCACACTTTATCATCTACTGCACACGGATACTTAGGCAGAAGCATGCAGTATACAGTACTCGTACTGTGCGAGTACTACTGTATACTGTGCTTCACGCCAGCTTGCCAACGAGTCAGCAATGGCAACAGAAGCGCCCATTACGAGCACAGTACGCTTGAAAACAATCAAGCCATAGAGACTCCTGGGAGTAACCCACATCGAGTACCGCCCATCGTGTGCCAGTATGGTTGAACCTTTTGAGGCGTTGACTCTTCTTCCTCCTTTGCCCCGATGATCTCCCTTCCTTTGATCAGTGACTCGAGTCGAGCGTATGCCCCAAGCCCTGTGATAGGACACACGGTATCTGAAGTACACCGCTCGCCTATAAAGCTCAGTCATGCTTTCTGTCGTCGAGTCTTTTCAAGTCTACAACTACTGACTGCACATTTCAAGCGGTAATTTTACCACGACCACCCACAAGATGATCCTCTCAGCCCATCCCACGTCGCAAAATAAGACACAGGGAGGTGGCGACGGGATGTGCTCGTCTGCTCCGACTTCTTCCACGGAATCTTCCTCTTCGGCTTCTTCCAGACATGGAAGACGGCTACTGGCTAGTCCTGTTGAGCACAATTCTGGCTCTTCCTCGGGGTCGTCCCTCGCTTCGCCCCTTTCGGCGATGCACATCGACGTTCCCTCAACGAGAAGTTACGCAGCCGCTCCGATTACGACAGATCCCCCTGAACAGATTCGTCAACGATCTACTGATCTTTCTCTCAAAGCAACATCTCCAGCGCTGCGCACTCGGCTCGAGCCTGAGACTCAGCCTCAGTATCGATCGCAGCCAGAATGGCGTTTCTCACCCGAGACGATTCGCCAAGCGCAATGTACCTGCCAACGCCCCAAGAAGAAATACAATCTCATCACATCGCACGATCACCTGAGATTCAACCTTGACAGACTTGATAAAGTCTGGTTGAGGATCGCTCATCTCAAGCTATTCCCTGAAATCAGCGAGGCTGGCGAGCGGGTGATCCGTCGATCGAGGGAGAGGGGATATGAACTTTTCCACTTGGCAGCGAGGGATCAGACGGGGGCTCAGAATAGTGGCGGGAGTGGTGACAACAAAGATAGAAGAGAGATTAGTGTTTTGTTTATGGTTCCTCATCCGGATGACGTGGAGGTGGGACATCGTATCGTTGCAGAACTGCTTATCCATCTTCGTCCGAGGGGCACTGGTCGGTATAGACCAGCGGAAGATGACAAACGTCACCGAGGGAGTGACGGGCGCGATCGCAGCCTTGTCGTCGAGAACGTCGCAACTCGATTTGCCGAAGACTGGGAAGACTGGACCCTCTCTCATCCTTACACGTACTTGAAACCTGAACCCGCACGTTCAGACAGTCAGTCGCCCCTTGAGATAGCTATCCCTGACAAGAAAGAAGGTGTGAGCTGGTCGATGATCATTGACAATCTCCTGATCGAAACGCAGAGACTCTTGAATGGGTTCTGGGTAGATCGAAACGAATTCAAGAGGTTCTTGACGCGCGTTTCGACGGAGCTTCGAGCGGACGGGAAGAGGGTCTGCGCTTTCCAATTGGAGAAGGTGTATAGGCAGCAGCCTGATTCTAGCGTCGGCGTCGGCAACGGCATCGGCGTCAACAGCAACTCTAGGACCTCAGGGTTCGACCTCCTGATTGGCAACGACGAGGCACAGCGCGAGACACTTGCCGTCGTCCCATGTGTGCGAATCGCACTCAAAGTGCTCAACCCCGCGCCCACAGTCAAAACAAGCAAAGGCAAAGGTGATACCATCGGAGCGGTGGTGCTACTTGATGAAAAGGACATCGACAAGAAAGGGAAGATCAAGAATCTCTGTGTCATTTACGAAGGGGAATGGCCCATCGCGCATCAGTATCGGACAGTGATTCCGCCCCCGACTCTCGAAGACATCGAACGGCAGATCAGAGGATAAGCGAAGACGACGTGCAAATTTATCGGATCGTTTGGAGCGCACGCGATGCACTGCAGTAGATGCATACGCTGAGCACTCCAACGCAAGCAGTCCAAACCGGGCGAGGATGTTGGCTTGTCAGGGGGAACAGAGTAGCGATTTCATAACACGACTTGTAATAGGCGTCCAGTGAACGAAAGGCCGAGGATTGCACGCCTTCTCGTGTGCTCTTTCAATGTAGGGTCTGTACTTCGTGTACCAGCTTGTAGGCGAGGCTTCAATGTAGATGCTCTGGATCATATGCATGTCGTATGTATCGCTTAGTTCCACACAACTAGAACGGTAATGACGGTCTGTTCCTGATCTTCTCGTCGGTGCGGCCCTGCGTGAGTCGATGAGACCTGTCAGCTCAGACATCATAATCGCTCCGACAGAAGACAGGACTCGGTCTGAGAGTGAGGGGAAGGGCAGACGTCGTTGACCCAGAGTCACTTCGATGGGGAATCGCCGAAGCACCATGTTCTGTTCAAACCAAACTCACCTGTCTCCAATCGCTTATTCTCTTCTCCATTCCTGCCAATCTCGCCTCTCTGTCCGCTTCCTTCTGAGCTCGGTTCCTCTCATCCTTGTGTCCCTTGAACATCTTCTTCCTTCCGGCATATACTCCCTTCTTCTCTCCTGCTACTACAGTATCAGCTTCGTCTGAAGTCGTCGATCTCGTCTTGATTTCTCCAGTCCAGTTGATGATAGTCCCGTTCGCCCATTCCACAGCTCTACTGCTCCCTGCGGGCATGCCCATTGGCGTATGCTTCTTGGAAGCCGGAAGATCCTCGGATGGGTACCACGTCAAAAGCTGCTTTTGTCTTCGGTTCGAGATGATCGGTTTTTTCCAGTGATATCGTGCATCACCCGTCACCTCGCTATCTATCCTCTTGGATCCCCTCTGCACGACGAACGGGTTCGGGATGTCAACAGTGGCCGGCAATGAGCCGGTAGCAGCTTCGATGGTGTTCAGTCGCTTGGCGATCTGTCGATGCAATACTCGGGGCAGGTACTTCGCCGGGATGGGTTTGGGAGTAGATACTTCGAATCCGGCAGAAGCTGAAGACTGAGCCTGAGCCTGGGCCTGGGCCTGAGCGAGTCGGGACGAGGAAGAGACGAGGCGTCGCGGTATCGTGCTCATCGTGGCTTGCTGAGTGAATGGGTATGGCGTGCTGATGCTGATAGAATTGAAAGCTTGCCAAAGGCTACAGTGCTACAGCTGACTGACAAATGCGATTCTGTGTCCTCGATAAGTGTACATATGTCGATGATGTCGAGGATATATATATGCATCTCGTCCAACTTGTCCAACTTTTGGCCTGAGAGGTGCATTGATTGGGTTGCCGAAACGTGGTCGAGAGTGCGTGCCAGTGCCACACGTTCCGAATAATTCCGGTATATTCAAAACGCCGAGCATCCGATGCCCTGTCCCTTAGTTGGGTTTCCTTTGCTCCGTATACTGCTGCATACATACTCCTTGGCCAATACGCTGCAGTCCAGTCCCCCCCCAACCAACCACTTCTCACCACCGCACCACACACCCTGCGCCCTACGTACTCACCATCTCTTCTCTTCATTCTGCAAACTCACAATCTAACAGTCGTCTTTAACCTCAAAACTCCTCCCTTCTTCTTCTTGAAACCCTCACTCCCCACTCTCTTCCGGAAGAACCCCCTCAAAATGACTCTTGTCACCCGATCTGCCATCCGTCTCTCCCGACGAGGTGGTCAGCAGCTCAAGAACGCCCGTGCCAACGCGGCCTTCTTCACCACCGCTGCCAACCAGGCCTCCAACGTCCTCCCCAAGTTCGCCGCCTCCAGCTCAAGGGTTCAGATCCCCGCCAAGTCTTGTGAGTTATCCGTAGACCTTTGGAGAACACGAGATCAAGATGCAGAAGGTGTTATCGAGGAGATCGGGGATGTGGGAAGAGACGGACAGGAGTGGATCAGAGCCATCGCACATTTCGGCCGGCCGAATATTCAGATCGCGATCGTGAACTAACAGAACATATCTCGACCTGTCTCACGTAGCTCCTTCCGCTGCCCGAACCTACGCCACCCCCTCTAACCTCCAGACCGGTTCCATTAAGACCGTTATCGGTGCCGTCGTCGACGTTCACTTCGACTCGGAGAACCTACCCCCTATCCTTAACGCCCTTGATGTCCAGTTCGGTGAGGGTCAGACCGCCCCCGAGGGTGGCCGACTCGTCCTCGAGGTCGCTCAGCACTTGGGTGAGAACACCGTCCGATGTATTGCCATGGACGGTACCGGTGGTCTTGTTCGAGGCCAGAAGGTCGTCGACACCGGTGCCCCCATCAAGATTCCCGTTGGTCCCGCCACCCTCGGGTGAGTTTATCCATCGATCATCTGGTAGAAGCAAGCAGAAAGCGAGCAATACAAACCACTAGAGATCCTGTACTGACGTTGCATCACTTTTCCAGTCGAATCATGAACGTCATCGGACAGCCTATCGACCAGCGAGGCCCCATCAAGGGTGTCAAGGAGGCCCCCATCCACGCCGACGCTCCCGAGTTCATTGACCAGTCTACCCAGGCTGAGATTCTCGAGACCGGTATCAAGGTCGTCGACCTCCTCGCCCCTTACGCTCGAGGTGGAAAGATTGGTCTTTTCGGTGGTGCCGGTGTCGGCAAGACTGTGCTCATTCAGGAGCTCATTAACAACATCGCCAAGGCTCACGGTGGTTACTCCGTCTTCACCGGTGTCGGTGAGCGAACTCGAGAGGGTAACGACTTGTACCACGAGATGAGGGAGACTGGTGTCATCAACCTCGAGGGTGACTCCAAGGTCGCTCTCGTCTTCGGTCAGATGAACGAGCCCCCAGGAGCCCGAGCCCGAGTCGCTCTTACCGGTCTTACCATTGCCGAGTACTTCCGAGACGAGGAGGGTCAGGATGTGTTGCTCTTCATTGACAACATTTTCCGATTCACCCAGGCCGGTTCCGAGGTATCTGCCTTGCTCGGCCGAATTCCTTCCGCTGTCGGTTACCAGCCCACTCTCTCCACCGACATGGGTGGTATGCAGGAGCGAATTACCACCACCAAGAAGGGTTCCATTACCTCCGTCCAGGCCGTCTACGTCCCTGCCGATGACTTGACTGACCCTGCCCCCGCCACCACCTTCGCCCACTTGGACGCCACTACTGTGTTGTCTCGATCCATTGCCGAGTTGGGTATCTACCCCGCCGTCGACCCCCTTGACTCCAAGTCCCGAATGCTCGACCCCCGAGTCGTTGGTGCGCGACACTACGGCGTTGCTACCCGAACTCAGCAGATCCTCCAGTCTTACAAGTCCCTCCAGGATATCATTGCCATTTGTGAGTGCAGTTTGTTACTGTGGCAGAGGCTAGCCGGAGTCGTGCTGACTCTTTGATTCGTGTCATCTCAAAGTGGGTATGGACGAGTTGTCCGAGGAGGACAAGCTTACCGTCGAGCGAGCCCGAAAGATCCAGCGATTCATGTCTCAGCCTTTCGCTGTCGCCCAGGTCTTCACCGGTATTGAGGGTCGACTTGTACCTCTCAAGGACACCGTCACTGCTTTCGAGGAGATCCTCGACGGCAAGCACGACCACATCTCTGAGAACTCCTTCTACATGGTCGGTGGTATCGAGGACGTCAAGGCCAAGCACGAGAAGTCTCTCAAGGAGCAGGGCAACTAAGCGGAGCTAGGCTAGTCAGTGTAGCGTAGTTCCTATAGCATTAGTTTGTCATCTGAAGGGAATGAATCAAAATCAAAGTTAAGCCTTGTTTCTTTACAAAGGGTGTCATCTCTAGATTTGTTCGATCGGTTTCAGGTCAGGTGGGCGATAATTGGAGGACGGAAGCATGCTTAGTGCAGAATATATCAAAATCAATGAAAATGAATGCGATAAAGGATACTGTGAATGGCCACGAAATATGATGTTGACCGAACAGGAACAGCTCGATCTTTGCGTCATCTGAATATCGACGAGGCGAAGGCGGTACCGCTTCCCGGTAGGTTGTGGGGCTGTCTGCTGCTTGCTGTTCATTCAAGGCATTCGTGTAGTGCTGGCTGAATGCCGTGCCAAGGGTTTTGTGGCCCATGCCATGCGTCGATCAACGAAAAGAGTTGAATGCGGAGGGAGCAGTACAGTGCCAGGCCAAACTGCCACAAACGCGTAGTTCCGCTCTGGTCGAAGGGCAAGTCAAGCCGCGCCTCTGCTCCCCTGGGCACTGCAACATGAACCTGCCAGTTGATTTCATCTTTCCTTCTCTTTCCTCTTTCCTTCTTTTTCTTCTTCTTCCATAGAACCCCTCCTTATAGAGTCGCTTGATGATCTAACCAAACAAATCAATCCTACGATACATCAGGTGCTCGGAGGGGCTCAGAATAACGCACGTCTCCCTCTTCGCTTTTAGACGGAGGTTCGAGGTAGTTTGCTTCCACCGTTTAGTCGGGGTCTCGTCTTTTCTCTGAGTGGGACGAGAGAGGAAGTCTGTTCGATACATCTTTTTATATATATCTGTACCGTTGACCGGGGTTGGCAGACCTCAGTATGCAATGTTCGTTCGGATGCTCCTGCAATTCTCCTGGCCCATTAATATCGATATACGAGTTTCGTCCCCCCGCTGCTTTCTTTTCTTTGGTTGCGAGGGTGGTATGCTTGCAAAATCTCTTGTTCCTCGTTGCGGCGAGCACCGTTCATACTCTGCACTCGGTCAACTCCGGGTGGACCGCGCGGGAGGTTATCTATCCGGTTGGTCCATCCGGGATGAGGACTGATCGATTGAGAAAGAGACAGAGATAGGATGCACACCCTATCAACAGGCCATCAATACCTATGCTATCTATCTATCCTGTTCAGAACAAAGACTGTTGTCGTAGACTTCCTTGGCAGAGCTTCGCTACGACTGAGAACACACGTACCACGTACCATACGCACTGCCACATCGTCATGATAGCGTTCACCAGCACACTGCTGCTCTTGAGCGTTCTCGCCGCGACCTCCATCGAACCGACGCTCGCATCTTCCTCGATCTCGATCGACAAGCGACTAGACTGTCGTGCAAAGCTCGACTCTTCGCTGCATAGGGAGTTACTGCTCAATGGACGGCCTCAGATCGGTCTGTGGAAGGCGTTGTTGAAGCAGCAAAAGATCCAACATGAAGCGAAGGAGGTAGAAGAAGCGCTGTTTTCGTGAGTCGTGATTGATTCAGGCTTGTGTCTCTTGTTCGTGCACCGCGCCGGCAGGATACGAAGTACGGCTTGTTCAGAGTACGGTACACCGAACACAGAGGCTGATCTATCTTCGAGGATAGCTATCCTCATCATGCCTGATAATCATACATTCCGATGAGCTCGACCCAAGCTAATTCATTCTCGTTCCGCAGAACCGACCAACACCTCCAGCTCCAGCTTCCGTTACAATCCACTACCACTACCTCACGACCACAATCCAAAGCTCATAGCAAATTCGGTCCGCATTGCTTCCCTCAGAAAATCAGCCACTTTGACGACGCCGTCAACGGCACTTTCTGCCAGAGATACTGGATAGACGCGAGCTCGTACAAGGAGGGTGGACCTGTTTTCCTGTTGGACGGAGGGGAGACGAGCGGAGCGGATCGGTGAGCTCACTCCCTCATTTGATCCGAGACCGAGACTCGCTAGGGCGGAAAGGCGAATAATGAACATAGTTCACGATGCTAATCTGTTCATAGGGTACCCTTCCTCGAGCAAGGAATCTTGCAGATTCTCTCCAATGCTACAGGCGGAATCGGTATAGTCCTCGAACATCGGTATGTTCTCTCAAAATCAACCTTTCTCTCCCTAACAATGCTCTGCGAGACTTCATATCTCTGGACAATGCCATAGCTGATCTGATTTATCGGGCACTTATCTAGGTACTATGGTGACTCGGTGCCGGTGGAGTCTTTCTCCACAGATGATCTTCGGTTCTTGAATAACGCGGAGGCAATGGAAGATTCAGCCAACGTGAGTACACCATCTCGCTATATTGCCTGTTAAGCTCACTCGGTCCGGGGAAATACTTTGTGCATCATACCTCCTGGTTTGTTTGGTAGTAGAGTCGCATCGCCAAGCTGATCCACTCTATAGCTCATCAGAAACTTCAAACCCCCTTCTTCTGTGCTCTCGGTGGAAGACGGCGCTTTGCATCCCAATAACACAGCCTGGATATATTACGGTGGCTCTTATGCGGGCGCGAGGGCAGCTCACATGAGGGTGCAGTACCCCCATCTCGTTTGGGGTGCTATCGCAAGTAGTGGTGAGTTATCCGTTGATCCGAGGCTGTTCATAAACGTTCTTCATCCGCTGATTCACGGTTCACGGCACAATCTTGCGTTTGTTCATAGCCGTGACCCACGCCCAGATCAACTTCCCCGAATACTACGACCCTATCCAGCGATATGCCCCTGAAGAATGCATAACCACCTTGCAGCAGGCCATTCTGATCATCGACAGTCTGTTGAACCATCCTGAGCCTATCCCAACCCTGCTTAAGGGTGTCTTTGGCTTGTCGGAGTTAGCTGGAAATGATGATTTCGCGGATGTCATTCAAGCACCTCTGGGTAAGTGGCTCTGGCCTTTTCTCGATACACAGTTTTCATTATGACTATATCGGCCCCCAAGAAGCTGAGAGACTGATGACCTGTGGCCATTTGGCTGTTCAGGCTATTGGCAAGCGAAGAACTGGGATCCCAAAGGTCAGTCAACCAAATCACACCGCACCTGTACATGATGTCATACCGAAATCAGCTGACTCATTTGTCGGCTAAACGACTCGTACACAGTCGGGTCCACCCATTTCTACGAGTTCTGCGATGCCCTGACAGCCGGAGGCGCTGGCAGCAAGTTGGGCTTGATCCGAATGTGAGTGCTGTTGGCCTGTTCCTTTGCTTGATGACATCCGCATCGAATACACTGACGTGACATGACGATGGTGTAATGCTAGTCCTGCTTCCATTGTCAATTACGGGGCGTATATAAAACAGGCAAGTCTACGTTACATGATAAGCAACGCCTCTAACACGACGTGCTTGACAGATGACCTTGACTGACATTGCACGCCTTTGCAGGGTATCGTATCCCGTTGTCCACGAACAGAGGGTCACCCCGCCTCTGATATCGAAGAGGTGAGTGGAGCGCAGTGCACAGAGTGCTGCACGGTGTCGTCGCCCGCTTAAACTCTGGCCGCACATGCGTGGTAGTGCTTCGGGAGCCAAGACGATACCAAGTTCCAGGAGACCGACTTGGAGCAGACATGGAGGCTGTGGCTCTTCCAGGGTGAGTAGGGAGCTTTGCCGACCATGGCAGATGAGTCAATATCACCTGTCGATGGACTGCTAAGGAGCTTCTCGTTTCCGTTGATGTTTTCAGTCTGCACACAATGGGGTTATTTCATGCCTGCGCCCGCCGAAGGTCTTCCTCGAATCGTTTCGAACCAGTGAGTGTTTCCAAAAGTGTCTTTCGTCGGGGTGATCACCTGACACTCTGTGCTTCGAATAGGCTCACATTGGACTACACCTCCAAGGTTTGCAAACAAGCTTTCCCGCCCGGAAAACACTTCACAGTGCCTATTTGGCCTGATGTAGCGGAGGTCAATAACCGTGGCGATTACGGGATCGAGTACGAGCGATTAGCGTTCATCGATGGTGATCGAGATCCGTGGCGGCCCATGGTGAGTTATGTCTACCGGCCAGATCTTCCACTCTGGTCGGCTTGTGAGGATGTGCTGATGAATTGAACATGGTGATGCATGTGTGTTGTCAGACTCCTCAAAGCGATTGGGCGCCCAAGAGGAACAGCAGCGTTAGCAAGCCCGTACATCTGATCTTTGGTGAGCTGCAAAACGTCTGGCAGTGAAGAAAGGTAGTGGTACATCTCGCTGATCGCTAACATATACGCAAAATAGATGGAGTTCACCACTACGATGAGGTGAGTCAGCCGCATACATGCTTGTTCCTGTTCAGGCCGACCTTGACGGCGGTCTCGCCACACTTGCGTATGGACCAGCCAGAGATGATATGCTCAATACTGTCGATGCTGACTCATTCTTGAATCCCTTACGCCAAAAGAACGGACTTGCAGATCACTCCAAAGAGCCATTCAGAATCCGAGACGTCCATCAGCTCGAGAAGAACTTTGTAGGTGAATGGGTCGCTCAATTTGCCGACGAGAAACAGAAGAGGGAGAAAGAGAAGGTGGAGGAGTGACAGAAAGGGCAGTGCAAGTGGAATGGGTGTTGCATTTGCCAGGATGACTCCCATATGAAAACGGACTGGGAAATGCATAGAAGTGTAGATAGGTAACAAACAGACTTCTGCGAAGGATGACGGGGGACCGGTAGAGATGGCCAAATTCAATGGGGTGGTCGACCCACCCGGACCGTCTACTACCGTCTATTTTAATTCGACTATCTTGTGTTCTTAGACCAGCTTTCAACCGGGCGCCATCGCCTGAACGAGCAGGGGAAGACGGGCATGTATCGTCATAGTTACCAACCGCAAGCAGGGCTTCCGCGGGTCGCTCAGGCTTGCTGCACGATCAATGGACACAAATACATCGGATGACACGCGAAGGGTTTACATAAAACGAATAATTATGATCTTACACACATAATAAAACACAAGGTGTTATGAAATTCCAGCCCCCAACCCTGGCCTTAATGAGGGCAATAGGGGTACCACAAGAAGGTAATGAGGGAAGAGAGAACTCCAAGATGGAATGAATTGAGGGAACGTGCTCTACACGGCCGAACGAGAAAAAGACCACTTCTATATCTATGTACAATGATCGACACTGATGAGTCCGAGCCCTTAGCTTCGGATGCTAAAGGACGCGAGTGCCGTCGATGATGGATGAGGTCACGGCACGCTTCCACGTACAGGTAGGAGCGTCTATAGCTCGGTCTTAGTCTCCCCTTGCCCTCCTCCCTCTCCCCTGGGTACCCTGCATCCTCGCCCAGTCGCTGTCCACCTCCAGCTGACTGGCAGCCGTCATCTTACTCAGATCTGCCAAACTCCTGCCAAGCGTCAACGCCTGATCCCTCGTCCCACCTACGCCTCTCGACCTGGGTCCCGAGACCTGGCCCGAAGCTATTCCTAGAGCCGTAGCAGTACCCGGAGCAGCGAGGGCACCTTCCTTGATCTCGCCATTAACGTCCGCCGCGCCTCCTTTACCCCTTGGACCCCTCTTTCCAGCTTGTGTAGGCGCGTAAGCTAACGAACCGTTGATTGGTGGGATCACGGCCAGCGAGCTGGATTGAGAGGAGATGATATCGTCGGTCGAGAGTTGAGCGAGCGCAGGCGCCATCATAGAATGTAATAGGATATCGTCGCGTTTCACGCCGTTGGGAGGTGAATGGGAGCGCGGGACGAGCGGGACTTGACCGACGACGGGGGTGTCGGCGCGTGAGCCGTTCATGGAAGATGAGCGGTTCCGGAAGGGCATGCGGCGTGAGGGTCGGGGTCGGATCTGTGCTTCGAGTAAGGTATCTGTGAGATGTGAAGAGGGTACGATGGAGAGCAGATCGTCAGTTTGCGTCATTCGTTTTACTCTCTCACGCAATCTCGGTTCTAGCTCTCAGATATTTTCATGGACCTTTAGGACGACCTCACAGACAGGCAATCAAATGCTACCAGCGCTGACTCTGATCCTGGCCCACACCGAGCGGACCCAACCAAAACTCACCCGTGACGACATCCCCGCCCTCTTTCTCTTCTCTTAACCTCCTACGTCTATCTTCCACAGCCGCCAATAATCGCTGTCGAACCTGGTCTCGTGCGTCCCAATATTGGGCTTCGATGGACTCCCGCTCTGACTCGTACATCTTCTTCGCTTGGGATGCTCTGGATATCACACAAGACGGGGAATTGGTCAGTACAGATGACGTAGCTTTTGGCAGCTGTTACAATCAACGATGGATGATGGCTATAGCGTAGTTTCAGATATCGGTAGTGCCAACACGCATTGAGATGAGATCACGTATGCCATTGTGAGGTTCACATACTGCCGTCCGTCATAGAAAGGACAGGCAGGCATAAAGCGGACTTGTCACTCACTTGTACTGATACTCGACCTCGGCAGCTTCTAACAGCGCATCCCTCTCTATGCTCATGGGGTACACTCGAAGGAGGTATTTGGCATTCGTGGGCGGCTGTGAGTTGACAGTCTTGTTCTCCATGTGGTATTCCTTGTATAGCGCCGAGAATTTTCTGCATGGGCGAACGAATTGACGAGCATCAGCCACGACCAAATAGAGCCAGATAGAGGGAAGGTGTCCCATCCCGCAGACATCCACAATACGTCAAACAGATACGCCGGTGAACAAGCGCCTTGCGCCTATAACTCACTCATCCCTGTTCCGCCAGCTCTCGTCGTGGAGCATCTCAATCTTGTTCACGGTCTCCCTTCGCTTCCTGTCCCTCTTCGACTCGGCATGTTGAGGTGGTAAGATGGTAGGTATCGAAGACCCTTGTTGTTGGGCCTGAAACTTGGACATGATTTCGTGTCGTGTCGTCTGTGTCTTTGGATGTTGGCCAAGCTCCAAGGGGTGTGTTTGAAGGACAATCAGCCTCGATTTCGCGAATATTGTGCTCGCAAGAGGACGTGAGAGTTCCGTCAAGATGAATTGCTAGCTGATCTGTCCTCTGCTTGGTTGGATCATGCGAATAAGAACCAGAATAACCAGAATGGACATCGACTTCGGCTCTCAGTTGCGGCTGCAAGCCGAAGGAAGGAATAGGAAGCGGTGATAAGCTCAACAGATCAACAGACGCCAGACAGTACTAGTACAATAACAGAGCGTGTCACGTGTTTTGAATCACACGTCATCCCTCCAGACCGCACACTTAACCACGTGGCTCACATGCTCATGTCTCAATTGATTCCGTTCAGCGATTCGCGTAAGTTAATGTAAGTTGTTTCTCCTGCCTCTGGATCTAACAGGCCTAGGACTGAATGTTCAAACAGGAAGGGGATCTTTCAAACATCTTAACTTTAGCAGTCGTAGCGAGCTGGAAGACACACATCGATCCCATCGCCCAACATGGTCCAGCCGGAAGCAGGCCCTTCGGGTGCCCTAGAAGCGGACGACTACTTATGGTGAGCCGCTTCAGAGTCCAGCACAAGCAAAAACAAGTCAAGTCAATGCTCACCCCCATCCCTTCATCGCGCTTCATCATGATCGTCGCAGCCCGCTCACTACTATCCGAGATACGTTGCTGCGACCTGATGCGGCATCTGAAATATCTATACCGAAGCTTCGTGCACTTCTTGCGTGGCACAAGGACCAAATCGCCAGACCATGGGCCCCCTTCTCACCCCCTTCAGCCGACTCGAAGTCAACAATCAACAAAGCCTCATTCACCTTGCCTCGAACATCTGCCCAGTTCACCACCGATGAGGTGACCCGGAGTACAGCTCTCAAATTATCAGAAACAGTAGACATCGACGAGATCTCAGCTTTCACCATCGTCAGGTCGTACTTGACGTTCAGCGTCGAAGAGGAGACGGACGAGGATGTGATATTGGAACGCGCTCTCTTGTGGTATGCGGAGGAGGTTTTGGCCGCTCCGCAGATCGCGTTGGCCGTGTTAAAGCTATCAGATGACGAAGGGGAGATGGGCCAGCTGGCATATGACGTGCGGACGGAAACGATGTCGGACCCTGCAAAGTACATCGAGGGACTGTTCAGAGCTTTCAGCGGGTTGGCTCAGAAGGACCTGGGAGAGAAGCAGAGAGGTCCGAACGCCCTCTTTTGGTGAGTGATATATCTTGCTTCAGTTTTCAAGCTCTGTACCGTGTCCATCATCGCTTCCTGAGCTTACCGGCCTTTGATTGGATCAGGGCGACCCATCAACTCCGTCTACAAGAGACGACGCTCAATCTCCTCTTCGTCATGCTGTATCAGACTCCCGCCCGGCCAGCAGCGATCTCAGAAGGCCTGATCAGGGGAACAATCATGTCCGCTTTCGGTACATCACAAGCTAATCGCGAGATATGGGACACAGACGCTGAAGGGCAGCGATTATCAATCCGAATTCGAGATCTCATGGTCATCATCGCTGTGGAAGCCTTGTGTCTGGGGCAGGTCGTCGCGCCGTCCGACTCTATAGAAGAGTCCGACAATACATTGCTGCAAGCGAAAGACAAGATTGCTTCCGTACATCAGTTCCTTGTCGACTATTCGGGCGACCTGTCTCCACATTACCCCGAATTCGAGCCCGGCAGCGTACCCTTACCTATTTGGCCCATGCCCATCATCTGCTTGGCATGGGCAATCGTCCTCCGCTCGATGCCGCAAGATAAGGTCCCTCCTGGTGGTGAGGCATCTGTCACGTGGCAGGATATGACGATCAGAGCTCTGAGATTGCCTTCGGGTCTCTTCCCTTGGCTGGAGACGGTCTTGAGCGGGCCGTTGTTGGAGAGCACGAGGGATGTCGCGCCAGGAGATGGAGCGGCTGACGTCGGCCTGTATCACCGGAAAGTATTCAAAGGTGAGTGCTGGTGGTTGACTTCAAAAGAATCAGTAGCTCACACATGCGACGTCGTCTAGATCTCCTCATCGGCCTGTCCGAGCTGGTCCAACTGGAGAGCATCGCCGATCGACCTGGTCTTTATCGGAGCTGGGAGCTATTGTTTGGTGGAGTGAGCTACAACCCATCCTTGGGATATTATGTGACAAGAATGCTGACGAATCCTCTATCCAGGGCTCCACCTCAACTTCCTCCTTGCTCGCGGCGGACTATTGGGTCGCCGACTTCCCTTACGAAGAACGGCGTTCGATACTCGATCGGAGCCAGTACCCGCATCAACCCGAACACCTGCTTCGCGTTCTCTCCTCACTGGTCGGTTCGTCCACATCCGACAGCTCGGCAGAGGTATTCGGTACCGATTCTGCCGCGCAAGTGCATCATTACTTCACGAATCTGCCGACCATCGCTCACCCAGTGGAAGCCACGTGGTGCAGATCTTTGGGTAAAGACGAAAGTGGGAGAGAATTTGTGGAAGCACTGAACAGCATCGTTTTACCGGGTGGTGGCATTGTGCCAAGAGGTTCAAGAGGTCTCATTTCGACAACTGGAAGCCTGACCAAGGTGATGTGGATCAACCAGATCGTTTCAGGCTGGCCTCTACTCTTGGAGATCCTGCAAGCTGCTGCAGGGCTAAAATCTGCCGACGAGAAGCCTGCTGCCAATTCCACACAACCACCCGAAGGCGTCTTGCTCTCCGTACGGGACCTCGATATGCAAGTCGACACTGCCGATATTCTTGCGGCGGGCTTGAAATTCCTTCGGGCGACTCTTCACTCTTCATCATACATCAAAGCATCGATCCTCACCCATCTTAGCCCAGACGATCATTTCACCTCTGGTCACAGCCTGCTTCATCTCGCCCTCACAGTTCTTCAGCACTCTCGCACTTCCGAGCTGAATATCGAGTCAGAAGTTGTATCCGACGCTATTGACATCATCCAGGCATTGATCACGGCTCCCTCAAGTAATGTCTGGCCTGCTCTCCGATCGTCTGGATTTTTCGATGTGACCGGAAAGAAGCGAGGTAGCGTGGCGGCGCTGATTCAGGCGGACAGTATCAAGGGCGAACACGTACTGACCGCCTCGGTGCTTCGTCTGGTACATACGCTTGTTGTCAACGCCGATCACGTACCCGAGACGGATACTGTCATTCTTCGATCAGCGCTTCACCTCGTCTTTGCCGATGTATGGAATAACTTCTCAGCATGGAGATACAAGGACGTTGCGAAAAAGTACGAGCTGTCTTCAGTGCTTGTCAGCATCTTCGACATTGTCCTCAGTCACCCTTTGACACGCGACGGTTCTGGACCGTCAACCGCGGCTCAGGTATTAATCGATCTATTTATCACGAACACCTCGCCGTTGACCTATCGACCGCTCATCGATGCTATCACCCAAGCTGGCTATCTTATCCCTCGATTGATTGGTTCAAGACGTCATACAGATGCGGAACTCGTCGTTAAATGTCTCGACGAATCATTGGAATTTATTGCGACCCTTCACCGCGTTTCCGTTATGATTGGAACACCGGCCAACGCATTGCCCAAGTCTCTGCTAGCTATACCGGTGTCGATCTCTTCGGGCGATAAGATTCAGCTTGTCGACAGTCTATTCGATCTCGCCTTTGCGCCTGCTGCTCAGGGTAGCAATATCCTGAACATCCTCAAGACCCTACGAGTATACCTCGAAGTCATCGGCTCAGATTCCCATCGCCCCTCACTGGCCAGTATGCTTCGCAGCCCTCAGACGACTTGCGAGGGTCTCTCCGCTCTTGCTAGCAGGACCGATAACCTAGATATTCGGGCGGCAGTATGGGAGCTGCTCTCAACCATCGTCTCGACACAGCCAGGATGCGTGCAAGCTTGTCTCGGCCAAATAAAGGAAGACACTTTGGAGGGGATTCTCAAATCCGCTGTTGAAGAGGCTTTCAACTGGGATGTTGGGTTCAGAGATGCGCCTCATACTCTTGGGGCTGTTTTGAACTATTTGCGAGCCATCATGCAAGCTGCGGGGGCCGACAAGGCAATCATTATACTTCGAAAGGATGCTACTTTCTGGCAATCTATTTTCGATCTTTCAACACGAATCGTCGCCGCTCCTCCCTCGTTCGCCCTGTCGATGCACTCAGACGATTTCAGCCTACGGATCCAACAATACGCCTATTCCGTACAAGCGAAAGCGAACGCCACTGCTCTTCTAGCTTCCGAGATGGCATACGCACTCGAGAACGATGACGAGGATCAAGCTGAGACGCAAGCGAGAACGTTGCTCTTGTCGCTGTTCAGGAACAACTCTGCGCTGCAAGAAGCGGCGTTGATGGCTTGTCACTCGAGCTGTGTACCGGAGCTTCATGAAGAGCAAGGGAAAAAGATCACGGCTTGCGGTGGACATCTGCATAATCTCAAGACCATTCTCTTGCCCTCAGAAAGGCAATACGGTCGAACATATCTGTATGGTAAGTACCTGTCAAAATATCGAACGGGATTAAGGCTGATCACAATCACTTGAAGACGGTACCGTCATTGTTCAGGGGTCTGCATCGCAACAGTCAACGGTTAATCTCGCTCTCGACTTGCTTAATCTCAATTGGTCGATGCTCGACGCCGACATCGCGTTGACACGCTCTTTCCGCCTCTTGGCCGAAAGCGTGGCGTCGTGGACGGAGGGAGATGACCTAGCGATGAACGCCGCCCTGCGCGCCGGTAACGTCATTGCCGAGGTCGTAGCGGAAGAGTATCGCGGTGGGGATGTCATGCTGGCTGTCCAGGTGGACAGATTGTCCATCCTCGCTGTCTTGCTAGAAACCTCGCTAGATATAGAGGAGCAGCTCACACCCGATCCTGAGCTAGCCGGGCAATTGTCGGCATCTACATCGGCGATCATCACGAGTCAGGCCTTCCCGCCTATTGTTTCTCTTCGCCATCACGAACTTCCCGCTATTCACCAGCCTGTATTGAGGATTTTATACCTTTTACTGCAAGCGATGTCGGTGATTCAAGCCGACTCGAACAACGTCTCCTCGCGCGAATCCCTCACCGATGCCGGAACGATCTTCGCTCTCGAATGTGCGGACATCGTGTTCGACTCCATCGTTCGTCAACAAAGATTGCCTTTCGCTGGCAGCCTGAGCATGGTCGTTGGCGTGCTGTGCGAACTTGCTAAATTGACGTCGACAACCGGAAACAGCGTTTGGCTCGACAAAGTGCAAGGTGTAAATCTTATCGGAAGAAGTCTCGAAGTCCTCGTACGCGCAAGGGTTGCCAATGAGCAAGTACCGCTTCACTTGTCAAGTGTGCTTTTACTGCACCTTGCGCTCGCCAGCAACCCTTCGTCCGCCGAGAAGCTCGCTGTGTCGGGCATTCTCCCCGCCTACTCTGACAACGCAGTCATTGTTGAAGCCGAACATGGACGGATCGCTCCTCCTTCCGCACCCGGAAATACCGTCCACGACGCCTGGTGTAGCATGTTGCTCGTTGTCAAAGCTCTTCTGTCGACTTTGCCCGACACCGCGTCGTTCACTCGCACCGATGTGATTCCTTTCATCAGAGTCTGCAACGCGCAGATGCTTCGAGCAATGTCATGGGACGGCGAGACGCCTCTCGCCTCTCCGGCTCTTGTAGAGATCGAGCTGGTAGTCGACGTATTCAACGGTGTAGCTGATGCCCTTGGTCCCGGATCATTGGCGGATTACCCGACACACGCCCTCGACTTGCTCAAGAGCGTACGTTACGCTCTGTCGCACCCGAGAATGCTCTCGACGCTCTTTGTGCCCGGCTCAGAGGAAGACAAGGCCATTCTCGAAGCAGAGCTGGATGTACTTGAGGGGGAGAAAGAGGTTGACTTGTTCGATCATTCTAAAACTCCGGCCCTGGCCGGAAGAGCGACTGTCCTACTGAGATTCACTCGAACGGTGATCCTCACATTGCTTGGTCTGACGAGATCATGGGAGACTCTGAAGTTGAAAGACGATGTGGATCCTGAACAGGCGGGGAGATGGATCCTCCGCTCTGACGAGGACGGATCGAGCGGATCAACGGACAGTGATCCCGTGGGACTGATCAACGATATCTACATGCTCACTTTGAGCATTTTCGAACGGCTGCCCACCGTCTCTGCCGGCGCCACGGGTCTATCGGACGAAGCGAAAGATCTCCGAGCATTGACCTTGCAAATTCTCGAATCTTCCTCCTTGCTATCATTCACCCAACTGCTCCTTCGTCATTCGCAACTGCCCGTGGAGGAAAAGGCATACGATGAAGAATCCATGGATCTCGATATGACGACCAGCGGTATCGGGAAGAGACGAGCCTCCTCGTCCAATGCTGGAAGTCATAACATTAGTAGAGAAGGGATGGTGCTGAGAGAATTGGAGGGTGATTTCAGGGGGATGATCAGTGGTGAAAGCGGGGATATGAGGGGTGTGTTGAAGGGTTTAGCGGAGAAGGCTTTTGGCGGGGAGGCGTGAGAAGAGCATCTCATCTATCATCAGCCTGTACCCTTAAAGGATGATCGATTAGTCGAATAATGGTCGGAGACTGAAGTATGGAGTTTGCACGACACAACATGATACCTGCATCGATTATACCTACACTAGTAGACTATCCAAAGCAAATGCTTGATTGATAGAAACTCTACAAACCTATCAAAATTGTATGCAATCCTAAATATAAGCACAAAGAGTTCACACATCGCGTTATCTTACAATGCAATTTACCGATAGATACAGTACTCGTGACATAGATAGGTATGGTAAGTAGCGCGGACCGGTCGGAGAACACCGGCGGGATCGCTCTTCGTTATCGCCAATCACTCTGAATTTCGCCAATCTAGATGACCAGTTCGCCAACACGGGATGCAGGCTTCGCCAATATCCAGTATAAGAGCATCATTCGAACGCCAATCCATCTTGAAACATCCGAACATACATGACCAGAATCGGCGATATAGCACAGCTATCGTATCAGAGACCGTAGTGTCGTCTTCTTTCGAACTCTTCGTCTGGTTTGTAAGTTTACACGAGCGGCTTGTTTTTCGCCAATCGTAGTCCACATTCGAGCATTCAGCAAACGCTTGTAAAGGCACATATCCGGCATTGGCGATCCTTTCCTTTCGCATATGGGAGTAGGACCTCGTACGAAGATCTCACTCGCTTTTTCGCCAACTTTTCGCGAAAAGAGATACGAATAAGACGCGAGTCACATAGAGTGCAACGGCCAATCGTCTGAGCGCGGAGAAGTTATCCGACACATTCCAATTCAGTCGTTCGTCATGACCAACTGTATTTGAGACAGATACACGTATAAAAGGGAGATGGACCATAAGCATCTTGGCTTTCGGTGCAAGCTCTTCCTGACTTAAATACCAACATCAAAAACACAGTCCCTTCCCACTTTGCTATCAGGTCCGTGAGCCTCACCACCATGTTAGAAACCACCACCGTCCACACCACCCAACGACCCATCATCGTCCTCGGCGCAGGTATTATCGGCCTAACCACCGCCGTCCGTATCCTCGAATCACCGTTATATCACCAGCATCACCATCCCGTACATATTATAGCGGACCACCTGCCGAATGATCCTCTCGACCCGAAGTACGCTAGTACGATTGCTGGGGCCCATCATCTGAGTTTCGCGGACGATGATGATGAGAGGCAGAGACGGTGGGACCGGCGAAGTGAGTAAGGCTGTTCGCTGCATGCCGCATGCCATTTGGGAATGGCTGCCCTATCGGGGAACAGGTCTGGATCTGGTCAAGTCGCTGACGCAGGGTGCTCGCTCTCGCTCGTCTCGCATCGCGTAGCCTTCCAAGTCATGTACGATGAGTGGAGAGCGGATGGCGAAGCGACGGGCCTGATGGTGCTCAAACAGACTGAACTGTTCGTCGGAAACTCCAGGCACCTCAAGATATACGAGGAACATCCGGGCGTAAGTGGACAGGGTGCTGCGCGTTGACAACTGCAGCTGACACCTTTTTCAATCTACTCAAATGTGCTCGGCAATTCCTCGACGTACAGTTCACCGTTGTCGACCAATCATCCTTGCCCTCCGCCATCGACTACTCCGTATCATTCACATCGCTCACCATGACCCCGATCACGTACCTCAATCGACTGATAAAGCGTATTAACCAATTATCCGACGGCAACGTTAGTATACACCGACATCATCTGCATTCCCTTTCGGACCTCTCACATCCCTCAGTGCAAGCGATGATAGGTTCGCGCGCGATTCCTCTCGCCGTGGTGGTTTGTACAGGCCTCGGATCTCTCACGCTGGGTGGGGTGGAAGACAAGACTGTCTTCCCTACACGAGGTCAAGTGGTGAAGATTAAAGCACCGTGGGTCAGATCGGGATATACGAGGCAGATAGGCGGTCTGAACGGCGGAGAAGGCGGTGAGAGGACTTATGTCATCCCTCGAGCGGATGGAGAGGTGATTCTGGGCGGTACGAGAGAAGAAGGGGATTGGATGCCGTACCCGCGAGAGGAGACGACGAGGGATATTCTGAGCAGAGTGGTGGAGATCTGTCCCGAGCTAGTGCCAAAGCATCTGCTTGCTCCTGCTCTGGAGAGAAAGCAGGACAACGCTATTGAGGATTTGACGAGGACCTCCGGTAGTAACCGAAAGGACGCAGCCACAATGAGCTCGGCCCACTCGCCATCTCCGCTAGACTCGTTGATAGTCGAGAATCTGGTCGGATTCAGGCCGTCCCGGCAGAATGGCACGAGGCTCGAGCGGGGCCCAAACCTGGTTCTCAGCTCGAAGGAAGAAGTCGCTTCAGAGTCAGCCGTAGTGGTGTATAACTACGGACATGGAGGCGCTGGATGGCAGAGCTGTTGGGGTACAGCGGAGGACGCTATGGCGTTGCTGGACAAGAGCTTAAGCTGAGCAGGCCAGGGCATTATCAGAGCCAAGACGAAACGCTGCACATGCAACCATCGAGTCCGATGTCATGGAGCGCGGCTTTTCGTATCTTTCTTTCCATATGTATATTTATGACTATATGAGAACTCACGTATATTCAGATCATAGACGAGATGGCATTGGCATCTCCCCCTTTCCCCAGGCCTCGGCTCGAAGCGAAGCGACGCGACGCCGACTGCCGATAACCACGTGGCTGGAATCGATCGCTTGGGTCATTACCGGGATTAGTCGAATGACTCAACCTGTAAATTAATCATCACCATCCCATCGGCAGGTCTCATCATAATCCTTCATCTACAGCGCTTTCCTCCCACCATCCGACAGTCGATTGGGACAACGCTTTGTGAGATCAAGGCCAATTGGAGCATCTGCGCTGCAGAGCCGCTTGTTGCTACTATGCCTTCCCAAATGTCGCTGTCCGGATCTGGACCATCAGACAATCCTCTCTCCCTTAGAACCGACTTTCACCCTGCCAAAGCTTCACCTATCGAGCGCCTCCCGCTCGAGCTGAAATTCCGCATCGCTTCTTTCCTCGGCACCTCTGGCAGCGGCTCATCGAATGACGTCAAGTCTCTTGCGAGAGCCAGTCGATCTTTCCAAGCTGCGGCGGAGCCGATCATCTGGCGAAAGGTCGACTTGTCTCTACCGAGGCTATGGGATCGACATCCTAGATTATGGAACATCAAAACTGATGGCGAGGACAGCGCTTCATCCAGCTCGACCCAGCCTTCCGGTATGCTTCTTACACACGGAGGAGGCAATGGTAAGAGTCCGGATGAATCCCATGTCAGGTCTCGGAGGTTTGACTGGCATAATCCGCACGACCTCTTACAGCGGAAAGATACCATTGAAAGCATTGTCGAGGCCGTCAAGTCGACTGAGCCTGAACAGTCAGCCTGGAACAACATGTCGTGCGATGCATTCAGGCAGTGCAAGCTCTACACAAGACTGAAGCAGGTACGCCAAGCTGTCAACGCCCGTTCCGAACGTTTGAGCTGCATCAGAGAGGTGATATTCGAAACCCCAGATGCGATCGAGCCTTGTCGGAAGGAAGACGAACTGCCCTCTGTTCTTGAGGAGCAAGATTTACTGTGGCAGGCGAGCTACCTCGAAGAGTATCACGATTTCTTGAGGGATTTCATCAGGAATGTCGGACCTCAACTTATCGTTCTAAGGGTTGATCCTATCTGGGACAATCTGGCCATTGGCGAGGCGGCTCGGAACAGGACTCTGCTGTACGATGGACCTGCTTCCTTCTCTCGCTTACAACAGCTCGACATCCCTTGGCCGACGCGTATGAACGCCCTCGATCCGGTAACCACCGTCCTCATGTGGACAAGGAGTGAACATATAATCCATCTGGATCTCCGCCCGCCATGGCCTTTGCTCCCGGTCGAGATCGAACCTACCATTAAACAGGATACTCAAGCTTGCTCATCCCTTCAACACACCAGTGGAGGTGAAGATGATCGTGACGGTGAAGGTGAAGTTGAAGGTGACCCATCTCGCTTCTTATCACGGCTTCGAACTTTATCATTCCATCAGCTGGACCCGAGAGGGCTCTCGAACATCTCGTCCATCTTTAAGCATGTCGAAAAGGTAGAAGACGTCTACTTCGACTTGCGCATCGAAAATCATATGGGATATCAAGCACTCTTCAGGGTGATCAATAATGATCAACTCAGGGCTCTGTCTGAGCTCGAGTCGCTGAGGCGACTCACATGGCTAGGCGGGAGGGAAGCGAGGTGGATCTTCGAGAAGATCAGTACCAAGGGCTTTGCTCATGTTCAGGTGTTGACCTTGAGCCAAGCTATCGAGTGCGAGGGCGAGACATACATCGATGTGAGTATCCGTTTCCTCTATCATGCGAAGAGCGAGCTCCACTGACTCTTTTAACCAATCGTGGACTGCAGAACATATACATCCCCCCATTCCCTTCATTGAAATACATCCACGTACCCTGTCGATCTCCCAAGTGGTACAAGCGGACCATATCACCCGAATGGGCCAAAGCTCCCCCGCCCCAAAATGCCATCTCAGCGCCCGTCATCCGACATCTACGCGCAGCTCCAAATCTCCTCGGCGTCCAATTTGGAGTTGTTCGCCCTTCGAGCTCATACGATACTGAGCCGGGCTTTGCGCATCCGACAGCGCAAGGAGATGATGACATTTTGGATAGCGAGCAATGGTATAATCGACGTATGAATGGGGTGTTGATTCGCTCGTATATGAATCCTGTGACGGGGGAAGAACTTTACCATTTTAGGCGGATGGAATTACTCAAGGTAGATACTAGGTTCTACGTGCCCAATGCGGCTATATCCTCGATCGTATCCCCTGATTCGAACCAACCAACAGCTTCGTCAAACTCCACATCGTCCACTCAGGCTCAGGCGACTCCTTCTTCGAGTACTAGTTCAACGGAGAAGGAGGAGGAAACAACGACGAAGAAGCGGAAAGCGACGAAGAGGCAGAAAACGCAGAAGAAGCAGATGACGACAGAGAAGCGAGCTCTAGCCCCGACGCCAAACTATGAGAGAGGCAAATATAGATGGGTTGATCATACTTCTTTCAAGGGAGCAGCCGTATCTCCTCCGGTTCTAGCGAGAATCTACAAGTTGAAGGGAGAGAAGCCAGATTGGAAGACATGTCCCGGAAGAGGGTTGGAGTTGCCAGAGCAAGCGTGGGAAGTGCTATACAAGTGGAGGAAGAAGTTACCTGATAAAGGCGAAATAGAGGCCGAAGGGGAAAGGAGAATCGTGACAAGGAATATGCGCGCCGGTGTTGAACCTGATAGTGATGGAGACGAAACAGACACGGACCTGGAGCGGTGGTAGCTTGAGCTGAGTTGCGATCCGCTCAATATGGTATCGAGAGAGAGTTCGAGCGTTTGTGACTTGATTTTTTGTTGAAGTTGTATGAAGTCTTAATCACCCGGCATCAGCCCATCGTTCACCCTTTCTCATAGTTGAGGATGCTGGTCTCTCACTGCCTGGTCTGATCAAAGTCCGATGTGAGTGGAGACCAGATTCGGCATATCATGCTTGGACGCCATATATTGACTGCATCACATAATGTGCGTCGCTGAGCACCTGTAGTATATGAAGTGCATATACATATCACAACGAATATTTGCGTTACACTGCCGATCCGACGACTCCAACACGACTGACAACGCTACCTCGCCTCCACATCCTCCCTCCATCTTCATCTTCGCAGTCGTCATCTAAACCCCATTCGAGCCCATCCTCATCGGTCGCTCGCCTGGCGATTTCAGCCAATTCCTTCTCGATCTCTTCCAGAGTTTTAGTCTCGCTCATCTGCTTCCTCCGCGTCTTGATCTTCCTGCTGGGAGTCGTTGACACCTGTCGGCTTGGAGTATATGTGGAGTCCCGATCTCTTGAAGGCGTGATATACCGTCGGGCTGATGCGAAATACGTCTTGTCCCGATCCTGAGCGTTGACCTTGTTGTGTCGAGGCGTTGCAGGCTTGTAAGATACGCCAGATATCGATACGGACCGATTTCTCAAGCGTTGCAACGCATTACCTTCCTTGCCGGTTTCTTGTGGCAGAGCAGTGGGGCTGGACGCTGCGGCAGGCATGGGCGTCGAAAGCCTTCTGATGGGTAAGGATGGCGGCAACATCAGTGCCAAGCCTGAACCTGTACCTGAGTTGGCAACTGAATTTGTGCCACGCCCCTGAGATGATGTTGCTGATGCCATACTTCCGGTGCCACTCGGCGATGAGACACTATGGGAAGCTGACGCTGATACAGGTCGGAAGGTGTTGAGAGATTCCGGAGACTGGGTTGCCAAGGCAGATTTTCTGCTGGACAGGGAAGAAAAAGGAGTCGAAGCAGACGTGTGAATCGAAGATCCCAACGTTGGCCTGAAAGTAGGTAAGGCAGGAGCGAGAGCCTCCAACATGTGGGACGAGATTCGTCCCGTACGCTCTGGTCCGAGTTTAACGCCTATATCCGCTGCTCGTACGGACCACTCGTTCCTCAAGGGCGAAGACGAGCTCGCCGCACATTTTGGATACTTGAGAGGAGAAGATGTGGGATAAGGTGAGAAATCGAGTTCACCTCCTTTTACACCGCAAAGAGAGAGTTCGTCATCCGAGTCAACATCTTGTTCGGCCGCCGGGTTGCTATAATAATGGTCGTAAGGGTCTGAAGAGGCCTCTCGGAGCGGTGAATGGGGCTGTAAGGAGAATCTGGCGCGTTTGACACTTCCCGTAGAGGACGGCGCGCTGCTGTCCGATGGCCGACGCAAAGCGCTCTTGCGAGGCAAGGTCAAGGGCACCTGATCGGAAGCTATGGAAGAACTCCGATGTCCATCTGTAGACGAGGGGGGTGTAGGTCGAGTGGCAGCGATCGTTGTGGTATTTTTTCGTGGTAAGCTAGCCATCGGCAGCACCTGTGCTGGTGAGCTAGCGCAACGGTGAAGCGAGGAATCCGCTGAAACAGATGGAGAAGGGGTAGGAAGCGATTGGAGGCGATCCTCGGTTACTATTAGAGGGCTTGATGATATAGGCGGAGACGAAGGGGGCATCGAAAACGACAAAGTCGATGACGAGCGCGTCCTCTCGTGGGGAAGTCGGACTATATTGTATGATGTATCGTTTCTCGATGGCGAGGGAGGCTCCACAGAAGATGAAGGTGGCGGAGTGGGCATAAGGGACGACGTGACAGTCTTCGACTCTGTAGCGCTGTTGGGTATTTCGAATGTTTTTACGGGAGCCGGAGCAGTCTTGATGCGTCTCTTCCTGCTGGAATCCTTTGCGGGCGATGTGCATATACCGATGGCCTTCTGCTCCTTCTCATGTCTGTTTTGAGGTCCACTGGCGGACTTCTGCAGCTTCGCTGCCCGTCGTGTTGGTCTGTCCGAACTAGTTGTATGCGTCTCACAGGTATTTTCGTCTTCGGCATCTAAGAACGTGCAAGGCTTCGACCAAGTACGACCTTTGCACCACCATGATCTCGCCGCTCGGATATCCGAGGATCTCCGACAATATGGACATCGTCTAGGTCGACCATTATGCGCAAATGCGATTCCATCGACGTAAATCTCTGGATCCAACTCCGTAGGACGGGGCAGCGGAGAGGCACCCCTTGATGAACGGGAGCTCGATACCTGGGTTGTACGAGCTTTGTTGGGCGACGGGGTGAACAGGTCATCTCCTGTAATCGGCCGACTGATGACCTTGTCTTTTCGGCTATGCTGAAAGTACGGTCTTCTGAGGGGCGTATGGTCATCATCAGAATCGGCGGTCGGCACTTGAGCTTTGGGAGCAGAGGCATGTGGTGCAGGCGTGCTCGCCTGTGGATGGATGATGTGCTGCTCTCCATCAGACACAGAGCTGACAGTGTCGACCCTTTCGTACTTGCATCCGCGGAAACTCACTCGTCCTCGACAAGTGCTAGCATTCTTCGCGCGCTCGCCGCCAGCCTCTCGACAAAGACGACAAGTTCTGATCCTCGCTCGTGGCTGCTCCGACTTCGGGCTTTGGGCACGCAAGATCGCAGATAATTTGGAATCGTCGTGATCAGAACCGGGATTGTCGACGCTGACCCCGATAGAGTCATCTACCGCGGACCCGTGATCGGAGAATGGGCACGGTCCACGTCGACCTTTGCATATAACGGCTTTGATGGCCCTTTCACCCCCGGACGCCCGACATGATTTGCAAAAATTCAGATTGCCGCTCCTTGATTTCCATAGATTCTTGCAGTAAGGCGACACTATCTGTTTCGGCGATACTGAGGCATGAACAATTATAGCTTCGAGTTCAATGGATTTTTCGTCGGGCATGCGTCCCTTGTCTTTCAGCAACGCTGGAGAAATGATTGGACCAGCTGGTGTAGATGGTACGGGTATTACAGGACGACTGAGCCGGCGAGGCAAAGATCGGGTTGAAACCGAGGCAACTGACGGAGAGCCAGCGTTGTCAGTGTCACCACGATTCGGAGACCAGGCACGTAACGGGGAAGTCGTTCGATCTCGTTCACGTTCAGGTTTCACGATAGTAGATGACGATGGTGCCGGCGGAGGACTATTGAAGAGATCTGCAAGTGTAGGAGACACTTTCGATTGCACGATATTGTTGTATGTGAGATATCGGCGCATCGGGCGGCGGGGAGCTGGGGACTGCTCAGGGGACTGCGGCCGCAACAGTGAAGGAGATGGCGACTCAGGGTGCACTGTTATATGTCGGGAGCGGGTGGGAATGACGACCTCAAGTGCCAGTTTTCGTGAGAAATTGTTGCTTTCGGACTGGACCACCTTGGACTGAAAGCTTCCAGTATCAGCATCACAATCCTTTCTGGGATACCTATAAGTAGAAGGCAACGTACGTCGTTCATGTCAGGGGGAGCTGGTGTCTTTCTCGTCGCCTCGTCATCCGAATCGTGTCTTGTCAAATCCAACTCGTCTTCGGAAGACAGCTCTCGCTTCTCATCGCCGTCTGACAAGAACAGATCTTCCAGTCTGGCAGGCAAAATCTCCGTTCCCATCCACCTGGGCAGCGAGCGCCTGTCACTTCCGTCCAGTTCTGTTCTGGCGGGCGACGGTGATCGCGAATCCGAGCATCCAGCGTCATCCCCATCTTCGGGCAGTTCGCCTGCGGCTTTGGCTCTCTCTGCCTCTAGCCGATAGAACTCCTTCAGATCTTGAAGATCTTCCGCCGTATCCCAAGGTTTGATCTCTTGCTGGAGCAATGGATGTTCGGGGCCCTGTGGGTCCAGTCCCGATTGATCTGCCCATCCTCCGAGCTCATCGTCATCTGGGTCGATTTCCGTTCCTCCGGCAACCGACGAAGCCACATCGTCGCCTTCGTCACTGTCGCTCACTTCGCCAAACCCTCTTTTCACGTAATCTCTGAGCTTGCCCCTATCTCTCACTATTTCACCCGTCCGCAAGTCGATCTCATCGTCGTCCTCCAAGGCTACACTGCCGTACTTCTCGTTGATGAGATCCCACGCGGTCCGCAACCTTGCGACGGATTCCACCCTTTTCCTTCGGAAATCGGCATCTCCTTGCTGGTCGGCATTTACGACCGATACCGACCTGAATCGAGCTCCGTTCGGGTATAGCACGGGCGTGGATGAGCGCGAAGAGGACGGCGCACTCCCATACGCATGTCCGTATGCTGCGCAACCGCCGCCGCCATACCCAATCGTAGATGTTGTGGGTGTTTGAGCGCGATGTCGGTGGTGATTATAGTCGAATTGGATGATGGGCGGTCTGAAGGGAGTTCGCGAGCGGGACGGTCCAGCGACGGGGGCTGGCGGGACTGAGAAACGGTCCATCCGACTATACTATGCGTGATTGTACGCGCGAGCGTCGTCCGGACATCAGAAACAGTAACAAGTGACAAGCGGCGGATGTTGGGTGCTATGGATACAAGATGGACTCAGCGGGAAAGAGGCATTGATATTATACTATGTTCAGACGGTACAAGATGTCGTAGGATTGAGAGACTCGTTTGTTGACAGGATGAAAATGCGCTTGTCAAGAGAGATGTTATCAGTGAGAGGATCGAATCCCCTCCCATGGGTGGGCAGGTTACAGGTTACGCGTTTCTAATGGGAATTACGAAAGCTTTGCTAATACATCTCAACTCGATTAGCAAACACCAATACAAAAACTAAGGTGTATGTATACATGTAGTCTTGGGTACGCGTGGCCCCGCTTCATCATCTGTCGACCATATACATATGCTTGCCATAACTTGATATCAGATTCAATCAGCTCTAAACTTGTCTTTCATGCCCGCTACCGGACATAACAGTCAAGAACACGCATCCCCGCAGAGCCGATCATCGGGGGACGAGATCTGAACGCAGCTCCTTGGAAAGATAGATCACCGCGGGCGCTCTCGACTGAATCAACCGAGACCAAGGGAACAAAGTTATGTCAAATCGTTCATGACCGCTGTGAGGCCAAGAAACCGACAGACCCCCAGCTGTGGGACGAGGAAGACATAACAATTGTCTACGCGCTAGCTACATAGCTAGCTGATAGGATTGGGATCAGAATATGGTCTTACTGTATGCTGTCCAACGGCGGCATGCCGTAGCACAGGTATGTCGCTGCCCACTTCGCATGCTTCTTGTTTTCACAGACAGCTTGCGCTACATTTGCACCGCAGAGCAAGCTAACTGGACTTGTGATATTTTCGTCCTTCATTCCTCTCTTACAGATCGCCACCACCGCCCAAGCCATAGCCCTCATCCAGCACTTCTACTCTCCCAACATCCTCGTCCTGCTCGCTCGCCTTCTCGCCCAAATCCAAATAAACGCCTGCGCGTTTATACATCCTACGAAATCCTTATTCGGCCTGACGAGTGTGTTGAGCTTTATGAATCTCGCAGTGGGGCTCTTGCATGTGCTGGATTTCTGGGGGGGTATGAACGGCGGGAAGGGGTTGATATTGGATTTCGTTGGTCAAGGTGGGTCATCTACCACACGGGCACGAACCATATCAGAGAGGCTCTAGAGGTATCCATCGCTGACATCTAGTGTCTGGGATGGTCGATGATATAGCCAATCCGGCTTCACTAAGACGAGTACTGCTCCTCGATGTCTTGCTATACGTCCTCCAACTAGTCGGCCTATGTGTATCATACGTGACCCACGCAACGCAGCTCCCATCAACAGCGGCCTTGCCGTACGACGACCTACTACTACCCCCGCAAGATGAACAGAATGGCCCGGAGACGATCATCTTTGATGACGACGAGGATGAAGTAGATCTTGAACAAGGTGGACTAGGTGTTAATGGACGGACGCGAAAAAGAAAAGGGCTAGCATATCAGCAGGTGCAAGGGGATGAACCAGAGCGGGAATTGTGGCTGGACGACGATGAAGGTCCGTCTGGATCAGGTATGTCATCTCGCTGCCGGAACGAAGCGTTGACCATCGAATGATCCCAAGCAAACTCACCCGGCAGCTGACCTGTCACTGCCTTTGTGCTTTTCGTCCATACTTTGGCCTCTTATTTATTCGTAGGATCATCGAGTCGAATACGAATCGCCGAACCCCCTCTTATTTTCTCACTACCCCTCAGACACATAACAAACTTAGTTTTTCGCCTACCTGCACCCCTGCCTCCACCTCGAGCTTTCTCAGGTGGTACACCCCAGCCCACGCCGCCAGTCACACCTCCCGCTCCACCAGCAGCGACGATGCCATCCGAGGATGTCCTCGCGGATAACAGTGCTCAGGTGCGCCGAGAAGGGCTTGGGGTGCGCGGAACAGACGCGGGCAGTGGCAGTGTGGGTAGAATACCGGGCGAGTACAGAGCAGAGGGGAACGGCGGGTGAGAAGGGATAACTTACTTTGTGTGCTGCCCTGGTTTTTTCCAACTGTTTTTTCTTAGCTAATTTACCTGTCCTGACAGCTGAAATGCATACATTCTGGAGATCTTGACGTATCTAGATCGTAGATGCTCTCAAGTCCATATGCATATACAAGCATGCAAGCCATGCGTGGATTCATCACAAACATGCTCAACGCTGTCATAGTCAGGCCTACCACTCTCTCTCTGTGTACGAGTACGGTTCAACATCGAAAGTGGAGGTGTCCGTAAAAAGTCTCCCATTAGCACCGTAGCGTTTCTTCGAGCCGAGTCTGGCGTCAATCGCAGTCAGTCGTTTGCTCTCTTCTTACTTTATATCGGTCCGAGCAGTTGCAGGCTCAACACACACAAAGAAAAAAAAGAAAGCAATATCACCATGCCCTCATTAACCATCCCTCTCGTCCAAAACCCACCATTCGCGCTCATTGCGCTCGCGTTGATTCAGGATATCCCCGTTGGATGGGACACCGAGTCTGGCGAGCAAGGACAGGCGAAGTACGGGGACGTTGAGGGTGCCGAAGCTGTCAGAGCTGAGCTTGAGAAGGGTGTCGCTGGCAAGGAGGTGAGTAACATATACTGAACTATTGGGTATCATCTGAATTTCGACTGAGCTGTCGGCTGGCTATAAATAAGCGCTTTGTGTTACCTCGTACAAGAAATACCCTACTTCAAGCCGACTTGTGATCGCTGACTTGACCTTACTGCCTACGCCATAGACCCCGCTCCCGCCCCTCCCTACTCTCTTGGCAGCGAACTCTCCCTTCCCGGAAGTAGTCGCCGTTCTCGACGCTCTTGATGACTACCTTGCTTACCGGTGAGTCTGTCCTTCTTACTTGTGCTGGATTCTGGCTGAACTGCTGGATGATCCTGCCGTGATTTGACCTGCAAACAGAACCTACTTCGCCGGACCCAAGTTCGGTTTCGGCGATGCTACTATTTGGGGTACCATCCGAGGTATGTCAACATCTGCGCTTCTCCTCACCTTTCATCAATTGTCAATGTAACTAGCGGACCCGCGGCGGTACAGCGTCTCCAATTCGGGTACTCGCTTCATGAACATATATTCTGATATTCGACGCTCTCACAGGAAACAGCTCCGCCATCGGCTCCATCAAGAAGCCAGGAAGGCCCCATCTCGCTCGATGGTTCAACCACGTTGAGACCCTTCCTGTGCCCATTGCCGCTCTGGAGGCGTTCAGACAGGCCAGATCGGAGATGGACAAGGGAAAGAAGATCAAGCGATTGGAGACTGTCGATGTCGTCTTGCCTAATGCCGTCAAGGGCAAGGTTGTCGTTCGATTTGGTGAGTAGGACCAGTCTCAAAGATGAACAGCTACCACCTACGCATCTCCTCCTAAACAATATCGCTATTACATTCAAGTTTGAAACGGAAGCATACTTACGATTCCTCACTCTGGGTAGCCCCCGAACCATCGGGATTCTTGCATATCGGTCACCTTAAGGCTGCTATTCTCAACCGATTCCTCGCCGATCAATACCAGGGCAAGTTTATCCTTCGATTCGACGACACCAACCCTCTCAAGGAGGAGGTGAGTACTGGACATCCTTACGCGGTCAAGCTTGTATTGGACAAGGGTACATGTGCTGAGTGATACTTGTGTTTGGATGATGGTTTGTTTAGGGCGAGTTCGAGGACGCTATCATGGAGGATCTCAAGATGATCGAGATCGGTTTCGACAAGGTCGTCCACACTTCGGATCACTTTGACAAGATCCAGCAATACACCGAGCAATTGATCCGACAGGGTGATGCTTTCATGGACGACACCGACAGTGAGACTGTGAGTCATAATGTTACGTTGCTTGTTTTTGGGCCAAGCGGATTCAAAGATGGCTGACTGCCCCACTCTGCGTTTGTGTACAGGTCAAGGAGCAGCGACGAGCCGTGATCCCCTCCAAGAATCGAGATGCCTCTATCGAGGACAACTTGGCCAGATTCAAGGAGATGCTTTCCGGCTCTGAGGAAGGCAAGAAGTGGTCCCTTCGAGCCAAGATCGACTACCAGCACAAGAACGGAACGATGAGGGATCCCGTCGTCTACCGATACGTTGAGGGTTCTCACCACATCACTGGGTGAGTCAGCTTGTGCTTCGGCTGGGTCTCACAACACCAGACCACGTGGACGCACCGCTAAAGGCCTGGCTCGGTTGCGCTCATAGCACCAAATACCGAGCTTACCCCATGTACGATCTGGCCTGTCCCATCATCGACCACCTCGACGGTGTCACCCACGCTCTCCGAGCCAACGAGTACTATGCCCGACACGAGCAATATCAGTGGTTCCTCGCCAAGCTTGGCTTCCCCAAGATCGAGATCTTCGACTTCTCGCGAGTTGACTTCGTGTACACCGTCTTGTCCAAGCGAAAGCTCAAATACTTGGTCGAGAAGGGTGTTGTAAGCGGATGGGATGACCCTCGATTCCCTACCGTACGAGGTGAGTGCACCACTCAAGATCCTTGCGGTGCATGGCGCAAGGCTGTAAGCTTAACATAATCCGTCTCCCACAGGTATCCGATCTCGAGGTATGACTGTGCAGGGTCTCAAGAACTACATTCTCGGCCAAGGTGCTTCGCAAGCTGTTCTTCAGCTCGAATGGGACGGTATCTGGTCAGTCAACAAGAAGGTGATCGACCCTATTGCTCCTCGATACTGGGCCATCGCCGAGGACAAGCTCGTCAACGTCACAGTCAAGGGCTGGGATAAGGGTGTCGAAGTCCAGGAGAAGCCTTTGCACAAGAAGAACCCTGAGTTGGGCAACAAGAAGATGATCATCTCCGACAAGCTCATCGTCGAACAGGAAGATGCTGCGTCATTCGGCGACAACGAGGAGGTATGTAGTGGTCATATGACCCTGATTTAAAAGCAAATCGTCCATTAACGAAGCTGATCATGCGCTTCTGTCCTACACAGATCACCGCTATGGACTGGGGAAACGTCTTCGTATCGTCCAAGACCGTCGGTCCCTCCGGCGAAGTCGAGTCACTCGAGTTCACTCCTCACCTTGAGGGAGACTTCAAGAAGACCTCTAAGAAGGTCACATGGCTCTCTGCCCCTACCGATGCCCACCCCCTCGTTCCCGTCACTTTGATCGAGTACGACTACCTGATCACTAAGAAGAAGCTCGAGGAGGGCGACAATCTCGAGGATATCGTTAACCCGAAGACTGAGTACAGGACCAAGGCGCTCGCCAGCAAGGAGGTGGAGAACCTCAAGAAGTGGGATATCATCCAGTTCGAGAGAAAGGGATACTATATCTGCCAGGGCACCAAGGACGAGGAGGGTCGATTGCAGTTCGGTTTCATCCCTGAGTAAGTGCCGATATATCTTTGAATCATTCCCACGCTCTGCTATATCGCCCTCGTCCCCATACACCCGCGTCCTCAGTTCCGCAGTAACAGCGCAAAATCACTGATCGCTCCGCGTGTTTGGTTGTGCAGCGGCCGACTTCAGACCATCACCCTCAAGGCCGCTCCCACAGCTGAGAAGCCCAAAGAAGCTGGCGCGCCCAAGGGTTCCTGGGGTAAGCCCGGCGCTACCAAGGCTCCCGCCACCTCCGCCGCCGGTGCAGCCGCCACTTCTGCGCCTGCCGCTTCCTTCGTCGAGGAGGGTACCAAGGTGTACTTGTCCAACGGGTCGACTGGGTTCAAGATCCCCGTGCAGAGCAACATGTTCGAGTCGGACAGAATTTAGTGAGTCCTTGCGTTCCCGCAGAAGCATAAGCGACAATTTCCCATTTCAGAGCGCCAAAGATGGATATGTGAGGATGATGGAATCGGAAGCTGATTGATCTGTTCCGCCGATGCCACCCACTATCATTAGCGGAGAAACTGATGTTCCTGCCAACGCTGAGGGGCTGAACATGTTCAAGGCCGACCCGATCTACGACAACTAGAATGGAGAAGAGGACAAGATAAGCTGGAGAAATTCACGTTTGCCAGATACTGGGTCGATCCGGCCCATATTGATTGATCTATCTTTTAAATGGAATGGGACATATGCAGAACTTGAATGCATAGTATCCATGATCCTTATAGTACAACAATGAGGATTCAGTTACGTCGCACTATATTGGCTAAAGAGGTAGCTGCGGTCTAAAGATCTCTACACATGGTCCTGCCTTGTTCGATCTGAGCATTGCAGAGTGCGATCTCGAGCGGCATGGAGATGAGCGACGCGAAGAGGATACCTGGGAGGGAGATGTTGGGAAAGACAACATGGCTTAGCTGACGTCGCGCCTGTTTATCGGGTGGGGTCCGGCGTTTTCTAAGGTGAGATCGAATGAAGCAATGGACAATTGAGGTTTGAACTCACCGGTCGAGTCAGCTGCACCTACAGCGCCAATCCTGAACTCCCTCTCCATCGCCCCTTTCCCTTCTTCGCCCGGCCCATCATTCTCATCTTCCCCCTCCCTCGCCACATGATAAAAAGTATTCACATAACCCAGTCCGCCGCATAACCCTTCTATGCAAATCAACAAGAACACCATCCCGATCGTGCGATCCACTCCACTGGATGGAGGCGGGCTGGGGGGAGTGTAAGCTGGGGAGGAGAAGATGAAGTGTTTCGCTTGGATATAGAGGGCCGAGAGGACGAAGAATTGGATGATGGATGGGAGGGGCAAGAATCGCAGAGGAATGGGAGGGATTGATAGGGACAATGATGATCGGGAGAGGAATACGAATGTTTGGTCTGTGACGTGTGGGGAAAAAGTGTTGTGGAGCGAAGTAAGCAGAGCACATGTCAGCATCGATGATTTGGTAGTCGAGTGGAAAGAACATAGCACACATATCGTTGAAAGTATCGTATGGTAGATATCAGCGCGCTATGACGCGAGTCACGGGGTCAGACTGATCAGTACTTGGGTAGAATCACTCACACGTCAGTGACCAGAAGGGATAGTAATCTCTGGGCGACTTGAACAGCATCGACCAAATCCCACTTGTCGGCAGAGGGAACACCAGAGTAGGTGCAACGCCCTGTGAAGATGAGCGTTTAATCATATCGGTATGAGCTCGCCATTCTAATCCGTCATTTCCGTGCTGGTCGCCCCCCCCCCCCCCCCTGTTTTGAGAATAGTGTTTACCAGTCCAGCAGTGTCATAGCGAGCGAGCACTCACAGAGTTGATCACGTATTCTTCCACGTACACAGCGGCGAGGGGTACCATATACCTCAGTACCAGCGGCCTGAGGAGAGTCAATTTCTCCGCTGTAGATAATCTCAGATGAGATGATCCCGATGAGCCTGTGCGCTTTGCTCGGGCTCGAATTGCAGCCGTATCATCTTCATCGTCAACATCATCGTTGGATCGGGGTACGGGATCTTGCGAGGGCGGAGTGATCAAGATTGAAGGCCGGGCGGCGTCTGTAGCAAGAGGTTGGTATAGACCCCGAGAAGAGTCTGAGGGATCTGGTCCGAGGGATGAGAAGGACGGTAAGAGGAATTTGTATGTGAGCGGAAAGAAGAGCGGGAGGACCTGCAATTTGAAGTCGTTGAACAAATCAGGACCTGCCTAACATCAGATAGCAGAGATTCGCTAGCTCCCTTCACTCACGCTAGACAATCCCAATCCACCTTTCACACCAAGCCCCCGGAGCAACCACCATATCCCAGCGCCTGCAATCCCCGCGAATCCCGTCCCGCTGGACCATGCTCCAAGCGCCGTCTTTGATGTCGACTTCGTAGGTAATGTTGTGGTCAATTGGAGGAAGGTCAGTTCGCCTAGTCCTGAAGAGAGAGAGGCCATTGATATGCCTAAAAGCCGTGGAGTCAGAGATTTCGAGAATGCGATTGTCTAGATGATTGGATCGTGGAATCACGGTGGCTCATTCAGTCAGCACCATTTCTGTCATGCGTTTGTGAGCGTGGGTTGTGGAGCGTCTATCCCTCTATTGGCTTTTGGAGAGGGCATGACGAAAGAGACTAGTACACCCACCATGATCCCAAGCCAGCTGACGCAAGTGCAAAAACCGACTCTTCTCGTATACCTGATCTTGCCATTTGAAACCAATGGCCAGACCACTTTTGTCAAGAGGGCCGGGAGGATATTGAAGAGCGCTACAATCCCTTTCGGGGTGGTCGAAGGCACGAGATCAAGCGCTGCCGAGAGGATGATGACATACAGGACTATGAAAGCAGAGAGCAAGGTGAAAGCGGTCATCAAGAAACGCTCAAAACTCGACTTCGCTTGCTTGAAGCTGCATGTCCTCCATCACGCAAGGGCGCGTCCAGGCTGCACCGAGGAGTACTCACCATTGTTTAGCAAACCAAAAATCATGAACGCTGCAAAGAGCCGCTTTTGAGCATGCTTCGTAGTCGTCGTACTGGACCTATACAGCTTGTCTGTAGGGTCTTCGTTGGCTAGCAAGATGAATTTGAACCCTAAGCATGAGTCGGCCATCTCGATAAGGAAATACAGTGAATGACGTACCAGCTATAAAGTCATCGACCTCGTCCTGATCAAGATCAGGACTACCTGCTCGATCTTGTTCGCCCTCACGAAGAGGTCTTCGCTCATGGTCGTGGATGTCTGGACCCATCGATTCGGTAACAGCTCGAAGAGGTATATCGGGCATGTACCGAACGGTGATTAGGTCGTACTAGTCGACGCGCTATCCGAGTATCATCAACGAATTCACAGGCAATCCTGGCGAAGAGTGCAAACGATATTTCCTGCTATTCTCTGGGAACTGCGTCGAGTCTAGTGTGTTATGCAATGGATGTATGGAAAGCAATGATATATATCTTATCTTGCGATGAAGTGAAACGGCTGAAACGTCATGTTCAACGTTTGGTTCCTGAGTTCCGTCGAGCTACAGGTCGTCGTCAAGCAAAGAAATCACAATTCAATTCACTCCCCACTCAACTGAATCTCTTACATCTCTTGCTAGTCGACATTCCTTTCCTTTTGTGCTTACATCAACAACAGGCGAGACCAACAAAAACGACAAGCTCCGTTTGCTCCTCGAAGCTGAAGCCTTCAGTGCCTGGAGTGTACAGGCATACACTGATTGAACAGACACAACACGACCTGATCAAATCTCGACCTTGGCTTTGTGCGGAGCGTGAAGCGAGAAGCTAGACTGGTATGATGGAAGGCCAGCCTCATGCGGCGCCTACGCCTGTCACCAGGAAAGGTGCGATTCCGACCAATATGGTGACATATAAAGGTGAGCTGAGTATCTAGGCATGACGTTTGGAGTCCATGCTCCCAGCTCACTTGATCAATCTGCCATTGGTTCATCTAGGACGACGGATACCTGCCCGAATCGATCCCGAAGCGGTACGTCACGTTTCGTATCAGATAACAAGACGAAGAGGAAGGAAGTCAGGAAGCTGCCAAAATGACTCGAAACTGGGACTAACCTCGATTGTGATCTTCTAGCGGGTCGCTTATATCGTCGAAATTATGGCCACTTCTTTCGCTACTCAAGAGCACCACATCACGCTTTGCCTGCGAGATGAAGCGGACAACCTCGTTACGCAGAATAACCTTCCCAGCAAGGTGTACAACCATGACATTCTCAAGTGAGTCGTGAGAACTCAGCACTCTTGGTGCTTTCGCTTTTGTTTCTATAAGATCGTCCAATTAACTGTTTAAACATCCCCTTACCTCTCTGTTTCAGACTGGTCCCTTCGCCGACGACCGAGGCGCTCGTCGTGGTGCACTCACTGAGAGCTTCGACGCAACGGACATCGCTCGGAGACTCGACAGTCAACGTACCAGCTTCTTCGGATGCTATACCCCTCAAGCTAGCATTGTTCAACCTGCAGAAGTATATCAAAGAGGAAGACTTTGCCGTGGAGTTTATGCTCAAGGGCGGGATGAAGATGCTGGTTCGATTCTTGGAGAGAAGTGAGGGCGGTCTTACCGGGAACAGCTTGGCTGTGAGTCTCTCTAGGTGTACGAGTGACTCTGGAGGGTGTCTGTACCTCTCACGCTCACGCTAACGCCTCAATTATCGCTTCAGTACGCTCTACAAGGCGTACGAGGCATTCTCGAATTCGAGTCCGGATGGGGGGATCTTTCCGATACGTTCATCGACCGACTCCTCCATCTGGTTATATCGGCCTCTCAACCCAACATTCTCCGTCCGGCCACAGCTATTGTTCGAAAACTAGTAATCTCATCTCCGCAATTCACCGGCGAGGGGGTGGCGGGCTTGAAGATGCCTGTGACACCCTATGGTCAGGTCAAGAAGGATAGGAGAAGTAAAGGGAAAGGGAAAGAAAGGGCTGCTGATGCAGATTCGGTCAACCAGTATGGTTTTGATCGAGTCTATCGGCGAATCAAGGGGGTGATCGATCCTGAGGGAGACGGACATGGACTAAGTGGAGTGGAACTTTTCTTCAAGGTCGTCGTCAAACGGTTGGAGGGTACGGGAGACCTTGAACTAGTGGCGCAGAGGTGAGAAGGATTTTTCTCGTCGATTTGTTCAGACTTGTTGTTCAATGCTGATGGAGTTGATGATTAGCCTTGGTCTGATTAACTCTTGTCTGCGATCTGGCTACCAAGAGAATAGTAAACTTTATCCGGAGCTAGTCGCCGTTCTGGAACACCTCAGCGTACGACGATACGTATCGGTGAGTTGCTGAATGTTCCGAATATCGCAGTGATGACGCTGTCTAGCACGCTGACACATCACTTTCTGTCACTCAGCGACTAATGCCCACCTGTGCAAACAACGTGGTGGAGCCTCAGATCCTCAACTTCCAATCTCGCTACGCTGTGATCTTGCAACATAGGCGCCTTCGACCCGTACGTCCGGCGACGAACCCTCATCAAGAAAAGATGCTGCGCGAGTTGTGGGATGCGGGCAAACTGGGTATAGATCAAGATGATACGGCAAGCGAAGGACATTCCTACACGCATGGACACGGGGCTGCCAGGCATGCGGCTGGGTGGAGAAAGATCGGTCTGGGAGACATGGAGGAAGACACGGGATTCTTGACGGAGATGGACATGTTTAGGGATGTCGGGGAGCTGGGTTTAGAATGCTTGGTGAGTCATTCGTCCAGTACATTCCGGCAGACTAGCTAACAATCGATTGAAGCATTGGTTTGCGATGCATGAGGACAGCTTCCACAATGTGAGTTGCGTTGCGGCTGAACACTAGAAAGCGTAGCTGACATAAGCATCATTAGCTGGTGATGGAACAACAAGCCCGACCACCAGACAGAAGGTGTCCAATTGGAAGAGCGAGGTGAGCAGCGACATTTCATCGGTGTGTTCCTTTCACTGACCGCAAGCTTTTTACAGCGCCGATTGCGTCAAAATTCTCGCAGAGCATTACAAGATATCCCAAGCTGCGCATCATTCGCCCTCGTCTTTCCAGCTGTTCCTGCTGAATTTTTCCAGATTACATCAGCTTGTCTTACGCTTCTTCATGCGGTGAGCCCGGTCGGATGAACCCACATTTGTGTATCTGCTAATTCCGGTCAATAAACGCTCACAGCATGTGGCAAGAGTCAGAGTCCCGCACTCCCGATTTTCCACGAGTGTCGTTCCTAGTCCGGTCTCAGATACGCCTATCATTAGCAGACGAAGGCAACAAAACATGGCTTCACCTCGAGCAAGACTTTTTGGCCACTGAATACAGGACCATCAGAGATCGACAAATGGAATTGCTCGAGAAAGAGGATGGGATGATGGGGAGGCCCGCTGTGCGCGAGCTCCGAGAAAAGCTTGGGAAGGATGCTTATGACGTCTTAGCCGAACAGAGGTGAGTTACCGTCGAACGAGACCAGTAATCGAGTGTCCCAGTAGATGCTGATTGATTGGCGATGCAGGGTCGGATGTATGTTGCAAGGAGGATGGTTTAACACGGCCTCCTTGAACGTGTCTGGTATTTCGGCAATGGTCAAAGCCAATCCTAGCAAGCCGCTGAGGTTTTTGCGCTTGGTCAGTATTTCTTACTCCCACAAAGCCGAGCGCATCACCAGCTGACGTCTAAAATCCTGAGAATTCGCAGTCTCCGAACCGCAAAGTCATCGCATGGGATGAGTTCCATCAGCGGATAGAGAACCCATCCTTCGAGTCTCTGCGAGAGCGAAGTAAGTTCCCACTTCGCAGGTCTCTCCTACTGCTCTCACGCGTCGATGACAATCCTTGTTTTTTTTGGGCCGTTCAGTCGAGATATCCACCATAGCGTCGATACGTCACTCGACAGGATGCGCAGTCAATTCTCGATCTCCGAACCTCGTGTCCAAGCTATCCTTCTCGATCATGTCGGATACAGAACATAGTCTTTTAGACTTGGACGCGATCCATGCTGCCCAGCTTGCAGAATGGACCGATGGCATCAGGGTGTTGGGAGGCGAAGGCGGGATGACGAGTATCGAAACCGCGAATTACGTCCATGTGAGTGCACCGCAAAGTTGGCATTGTGTTTGGATACGGATCCAGCACGAGGTGCATATACAGATCCCGGTCAGAGAACGCTTATAAATATATCACTTCCTCTTAGATTCTCGCGGAACTCGCTCTCAAGGTCAGATTGCTCGACATAACAGGTGACGGTGTTGAGATACCTGAGAAAGTGACATATGGTTCTGGTGAGCTGCATATCGCCTTTTGTTCGTAAGGATGGACAGCTAACCAAAGGTGCATATTCAGCACCGAGGAGCGTCGATTTCGTGTTTGCAAAGTAGCGAGACGGAAGCTTGGTGTGGGAGTCAGACAGACAGCGGACGAGATCTACGAGTACTATAGTTCAGATACATCTCCCCCTATCGCAAAACGATACCCAGTATGTATATACAACATCAGGGCCTTCGATAGTCCATCTACAATGCCCATGACCAGTCACTATGTGCGTTCAAACAATGAAGGACGGTACACAGTTCGCGGTAGGAGATGATAACACTACTCGAGCAAAGAAGTATAATCATTCCTCCTCCATACTCCCTTCATCTTCGATGATCTCGCTCGCATCCAAGTCCTCGATACTCGCATCCAGATCCACTACCCCACCATCCTCTTCATCACCTTCATCGTCGTCATCTAGGTTCCGAGGTTGGATAAGCGGTGAGCCTGCGGAGCCCATCGTGCGGTCCTCTTGACGGCGTTCGTGGTCTGGATCAGAGGGCGACGGGGACTGATTGTATATAGAGGACCCACACTGAATCAGCCATCACCATATCATGATACATCTCCATGTCAAGCAATGGCCTCGTACCAGCGATGAGCGGCTGAAATCAGATTTCCCAGACGAGGGAAGCGCGTGCGGAAGTGGTCAAAATGGTCTATGTTGGACTCACCGGCGCAGCATCCATCTCCATTTGTGTCAACCGCCTTCCATATGGAAGTAAAAACCGGTGCCCGAACATATTGATATCGTGCTATTTTCCACAACAGGTGCAAACATGGTTCGCACAGGTACGGGAAAGGAGTCAGCACAACATGCTTCAACGGTCTTTCTCGCGGGAGGGGTCTCAACTCGACCTGCCTATGACTTTGTCAACACATGATACAGGTGGACAGACTGACCTGCTCGTGATCTAGCATGTCCTCATCGACTATAACATCTTCATCGTCTTTTCCTAATCCCGTCCCGGCAGGTCTACGACCCATCAACGCCCTCCTCTCTGCGCGTTTCAGCGATTCACGCACGTCTTCCCTACTCGGTCTCAATATACTTGCGTTCCCGCTCTCGTCATCGTTATCACCACCACCATCATCGTGTTTCGTACTGGCCGCTACCTCTCTCTTACTCCGCCGAGGTTGAGTGCTCGGACGTAGAGCTGCTTTGTGTCTGTCGTGGAGAAGGGTCGAGTGAAGGTGCGAGCGGGGTGATAGAGGGTGAGGGTAGAACGAGTACAATGTCATCGGCTCAAACGCCGGTAGAGAGCATGATGGACCGTCGAGCATCATCTTGTTTGGTCGGTACAACTGGGATAGATGATTGCGATGCGGTATCTAGGTTCCGTGTGAGGACTTGTTGTGTGGTTAGAAAGCAGAATATGTCGAGTAACGATGTATAGGGTAGAGGGATATTGTCAACAAATCCAATGATATCAGCGAAGACATTTAGACGCGTAACTTGAAGTTACGGTAATGTCTTTCTCCATGAGCAAGAACAAGTAGACTTGGCTACACTCCCCCTTGATTGACATCCTGTTTGAACTGTTGCCATCGCCTCTTGATGACAAGTATATAGCACAGGTCCATCACCACTAACCACTCGTCACCACCATGGCCGAGAACATCCTTGGACTGCTTCTCGTCGTCTCTTCGTCGAGGGGACGGGCCGTCTTCCGATACCCGCCTGACCCAGCTTCACCCAATGTCCGTCTCGCTCAGCCCATCTACTCTGCTGCTACATATACCGCAGCGGACCTAGAGATGGACTACACCACGATACCTTCTCGAAATAAGCAGGATCGACTCAAGCGGAGATTGTTTAACGAGGATGGGCGGACCAACTCGAACGCTTCTGCGTCCGCTAGACGGTCCTCTGCACATGGCTCGTCTAGCAGAAAACAGAAACAAACGTCTGCGTCAATATACGCTGGATTCGAGCAACCCCAAACTTCTAGAAGCTCGGCGTACGATCATGACTCGGAGAACGCATACTCGGAAGCAAGTGGGAGCGATAGTGGATCAAGCTCGGATGCGGATAGCGACTACGATGTGATCTGGAACGGACAAGGCGGTCAATCCGCAGAAGATCCAAGGTTTAGTAATAATGCCGCTGGGACTAGCACCAGCAATAGCAATAGCCAAAGCAACAATAACAACAGCAGCAGTACCAACGGTAATCACAACAATGGCCCATTACGATCCGTGGATAATTCCGTCGTTCTTGACGCTTCAAGAAGAGGGTCGGCAAGTACCACGACGGCGACTGTGACGGAGCATCACCAGACAGATCCAAACGCCGAGGCGAACCTGAAGAAAGAGAGGGACAAAGAGCTCGACTCGCAATATAACTATGCTTTGGGGTACCATCTTGACTTCCTCAGCGATATGCTCAGTCCGCCCCGATTGGCGTGCAATCGGAAGTTCGAGATCAACGTGGGGAGCGTGGTGTTCATTGGACATCCGGTATGCAGTGGGCCTGATGGGAAGTGGGAGATCCCTTCAGACGAGGACGACTTACCACCCGCTAGAGGAAGAAGGGGCAGAGAGACGGCTTCGGCTACACTGAGCACGCTCAGCCCGTTGGTTGAGCACAAAGAAGGATACTCGTCGGCCACATCCCAGCCAACCTCAAACTCTACCGCAACGACAGACAGGGACGAGACCCCTTCGCTCAACATGTTCCACCTAGTCTTGATCATCGACAAACCTGACCCGAAACCTGGAACGGAAGCTCACGACGAACATCATAATCAGACGTTGGGGATGTACGATGAGGTGTATAGGGAGATTGCTTTCAAGTGGACGGCGGCTGCTTGGAAGTTGCAATGCGAGAGCAACTTTGTTGCTAAGCAGGTTTGGGCGATGGCCAAGTACAAGGAGAAATGCTTGAATGAAGGTGAGCGAGGACCTCTCTTTCGTTGACCATCCAATTGGCTTGACGGCGGAGGAACATCTTCACTGAACTGGACCGAGCGTTTCCTCGCCGATACAGGCATCGATATAACGGATTGCTGTCGATATCTATACGCGAATATACCTCTTGACCGAAATCTGAATACCCTCTACCTTCGCCTGCATCAGCTGAAGAACCGTCCTGCAAACCCACTTCACTCCTACCTTCCGACAACGATCACCACCCATTTGACAGACATGACCATTCACATGGTGCTGTCACCCCGATCTGTGGATGCGGACGAAGCATGGGCTCATTGGGGCGAGAGGGAAGATCTCAGCGAGTCCGATGACTCGGACAGCGATGATGATGATTGGGACGACCCTACTGCCGCTATCAAGCGCCCTGAGCTCAAGATTGAGCCGTGGCAGACCCTCTTGCTTGTAGATGATGATGCGGCTTTTCGAGCGGACCAGATCAGTCAGGCTATCATTGGCTTGGGCATCGGTATGGAGGAACAAGCGCTCGTACCAGGCGAAAGGAGGGGCTCAAAAGCGACCACCATCGCGACGACTCAGGCTGAGGAGGACGAGACTGCTCTGATGAAGGCTTTGATCGAGGCATGTGATGTAACCAAGCCGTAAGTCAAGCCGCATTCCTGTTTACAGATACAAAGGTATGAGCTGACTGAGCCCCATCTGCAGATTGGCTGAAATTGCTCATCTCCTTCGATTCGACCTCGAAGCTGTGGTGATACCCCTTGCGAGGGAGTTGGTGGAGAACAAGAAGGCCATTTTGGTCGATGTGATCAATACGAAACTCAGGACAGTTGTCATGCCTACGACTGTAGATGAACATACGTGGGTACTCACAGCCATGGGAGATCACATTGTCACTTCGCACAAAGGTCGCTGACAGGAGTTGTGATAATACTGCAGTACCTCGATTGAGCAGTATGCCGCCCGTTTCGCTCGACAATTCCCCCACTTACCACCCTTCGCCACGTTCATCTCTTCCATATCCGCTTCGCCCGCTTTCTACCGGGAGATCCTGCCCCCCGAGCCAGATTTAGCCACCAGGCGGGAGTATATGGCCGCGTTGATTTGGCTATTGAAGCAGGATCTCGTTGTCCAAGCGCATACAAGGGCTCGAGTTTTTGCTCGAAAAGAAGTGAAAGTGGAAGCGTGGAAGAGATTGTGGAAGCGACGCAGGGAGAAATGGCTGCGAGCTCAAGCTCAACAAAGCAGGGACGGTGTGAAATCGCCTTCGGACTCCGATTTGGTAACTCCGCGAGCATCGGAAAACTTCATCAATCCTCTCGACGTCACAGTCCCGCCTCCGAATAAAGGCATAGCTTCAGCAACGGAGTACATGGGCTACGATCCTTCTACAGAGATGGACTCCGACGAAGATGGTGCTGACACAGGTGAGAACGGAGGAGGAGGCGGCGGCGGTGGTGGTGGTGGTGGTGGTGGTCGTGGTGGTGGCGAAAGTGGATTCCAGATGACTTTCAGCCTGGATGTGGAAGAGCCACTTCGGGCGGAGATACCGAGGTTCGAATCTAGCTTCATTTTCAAGCCTTCCCGAGCACAGAAGGACGAGGCGAGATGGTTGCGAGTCATCAGGGAAGCAGCAGACGAGGTGACGGCGAGCAAGTTTGACCTGTGAGTAGGAGTTTCCTCGGGATGTGCCACTGATTTTTCTGGCACACCACCGCATCGTATACACACCAGCATCAGCATACAATGAATGTTAGTCTGACTTGTGTTCCACCTACGATCACAGCGTCGTATCATATCTTGATGGCGTAACGACATTTGAGGAAATCTCATACAGGACCGGTCTAGCGAGGAAGGAGCTGGACAAGATCATTCACTTATACAAAGAAGATGTGAGCAGGTAGCTTCCCCGTCATCCCTTGACTTCCCTTCCTTGCTTCTCATGTGAAACACTGAAGTGGATGCTAATGCATGCGAACACCTTGGTCCTGTTCCCAGATAATCACGTTCATACATCCTTGAACGATTGCTTCGCACTGGCTCGGATCCGACCTCCAACTGAGCGGAGGAAGCGGATCACGGTATTTGCGTGTGATATGATACGATATGATATGATATATAATGTACAAAGTGTGTGTAGTTTAAACAGGCGATTTTATGCACAATGCGTGTCATCTTCTTCCCATACGAATACGTCGTTGTCCCTTCCGTCTAATTGCAGTATGGCATGCTCGATCAGGTCTCAGTTGGCAGCGGGGTACTAGCCGGCCTGCTGCCCAGCGTTGGACTGACAGGCAGCCCATTTCCATACCCGCTGCCGTTCGGGATCGCCAGAATCTCACTTGTCGATGAAGGCTCCTGGTTTAGCGCATTGATATCATCCTCCACACCGCCAGACGTGCTAGTTGCCAGGTTGGAAGCTGGTGCTCCAGTCGTTGTTATTGTCGGCTTCGGTATCGGCGTCGATATGCAGGATGCGTTAGCAGTGACGGAGCATAGAGAGCTCGTCGGCCTGCGCGCAGAAGGAGTCGTGGACGGCGGTCTGGAAGAAGTTGGGGTCGTACCGGATGATGGGGGAGGCGCGATCTCTGTTTTGAGAACTCTGGTAGCTTTCGCTTTCGGCTTGGGCGCTGCGTAGGCACGAACGGAGGCAAGAGCAAGAGCAAAGGAATATAACCAAGAACGCGCATCACATGATGTCAGCATATTTGTCTTGACACCTCGGATGCGGCAGCAGGAGTTTTTCTTCACAGGGAAGAGGTTCTTCAACTAACCGTTTGGGTTCTGAGACATGTAAAAACGTCTGAGCAGCATGATAGCTTCTTCCCTATAGAAGCCACCTTCTGCTACATAGCCAGGATGTGAGTTCAGCCGCGATCTGCCAAGTCCACACACGAGCATTAGCATATCTGCTTCTAGGCTATGGCATTGTGGACGCCCGGGCCGGCAGATCTTATTTGAATACTTAGATGGGCAAAGTCAGACTACCCTCATCAATTCGTTAAGAAGGGCCGATCGGTGAAACAAAGCTTGACTCACGAGCTATTGATATCCAGTACACTCCCACAACCTCCGAACCTGTCATTCCCACATCCATATACCACTCTTCCTATCCCTACTTGTCGCAGGGCAGAAGCGCACATGACGCAAGGCTCGACCGTGACGTACAGCGTGATGGATGATAGAGGTGGGGGGTTGTCAGGGAGGAGATGGTCAATCGCTTCGAGCTCTGCGTGTAGAGTGGCCTGTGTGAGAAGACGACAGAGTGACATTAGCCTAACGATTTGTCGATTCGACTGGACGTGATCAGGTCGACGGCTCGATCATCAGGCAAGTCAAAGTAGGCACCCGCCATACCAGAGCTAAAGCTGGTACGTAGCATGTTTAGGTGTCTTTATGACTTGCTTCAAAGGCGTGCCGGACTCAACTCACATTCCTCCATTCGTTGGTCCTATTCCGCGCTCGAGCAATCGCCTGACCGTCCTTCACGAATACACATCCAACAGGAACTTCATCGCTCGCCAGCGCTTCTTCGGCCTACCATTCAAGATGGACCCCACACGTCAGAAATGAGCTGCTTTTCGTCCATCCTAAATCTGAATTCGACCTCTTGGCTGGCTAGATTCACGGAGAGGTTGTGGGATCGGCAGACCGAGCGGAGGTCGGAGGGGGATATGTGAAGGAAGGGTCGACAGGATAGGTAGAATAGGTAGCTCACCATGTTGATGGCTTCTCGCATCCACGCTAGATCTACCGGATCTTGATCCGCAGGCGGTATGTAATTCTGCCATCGCCATCAATGGAAATTTCAACACTCGATCCACTATGTGTTCAAGAGGGTGGATAGAGCACTCACGGCAATGTTCATTTTGGCTGTACAGGTGTTCTAACGCTCAAGCTCAGACCAGGCGGAGCCACCGACTTCTCTTCCAATTCCAATATGGATAGCTCCTCGTTCTTGACGACCGTTTCCTGGGCGTTGGCACTTGTGTAGCTGTGGAAGTTATCTATCTCGGTTGTCCTTGCTGGGAATGCTCTCTCGCCGCGGATATATCGATGATCAATTGTATCAAAACATGCGAAGAGTCCGACGGTTCTGCAATTCAACAAACCATAAAAAGTTGGGAACATCCCCGGTGGAGGTCGAGTAAAATGGTACAACAGCTTCCGAGCTGGTAACACTGCAATTGCAGCAAAGTACAAAACACCCCTGGGTCGATGCTGAACGATGCATGCTACTTGAACTGACTGATCCTCGAACATGTACAGTCAAAACCGCCTGCGTGTCTCCCGTCTTTGACCTGTCCGACCTTTCTCTCTTCATGTCGTCATAAACCCAAAATATCACTTTTTACTGTTGTGATAGGAGACCAGACTCCCTGGTCGACCTTCCAGGTCTTTCACTCCACCAGCGTGAGCTCTTTCGTCCTTCCGCGAGCATACAAGTCCTTGTATCGATCCCAGATTCTATGGGTGACCAAACAACTCAGTGAGCAGATCTCTGAGCCGGGTACACCGAAATCACTCACCGCATCAGTTCCTCGATATACAATTGCTGCATCTCCTGGACATGTTCGTCCGATGGACGAGGATCCTTCTTGACATGGATCGGTTTACCCACTAGGCCCAACGTAAGCCGAATTTCCCCACTGAGACCACTACTTCGACTCACCAACTGAAACAATCGGATGTCGGAATGGCTGCAAGACGAGGGAGTCAGCTTGATTCTGCAGTGAAAGTTGCAGAAGTCCAAATCACCATCAAACCGTAATTATCTATTCCAGGTGAGGAACATAAGACCCCATTAGCATTTCCTTGGCAGCCAAACGGTCGCATGCGCACTCACAGTTGAAAAGGCTGCAATGTTTGGATATATCAGCAAGCCTGCCCGTGCTCAGACGGAAACAAACGCAACTCACCCTCGACCGTAGAACAAAGGCAGAGTGAAGCCAAACATCTTCTGGAAGTTCTTCTGCAGCTTGTATACCCATGACCCCTTGGCATTCGCCCTGACCGACGTGTCAGCTGGGATCTCCCAACCCGTGATCTCTGTACTCACAATTGCTCGTATATCTACGTCGGATATTGTCCATCAGCGGCGCTCGGCGGGTGCAGAGGACAGACAATCAAGGAGGACGGGGGACTCACATCGTTCTCCCCAAACGAGAATACAGGTACTAGATCCGCTCCTTCCCTGATAGCCATTTTGATGAACCCATATCTCCTCTTGAGCGTCAAGTCTGCAGTCCCAGGATGGGCGGATAACGACTCAGTAGCTCCGCCTACGACGATGGTGATGGCCGACCCGGGACCTTGGGATAAGATATTTGCGCAGGATGCCTTGGCGACGGATGATATACCATGGAACATGAGGATCTCGCGGTAAAAAGGGATTTGGAAGTTGGATTCTGTACAGGACGGGATATCAGTGTACAAGAGCGTGGTGAAACCCATCATAAGAGCTAGATAGAGCGTGTGAGAGCTGAAGTGCTTACCCAAAGTCAGTAGATGAGGCTTGATTCCTGGAAAGTATTCTGAGAAGTTGGTGCCCTCCGTGGCAAAAGTCGCGAAGGCGCCCCTACGATGAGATACGAGTTAGTGTGCTGTTAAGATATGACTGTACAGCTTGAAAAAACTTACATGCCAATAATGCCGTGTGGGTGGTAGCCAAACAGATATGGTCTATCGGCGGGAAGGTCGGCTTCCTGCGGGATGGTGCCTGTTCAGCGATTGATCTTCGACTATATATCTTCGCCGACGCGCGAGGCTCACCTTTACGATACTGTGAAAGGAGTACAGGCAGAATGAGACATATCAGTCTCGTCGACGCTACAGCAACCGGGCTTCCTTGTGTACAATCTCACCTGCAGGGATAGTACTCTATACGACAGGTCAGCCCCATTGACCGCAGTGTCCGAATTCTAGCTAACTCACGAGCAAAGAACTTCCACATGAAGAACCTCCTCGCCCACTCCTTCGGTCTGCCTCCATAGTCCGGCGCCGTATCAAATTGAGTCCAAATGAGATACGGGATCAGGATGAACCAGAAGGGAGGGAATGACCTGAGCGTAAAAAAGCCGTCGTGTCCTCAGCCCATTGTTTTCTTAAATATCTCATGTCTAGCGCTGCGAACGCCTGGAAAGGTCAACGATAGGAATCACTCACATGCAAAGAAAGAAAACGATGAGGCAGATAGGAATGAGTAGTGCCCAGAGGGCTACAGCGGCTGTCTGCAAGCGACGATGGGGAGGGATGCTGAGAGGCGCGAATCTGTCGAGCGAGAACACTCAACGTCAGTGCCAGCGGCATATACAAGTGTCCGATATTGTTCCTACCGCGAGGCAGACCGCTCCGGCTGCGAGGACCTCGAAATACATCACTGCCTGAAGCAGCCCGTGATAGATGGCGCACAAACAGAGGCCCGCATGGAAGCCAGCAGAATGGGACTCACTTCTTCTCGATACCAGTCTCGAGCTGATCCCTCAAATCCTCCAATTTCATTCCGCCCATCAGGGGCGACTTCATCCGCTCCGACATCATTCTCCTCGCTTCCGATAAGCTCTGACTCGCTGTTCTATGATGGCCGCTCTGAGCTTTGCCTTTACCTTTGTCTTTGCTCTTTCCCTTCTCTTCATTGGGGAAGTCGCCTCCAGCAGCAGCACCGATATTATCATGGGAGTTGGGTTCTTTCTCATCGTCGGTATCTTCGTTCTTGGACTCATCGATCCCTTGTCCCTCCCTCGCGAGCCTTCGTCTCCTCACCACGTCCTCTCTCGAGAGCGCACCAGTCGTCTTGGCGCCTGTCTCAAATCCGAATCTAGAAGCAGACGAGGCCAACGACGAGGCGGGCATGGGCGGCATAGATCCAGCTACGGGTGACGGACCTTCATCTTCGAGAGCTTCGAACGCGTTGGGAGCCAAGGGACCATGGCGAGGAGTGAGAGACTCGCTCCTTGAGATCGGAGTCTCGAGCAGCGGAGGTGATGATGATGTTGATTGCGTAGTCGACATGATAGATCAAGTGGTTGGATGATTGATCGATTGATTGCCGAGATTAGTGACTGTGAAGAGAGTACCCGCGCCTGCGCCTGCCCACCTCGGTCGGAAGCGGAAAGCGAAGTAACTTGACACGCGAGAGATGGATGAATCCTGTCAATCAAGCAGTAAGCTTCGACTCAGATGAGATACTCGTCAGATGCTCGGTTGAGTAGCTGACATAAGGAGAATGAAGGAATGGAGTCAGAGAGTTGAGAATAACGAGAACGACTACCGACCGGACCATATGGGAATCCTGATGACGTCTGTCTCACCTCATCCGCCAAGTCGCGCCTTTCTAAGACACCGATACACATACACGCTATACGCGGCTCAGCGTATCGCGCATCGCCTACGGGCTGCGATGTCGCAAATGCTTTGCAGAAGATGCGTGTATTGATGGCAGAAGATACGTCTATTGCTGCATGCCCAGACGTATCCGAGCTGCATGCCGACTCACTCGAGAGGAGGATACTTTGCACGTAGCTTTGGCGCAGAGGGTTTCCAGTGGTCTACTGCGTCGGCTGTGGGGCAGGTGGAGGTGCGCGCCAAACCATACATCATGACCGATGCAGACAAAACTCCATCATCACAAGACCTGTCAGTGCTTGCCATCCAGTTATTGTTGGGTATGCAATGACCAAATGAGTATACACAGATCTGTATGCCTGGTACTTTATAAACATAATGACATAAACCATAAGGAAAACATGGTGTCAGTTTTTGTTACTCTAGTGTCATGATAGGCGCATGACAAGCCTATATAACCGGCGGGACACCGAGATGAGCGGTGATTCCGATTGTTCCCTTTTGTGGTTTAGTGGTTAGTAGCCGGTTATACCGACCATTATGACATTTGAAGAGAGTTGTGGATCAATTATGCAGAGATACGCTAAGTATCTTACGTATAGACTACAATCAAGAATTGACGAGGATCCAGTACAATTGTTCATTCTTGTCGTCATCATATACCATGATTTCTACTAGCTGTCTTAGCTACTTGTCATGATAGACGCGCCGACGCGCCACATTGACAACGCTGTAGTGCATCCTGGTACTGTTTATTTTTCGCCTTGGCGGCACCTACCGTTGGAGTACGGTGAAGGACAGCCGAGGGATAGGCGAGCGAGGGTTAGGCGAAGGTCGAGTAAGGGACAGGCGAACCAGATAACGGAGCTTCGGTTGATCTTCTACCGAAGATTGTTGGACATTAGTGGATCGATAGTCGACCACGATATAGATAGAAGGAGCACATATTGTATAGACAACAACAACAGAGGATACATATAGCCTAGACGATAGCTTATCAGATAGATCTAGTAGTACATGTACCGACCCACACTCTAAATCTAGCTTCGGCTCATCATAGGTTGAAGAGTACCTGGTAGTTTAGCCCCTTCTATCGAAACTCTGTAGCATTGACGCGCGGGAACCTTCGGACAACGGCCAAACGAAGTTCAACCGACGCGACGCGCTACAATGCAAGCATCACGTGATTCGGTCTCCGTTACGTAACCGTTCCAGCGGATCTCGCCGAACTCCTTCGCTCCATCCCACATCTCACGGATCCCTCTAGTTCTCAACACCCTTCTACGATGTAGTACATCTCGCTCTTGTTCCTCTAGCTCCAGGATCTCGACGATATCGATAGAACCAGTAGAAGTTCGTTCAACTTCGCGAAGTTGAATGATGGATTAGGTCTAGGATATGGAGAACCTGCTCTCGTTATGGCTACCGCACTGGATATACATATATTTGTCGACTTCGTCGACTTTAGTTATTCTTTTTCTCTTTCCAGTGATTTCTCGATTGTTAGTCTTTACTCGTTGTTTCGACCATATCGCTCATCTCGATACGATACGGTTTACGTCTTCGGTCCGCCTAGAAGCTACATGTATTGTCCTTTCTAGGTCTTCCCGCTGAGTACCCGTTCCTGTCTTTTGCCTATCTCGCCGATATTAGCTCAGAGTAGCTACAATTGTCGAGATAGCCCATCTCGTAGTGTTCCTTGATCTTTCGTCTATTTCGTCGATATTAGCTCAGGTTAGCTAAGATCGATGATATAGCACGTCTCCCACGTCTCTTCGATATCGTTGTGCAATTGTGGAGGTCCCTCGACCGGAGCTTAGGCTGATCATCGTGACACTACTCTTGGACTTTTGTGGACTTCGTTGTTTCCTCCTCAGTCCTTTGTACTACTAAGCTTTCCCACAAGCCTTCTTATCTACTAGCATCTTCTTTTGACTATCCTATGAGATTGTCAACCTATCCCTAATGATGGGATCATCGTTGTTCATCCGTTGGTTTGTGGATATTTGGGGATCTTCAAAGATGTTTGGTTCTTCAGCCTTCTACTGTTGGTAGAGATGTATTTGCTATGGGGCTTCTATTATGGTTAGCCAAATATTGGCTGAATTCAAAGAGTAGTCGAGCTCAAGGAGAATGGCTTGGTTGTTTGTTGAAGTTTGTGGACTAAGGTTGTTTCTCCATTCTGTGGGATTGTCCTGTATATTTGGCGTTATCTATAACCTTGTTCATGTTGTCTCATGGGATTGTCCTTTGGTATTTGGCAATAGTCATGGACTGATAAGCTTATATTGAGGTCAATAAGCCACATCATTATGGCCGCATGAACATTACCATCATGACAGCTTTAATATGTTTGTTATGCGGTTGCAAAGAATGAACTGATCATCACCAAGTTAAAATAACACGGAACTATACACAAATTGCTGTCAGTCATATGGGGCAATAGTGCTGCACAAAACAGAGGACTTTTCACATCAGCTGTCCAGTCAAAAGTGATACAGGACAACCATCAGGGGATCAGCAAGATCTGTCCAAAAACCTTAAATCGGCTCAAAACTCTCTGAATTTGATGACAAACCCCTTCAAGAGCACTGCCCCAGCATAATTGCCAGGAAAACAAAATGACAGGTTTGACAAATGGGGAAAATTTAGAAAGAAGCTCATGAGAACAGAAGTGTGCAGGAGAGAATTCTGGTGACAATGCCAGGCAAGGTTGAAGGGTTGACCATACCAGGAACTGGCAGGCAGATTGTGAGAGGAATAAGCGCTTGTGTGAGAGAAAAATAGAATATTGCTGGTGGAGGGAGGACAAAAGAGGGGATGAGAGGTAAGAAGAGGGGTGTCAAGGAGGCAGATGCAACAATGGGTGACTCACAGCAGCCTGTTGACAGTTATCAAACCATTAAGTCAGCCAGGAGAAAACAGATTAACCAAAAAAGGAAGAGAAAGTGCCACATGAAATCGGTTAAGTGCTTTTAGCGACTCACGTATCCCTCTTGCGCATCATAACTTGGCTTGCGACTGAATGAGCATGACAAAGTCGTCGGCAGAGAGGACTTCGACCTATATATCCGTTGTGAACTTGGCGTCAGCGTGTGTTCGATATTAGTTACTTTGTGCTGGTAAAGTCGGAAATGTGAGAAATCACTTACGCCTTCCACTACGTCGACGCTTTCATCATCCCCCTTCACGAAGACACGTCGCGTATAACTGACAATGTCTGATCGTCCCCTCATCGCCTTGAGATCATTGAGCTGCATTTGCTCAATCGCTCGCAGGTCACTCGTCGAACCGAGGTGCGCCTCCTTTGATACGTTGGTGTCCAGGTATTCTTTGCAAAGGATAGAGAGGGTTTGATAATCTGAAGTCGTATTGAGCTTGTGCATCCATTCCTTCCATGCGACGCATGCCGGATCGTAGGGTGATGGGGGACAGCAGGAGATGGCGAGACCGCCGCCTGGTCTGAGACCAGACATCGATTGCAATGGTTCATCGAAAGGAAGGAATGCAGCGAGGACAGGGAATGACGCTCCGGGTTCGGGACACAGACTACTCAGACGGGTACGAGGTTTGAACAATCAGCTTAGCCACAACGTGTATTTGGCTTCGCAGCTCGAAGGTACAGACTCACGTTTTATCTCCCCATGAATCATTCAAAAACTTCACAACAGCCGGCAAAACGTAAGCTCCCCAGTCAGGGTTGCCTAGAATCAACTTTCGCATCCGATTCAATCTAGAGGGGTATCGGAGTATGAGAGTAGGCGAAAAGGAGACCAAACCTCCAGTGGTATCGACGGGCTTCAGCGTCAGGTTGTGAGCGAGGGGCGTATCGCTGGCAGAGACGGGTGTGGGTAATGAAGACACAGCATCGGTGGCAGACGCGGTGATATTGCTAAGCAAGTAATTGATCAGTGCTTGCTTTCGATCGAGGTCGGAGTTGACTCACATGGGGTGCGCTGGCTTGCGTCTGGGATCCTTAGACGCTTGATACTGTGGCAGTTGCGGCGCACTGGGTTTGCTCCCCTTGTCAGCGGTAATCGGTATTGCGTTCGACGGTCAATACTCACACAGTTGGCGAAACGATCCTCATCAGAGGCGATGCATACCTGTTGTTTAAGGCGTTTGGGGACATGTGCCCCGGTGACTGAGCTGCGTTGGGAGACAGATTGCCGTCCGGGTTGCGTGCTCGAGGCCCGGTAGGAGGGAGCCCTCCGCGAGGTACAAACGCGCTTGATGTCGGTCGAGCCGGCAAGTTCGCAGGCCCAAGCTGGATGCCGAGACGCTTCAACTTGTTTGCGGAATGCTCATCGTCGGCAGCGTTGTCGATCATCTGAATTCTTTTCGGTTGCTCGAATTTTTTTATCGGAAGTTTTGTAGACAGCACAGGGGCAGGCTTGAAGTTCGGCAGAGGTGCACCGTCAGACGATGAAGTTTGCGGAGACTGTACCTCTTGAATGGGCGCGGAAGGCTTGGAAGGAAGACCTGTCACGATCGGCAATGTCGGGCTGCTAACAGTGAGAGGCGACCTAGCGCCTTGCAAATTCTGCACGATCGCCGTGGCTCTCGCGGTCAATCGAGGATCGGGTGGCGCAGCCGTACGAGGTGGCACAGGAGCTGTCTGAGCGGGACTAGTCGACCCAGACAGTGCCGGGGACGGAGTTGGGTGAGATGGGATGGCGAGGTTCTGAGACGCGGATGCGGATGGCGCAGTCTCAAAGATGCCCGGCTGAAGCGCGCCAAAGGAGATTGGGGGAGTGGCAGCAGTAGGGGGAGGAGGCGATGTCACCCGCTTGGGAATCTTGCCGAGGCCGATCAGATTGAGTGCCTTCCTCACGGGGTTTTGTTCTACAGGAGGTACAGGTGCGGGCTCGGTAACTTTTTTCTTCACTTTCTTTATCTTCTTCTCAACGGGGACCGGCTGAACCTTGATCACGTCTCCCGGGGACGGTTCGGGCGACTTACGCTTTGTCGCGATGGAGGCTGGAGGTACGGTCGAAGGGGATGGTAAAGTCGAAGTTGACGGTGCTGAAGGTCGTTCTTCGATCTGCTCCTGCTCTTCATCCGAGACATCCAACACCATATCCACGTCCACGTCTTCCTGATCCGAGTTGAACAAGGACCCGAGTGTTGATGCTGGCGAATTAGGCGCAAGAGAGTCCATTGGAGGAGGATCGATACCAGGAGATCCAGATTTCTCTTTGGTAACGGCGGCGGGCGGGACAATGGCGATGGTTTCTGTCGCAGGTTCAGGAGAAACAGGAGTCGGAACATTGACCGGTGCTGATGCGGGCGTGGGTATTGGAGCTGACACTGGCGCTGGCGCTGGGGGTAACGTCGAGGTCGTCGATGTCGCCTCAGCAGCTTGACGCTGTTGAGCTTCCTTAGCTTCCTGAGCCCTCCGCTTCTTCCTCTCCTTCCGGAACTTCTTATTCCAGTAGTAATCGGAATCGCTCTTCGTAATCCTCAGATCATCGGTAGGCTGACCGAGAGCGATCCTCCGTTCCAGCTCGATCTCTTTTTGACGGCGACGGAAGTATGTCGCGACATCACGCTTGTGGCGGGTCTTCTTGATGTCCTTGAACCATTTCTCTGCAACCAGCGAAAAGCAAACCGACGACTTAGTTCGGCAGGTAGGTAATGGTAGATGATTCGGTAGGATTGAGTTAAGGCGAACGAGGACTTACTTAAGAGATCTTTGGGGACCTCGATCTTCTCCCCGATGTAGCCCTTGGGCTCCAGCTTGCGTGGTCCCGGCTTCTTCGAAGGATTGGTTTTGGCGACCGCTTCCCAAAACCTGTGAAATGAGGTCATATCACGGTCAGCCCCCACGAAAGTTGAACGGCCGTGTTTGACCTAGTTTGGCATTGGGAAACGCGACGAAGGCAGGGCAGTACTCACTCTTTGACCATAGGAGCTTTGCCTTCGGAATCCAGGAAGGACACCAGCCGTTCTTCGCTAGAAAATCCAACAAGACTTGTTAGCGACGCGATCGATAGGCGTGGAGCACTGATGCAAGTGGGCACTGCGGGTCGGGAGCATGACATGACTCACGTTTCTGACCCCGTCTTGAGGTAACCTCTCCACTGTCGGGGATCAGGAAGATAAACACGGTGACGTGAGCAATGCAGCGCTTTTTGCCAAGCATCTCACGCGGTAAGACCTACCATCACGCCATAGTGCTATGAATCGTTCACAAACAACTGGTCAACATAATAGTCATTGTGTATGATGGCCACATGAAGCTTTGGCTACCGACTGCACTCACCCATCCTTTTGCGCCGTTCTGCCTATCAAATCGCGAGTCACGGTAGTTGGCCCACTTGATCGCATCTACAGGACCAGTGTATTGAGGTGGGTGTGAGTGTGGAGCTACAAAAACTATTTGCTCGTCTACATCTTCACTCCCGTCTTGACCTTCGCTCTTAACTTGGGTTTCATCTGCATCAACATCTTGATCTCGACTTGCGCCTTGATCATGATTTTGATCTTGATCTTGACCTTGATCTTCATTATTTTGATCGTGATCGGAACCACAGAACAAAGCAAGGAACAAGTGTCCAACACCGACCATCGCGATAAGTCTCAAGAGCCGATCCACAGAAGAACCGACCGTACTCACCGACTTCGTATTCTGGATCTACATCCGGGTCTTCTTCCGTCGGCGCACTCTCCGCATCGCTCGAGTCATAACCCCCGTTCGAGCTATCTCCTTCATCGTCTTCTGGTTCGAGGCGGACTCGCCGAAGCTCTGCGGCCGAGTCTGCCATGGTCGGAAAGATGTACTAACGTCTCGATGACTTGAAAGCTATCCAATTTCTGTTTGTCCTCGCTATCAATTGCTTCAGTGGGTATCCATGAGATTGACTGCCTGGGTATACAAAGAGCGAAAGAGGTTGATGCTGACTAGTACGCTACTATACACGTGCGATGTGTGGAAGGACGCTGGTATACAACAGAGTATGTCCTATGTATGTGTGTAGGAGTGTTCCGCGTACAGATGCACCAATGTATGAATGAAATGCACGGCCAGTTATAGACTATGCTATCGATGAAAGCTGCATCTAAGAGGTACAAAGGAGTGATAAGGGGATGAGAGATGGTGAATGGTATTATTCTGGGGTGTGAGGAATGTCGGAGAGGGGGAAGGGACATGAAATGAGAGTCGCTACGGGCTTTATATACCCTTCAGAATCGAGTGGTAGCCTGTGATTTGAGCTCAGGGTCCCACGCCACCGGTACATGATAGATGACTGTACCATTCATTCAGTGGAGTGGCATTTTGTTGATTGTCGATTGACAGTGTTTTGCACTGCTTTGATGTGCATTACGCACTGGCCTCATACTGAAAAGGGGGTGGGGGAAAGACGACAGCACGACTATTGATGGTGATGCCATCATATCGTCTGAGCGCGGTATGCGTACACACAGAAGATTGATGGGAGAGTGGCGTACATCAATCTTAATTATCGCCCTAGACGGCAGTGCGGCATCAGAATCAGCGCTCTGCCTAGTCCGCCGGCGATGACCAAGGACGAGAGACGGTACGAATTCCATGGCAGGGAGAAAGGTGAGAATAGGCATTACATGACAAGCCACGGATGGCTTAGAGCCCAAGTCCCGAGTACGGTGTCCAATCACTCGGCCAGACTGTGTTTGTCCGGCCGGCTAATCTATATATCTACAAATTACCACAGATTGTGAAGCCCAAAGATCTGTAGGTGACTAAGTGTCCCAACCTCGAACAGAAGCGCACAGCGGAGGGCCTAGCTGCGTAGGATGCCCTTCCTCTCTTGATCCAACAGAACACTCCCGTCCTCCTCGCCCTTGATTTCGTGTACCCCCCAAACGCGCTTCATGCTCCTCTCCCACATCTTCCATGGTTCTTGATCTGGTACGAATCGAGCGCTAATCCAGTCAAAGATGACTTGCTCGCTCAGCTCTGCGAAGACGTACCAGAACGTCACACGGGCTATATTTATACGCTCTCTCGTCGTAAATGGTGTCGGGGAGGACGCCGTAAAGTGAGTGGAAGATAAAGGAGGGATGGATGGAAGAGGTGCAACTTTCGATTGAAAGTACTGATTCAGCCAGTACTTGTTTCTCCACTTTGTTGTGAACGTTGATACCGCGACACCAGGTGGAGAAGCTGACGATGCAGATGATGACGCAGTGGGAGAGAAGAATTCAACGAATTGATGATCGGAGGAGACACTGGTGATCCGTTCGGTGGCGATGGCTAACATGTGTTGAGGGGAAGGCGCGACAATCAGATTGGTGAAGAACAACGAATCGGCAGTGTTGACGACCAATTTATCCTTTTTCGTCTGCTTGTCATCGAATCTGGAAGTCGAGAAGGTCTCACGCCAGTCGCTAAAATTGACTTGAAGGTCATATCCGACTTGCTCAGCCCTGTCGATCGCCCATCTCGCGATGATTCGCTTCGCTTTGCTCTCTACCCAACTATCGTCCTGCTTCTGCAGATCAACACCCGCCCCGCCGGGATCGTCTCCTGGCGAATTATACAGATTCTCAGATCCTTTAGCCCTAATCTCGGGCCGAGCGTACACCGCCAGCCTCTTGAGATAATGCAATCTGTAGGCTTGATAATATGTTCTGAGCAGTACGGAGAAGAGGGTGAATGGCCATTTTGCCAGAGTGCGGAGCACGGCAAAAGTCGAGTATGGCTCGAGCGGGACAGGAGGGGCCTCAGGAGTGGGTCGTAATGTCGCGAGGAATTTGACCTTATTCTCTTTTTCTGAGGTATACGAGGTGTAGAGTCTGACGAAGATCTTGATCTTCGGTACGAAAGTCAATAGTGGTTCGGGCGGTGAGGGTGAGTCGGAAGGATGTAGGAAGGGATCGTGCAGGTCAACTCGGTAGCAGCTGTCTCGCGAGTTGAAGGGAGATACGTGGAATGATCGGGGGAAGGTGAAGGCGATGTTGTACCTATGTTCGGCAGAAGAGCGTTAGCAAGCATTGTCGGCGCGTACACATGTGGTGGGATCTTGACTACTCACCCAGGTGCAGGGTCGTGCCTATATGGCGAGTTTTTAGGCAAGACATAACAGTGTCTGCGGGAGGAGGCGGAGAGAATAAATCAGCTGGGCGATCTGACATAGCCTTGTACATGTTGAATGCTGATCACTTACGACTCATGGAAGCTATTGTGCACTTCTAGAATCACACCCCACAGTTCTCCTCGCTCAGCTCCGCCTTTGGGCTTGGTATACAAGAACCAGGTCGTCAACGGATTATCGCCCTCGTAGCCCATATAACTAGGCATGGTCAAGAGCCATATCCTCCCTACATCGTCCGTCGGTAATCCATTCCTCTTCAATACATCTTTCACCTTAGCTCGGAATCCTTGCTTGTCGCCCGGCCCAAGGTACTTCTTCGTTCTCAGCCCTAGAATTTTGGACCAAGGGCTACCTCCATATCCCATCACTCGGAAGGGCAAGTCAAGCGAGCCAGATTCGAGCGAGTCGACATCTACTGCCATATATAGGACGGTGTACGAGAAGGTATTTTTGGCCGTGACGGGTAATTGTCGCCCGTGGCTCGTTATTGCTGGATAGAAAAACGACGGCAAGGCTGTAGAAGGTGGTTTGCGGCTAGGGGAGAGAAACGAGCGGAAATGGAGATATAGCAGCGGTATCAGACCTAAGCCGACTGTGAGCGTGAGTGTTAAGCCGAGAGAGAGGGGAGATATGGGAGAGCGGAAGGAGGATGATGTAGTTTCACCGCTGAATGAGTTCAACGTGGATGCGTTGATCAGAGGGGTTCGCTGAGGGTTGGGATAGGAGGGCAGGATGGTGCCAAGGAATTTGAGCGGCATCTTGTTCGATTTACTGCGATAAATCGCTTACAGTCGAACGTCCGGTGGACTGTTTTCGAGAGATGCCCGCCCGTTCGAGGGGTATATATCTGTGTTCGACAAGTTGAGGACCTGGGATATATGCTGTTCGAAAATTGCAATCGCCGTCTGCCCGAAGAGCGTCGGCCTTACACCTTCACGCTGTTGCTATGCTTCTCGCCGCAGATGGAAGCAAGAGCGAAGAGCGCCCTCGAAGATATGTGCAACTTCGATGTGCGAAAACAACGACTTTGGGGCGTGGTAATTGGATGCTTCTGATCGGTCGTCCTTATCGGTTCACACCCTGCACCCCACGTACACGGCTCGGCATCGGCTTGATTTCTATTCATCATACTTGTTGCGCCCTGAACCTCCACTCAGTGTATCAATCATTCCTTTCAGGCACGCAGTTTACTTCTGATGAGAGTTGTGAGCAAGCTTGGATCTGCATATCTGCATTAGGCTCATAACAACCAACCACCAGCAACATTGCGTCCCCTCGGCGACAGCGATTGTGAGAGAACGGCTACCTTGAGATCCCGTTTCCTCGACATCAGCATATATCGTCTGGTGCTCAGTACAGGCACACTTACAGTTTCGTGGGGTCGGGACGATCGCACCGTCAACATGCAAAACCTCGCTTCAAGCTCAAGGAGCAACAACACAGCTCACTTCCTGCCCTTACCGCCCCTTTCCCTCCGAACCCCACCTCCACCATACCGCTACCCCACCATCATCACCACCTACTCCCACCAGCCAGATAGGTGTATTACGCACGATGACACCTCGATGGCCTACTATAATCAGGCTCCAATAGGATGCGACTTAAACTATGGATTTGAGAGTAAGGTCGAGAGGGACGAGGATGTCGATGAGCACCTGGATGGACTGTGCGAGGCTTTGATGGAGGCGCATGAGAAGCATGACCAGCGTGGGGATGGGGGTGAGGATGGGGACGGGAATGAAGCTGCGGAGAGGAAAGGGGGGATCATCACTTGGCGTGGCATGATCACGAGGTGAGTGATAGCGCTTCTTGAGCTAGTCATTGCCATCACACAGCTACGTAGGTGCCATCAGACCAAAGCAAGCTGATGCACTAATGACGATGACGTTGTAGGATTATGATAGCACCGTATGAACCTCGAGAGCCGTGGGAAATGACAGCTATAGCGCTTGATGGCTCGGTCTATGTTGAGCTACATGACCCGCCCGAAATACGGCAGAAAAGGTGAGACCCCAACCCAAATTACCCTTCGAATGATCATCCGTAGCGGCTTGATCCCATGCATTTCTAATCGTAGGACTATATGACTGTACCCGCGATACTATGCGAGAAGAAAAGCTGACTAATGCTCTACCGCGCGTCTAGGCGCAAAGACCAGTCCTCTTGGGCATGGCAATCATACATGGGATACGCATTCGAGTCATTCTCCACCACCACCTCGACAGAAGGAAACGAGACGAAACATGGGGACGGGGTTCATACGCCTGAAGGATGGGGAGGAGGGGTAAATACGAACGTTCAGGTGAGCCGTGCGACGTATACTCCACATTTCTGCTGTCTCAAGACGTTGGAGAACGGAGAAAGAGCTGACTGAGATTGTTCTTAGTGGTGCAAGTGAGTCGAGACTTCAATGCTATCGCGACCAACTGCGGTCCAACAGGAGCCACCGGTCAGACCGTTGTTGACTTCCGTGCGATCAGTGTCGTGCGCTCGGCTATCGGAGACATACCGCTATGCCTAGGCGGGGAGGTAGACTGCGTGAGGGGTGAGTGCACGGAGACTCCATCTATGGTTGCACATCCCTCTTGGAGTCACAAATGCTTCTGAGGCGAAGACATAAGCGAGGCAGACCATTCACAGCGGAACCCCGATCGTTGATTGACGGAAGTCCCGTGCTTGATCGTACCGTGTAGCGGAAGTGGGCACGCCGCATCCCGGACTAAATAAGTGCGTGGAGCTCAAGACGAACAAGGTGATATACAATGAGAAACAGGACGCTATCTTCCATAAGTGGGTTCATCTTCCTCATGCATCGCATTCTCCGGACACAAGTGGCTGGTTCGCTGCGTTCCTGCTTGCATTGGTTGCCAAGCATACGGTACAGCATTAATTCATCGACTGCCAATACATGCAGTTGTGGGTCTTGAGGCGATACACAGACGAAGCTGATCGCTCACTCTTCCGCTTGATCTGTCTATGTTCTGGTATGATATTCGCAGAAAGTTGCTCAAACACTGGGCTCAGAGTTGGCTACTTGGTATCCCGGTGAGCCGAGCCTTCTTTCATTACATGACGTGACGTTCCATCTATAATCAAGCTTCACTCTACAAGCCGAGTGTTCAAGTTATTCACTGAGCAAGGCCAACAGTTCTGATAATGTTGTGATACTCTTGACACGGCTCTTGTGGGGACTATAGGAGATTCAGGTTGGCTTCCGGGATGATGCGGGTATATTGAAATCGCAACGGGGTTTCGAGACTGAAAAGATTCCTAGATTGTGAGTGGTCGAGTGAAACGAATGAAAGAATCGTTCCATACTCTCAAACAACTGCAGCACGGTAGTATCTGCACTAATACCCCACGCCGTACGTATTGCGTCTCAGCATCGCCTCTTTACCAGACCCACCGTGGTCCACTACCCCTCCCCTGCATTTCCTGCATGCCGTCCTCAACTTAGTCACAACGCACGTCCTGCCCACCGATCCACTCGTCACCAATCCCCACATCAGAGGGAACCTAGGGTCTGAGGAGATACTACCTCCAGCGGATGTGTGGAGGTTCTCCTTCGTCCCTCGGCGGGGCTGTGAGCTGTATCGCGTGGGAGAGGTGGGGGTGGTAGATGGACGGTGGGGTGGGGTGATGAAGGAGGATTATGTGCGGTGGAGGATGGGAAGAGGGAGATAGGCTGCGAGCTCAAACGTGATAGCAAATTATTGGGCGCATCCATGCTGGCTGCCAGGCAGCAAGTAACTCATCAAGCACGCTGACGATTCATACATATACATACCATACCCTTGAGTCGTCAGTTAATACTGTATAATACACGATGAGTGTCTACGCCGTATGACCCTGATACAAAGCACCTGAAGCGGGTGTGGCGCCTCCTTTCGAGTGTTTTCATTCTACTTGTTCCCATACGAGCTTACATACAAATTTCAAAGGTATGGCACATGACATGAAAGGTGACCATTCGTTCAGACGCGTAAGATCGCTCAGCGACCGAAAGGATATACCACTCTGACGCTCTGCAGATGCATCCTACTGCTCTACGGCTGTGCAAAAAAAGAGATTTGGGTGTCGCAAAACACCCGGCGGCCCAAATATAGTACAGTGCAGTATGGGACTGCGACTACTGTATGTATTGTACATACAGTACGAGTACTCGAGATAAGGGAGGGGAAAGAAGGGAAAGACGACCAGATGGGAGCTGAAACATGGAAGTGACTGACTGACTGATCGGCTGCTGTGGCCGCTATGACGCTGTCGATCAGTGTAAGATCATGTTTTGACGCACCATCTCACTGATATTCCATTCGTACAGTCTTACAGTGGTAATTGCAGACGATTCTCTCCGTCTCGCTCGATTCTCATAACCCCGAAGAGTTACATGTTCTGCTGTCATCTGGGAGGGACACCGACAATGATCTCCCTATCGTCCACCTTGGCTCCTTGATCTGATTTTATCTTGCCTTGCCACTAGCTTGCTATACGGCACAAGATCGGTGCTTACAGTAAGAACCTACCAACGGACCAAAAGTTAAGAACAAGAAATACGCACAAAATCAATGTACGAGTATCGTGTAGTACTGGACAGTCTTGAAATCAACACGACTCGCAAGTATACACAACATCCACCAGGAAGTCGATAGTGATATAGCGGTTACAAGAAAAGAAAGCGGAATCGACGTTCAAAATTCTCATCCTCGTACACGGTTAATTACTCGAGTCCCGAGGTAAGAGAAGAACCAGGCAAACGGTTGCAAGCCGGCCAGTCAGTTGATCCGTCTACTCGATTCCAAAAATAACCCAAACCCCTCACGTTCTCACATCCAAAACAGGCGAGTTCACAGCAGACCTGAACGTATTCAATCTCCAGCTTCTACTCAACTCAGACACACCTGCAGATCCGTTGCCAAGATGGACTTCTTGGGAGGAGGCGATGATGCGACAACGGCCTCTGAGCGACGTCAAGCCAAAAGTACTGATGCCCCCGAAGAGGCGGAGGAAGAGAAGACAACGGTGACGAGGGCTCCAGCAACAAAGACGATAGCTAAGGAAGATGATGACGCTGAAACCACCATTAGAGCCACGACGAGGGCGAGAGCCGAAGCGGCTGCTTCAGCTAAGGCCACCCAAACGGATATGAGTACATCAGGATCGGGGGGACCAGGGATCGGGGACACGTGGGATGCATGTACGGACAAGGGGACGAGTAGTCCGGAGTGTCAAGCGGGGTACGATGCAAATAAAGGGATAATTCTAGGCTGTGAGTGTTGTCTGAATTCTTCTTCGTGATCAATGTCATGCTGTGAAACAAATGTACCATCACCGAGCAAAGCTACAGAGTGGTTCACGTTCGGCTGACGATCCGCTTCATCATATCACCTTGGCGTTTCCTACTTCTACCGATTTTGCGCGACGGTTGCTTCCCTTTCCCTTCTATCGTACCTCACCCCCGTCCACCGGTCACCTTACGTCCTCATACCTCACGTCACCTTGCCTCAACTTCATTCTTCAACATGATCTGATCTGACCTCGGACTGAATAACCGCGCTACGTGATCCAGGCATCATCGGCGGCGCGTTTCTCATAGCCTTTATCATTTGGTATTTTGTGAGGCGACGCACCAAGAGAGCCAAGAAGGAGGGTGAGCTGCGCGGTCAGGTGGACGCGGTGACGCGAAGGGCATCGACGGCGGTGTAGCAGGTACGAGTGGGGCGTCGAAACCTCACAAGCTTTTGATCGTGACCGCGGTCACGGGCAGACGCAGCAAGTGGAATAAGACCTTTACATGCGTTGTAAGAGGTTGTAGCGAAATTGAAGGTCGAACATAATACTTGGCCGCAAATAAACCTCAGACAGCGTGCCGTATCATGTTATATTTGGAGCCAGTGAGGCGAAATGTAGTTCTCGAGTATGCCATAACCCAAGCCACAGAGCGATACGTCAATTGTACCTGTACTCGAGTGTGATTAGTGAAGAACTGCATGCGGCTCAGCGGTGGATGTTAGTAAAGTACGATAGCGAAGCGGAACGCACAAAGTGACTACCGGCCCAGTTCCGCTGGCGGCTTGCTGATTGTTGCCTGAGCACTTGGTCAGAGTCACTACCTACTGTGAGGGGACATTGCAGCGAGTGCTCACAGTAGCCACAGCAAAGGTGGGGGTCGACATGTCCCCTTTCCCGCACTGCCTGTATGACGTCGGATTCTTTTGTCAATTGGGCGAATGACTTCCGTAGAGAAGACACACTTGAGCAAACGAGCCCAAGAGGCGTTACACATACTCCCTCATGATTGTGCATCACATGAACAAGAACAGTCGACAAATCATCTCGAGTCGGCCGCTGAGAGATTTAGCCGCCACCTAGAAAGCAAACGGTTTAGCCGACTCGAGCGAACACTTGATAGCGTATAGCGTATAGCTGATGCAACGTATGACGGGCATATCCGACGCGACGCGAGGCCCGAGCAGTCACGGAAGCTATTATTCGGTGGGCGATTCAAGCGAGTCAGCCAGGTGCCAAGTGGAGCAAATAGTGATAAGGGGAGATCTCAGTCTGAGTCATTGAATTACTGGCTAGTGCGTGTGGTGCCTTATCGTGATGGTGACGGTAGAAATACATGTAGCGGCCAAAGTAAAAGTCAGTTGAGCGAGCAGCAAGAGTGCGAGTGAGACAGTCAGACAAAGTTGAACCGTTGAACGAGTGACCATAACATCTCCACCTTGACTTTGTTGACTCGATAATATACAACTTGTGAACAGGACATTAGATACTACTGAACATAGACACCGCATCGTATATAAATCACAGCAAACCGCCTTTTCGTATTTTGCTTGTTCATTCCTGATCTTTTAGAACACTATAACACCTTCACAAAATGGGCGATATCGAAACAGGTTCTCCTCTCCCACCCAAGGTTCCGACTCAGGTAGTCATCAACGGTGACGCGTCCAAGCCTATCAACGGTAATGGTACTGTCAACGGGCACGGCCAAGCCGACGGTCCGGGAGAGGGCAAGGCCTATAACCCCAAGTACTTCTTGAGTGATAGGTCAAAGGTCGCTACGACTGATGGAAGTGAGTGCTTGTGCCAAGCACAACGGAAAGATATCACGATATCAAGTCTGCGAGAAACCACAAGCGGAGCATGAAATGCGGATGTGCGCAAGCTGACGAGAGGTATATTCTGATCTTGTGTTGTTTCCCTGCGTACAGTCCGAGGCTTGATGGCTGTAGAGGGACCTGGTATCGTTTCCTTCGTGAGTATGACTTCTACCTGGAGCCGGTCGACATGCTTCATCTGAGATGCTCGCTGACCATCTCGCTCTGCTCTGTACAGCTGTATGTTACAACGTCACGCCTCAACTTAATACGCCCTGTATAGCCTCTTCTTCCTCATCGACGGACAGCCTCAAGCCTCTTGCTCTATTCATGCGCTCGAGGCAAGCCTCCTTCCGTAGCCGAGTGCACAACGCGCTGACCGTATCTCATTCTTACCTTCGCTCCGCCCGAACCAGCGCCGGACGTCCGAACCCTATCACGTTCCCCTTCAACTCCATCACACTCAACCTCAAGACACCTTTGGGCAACCCCTCTTTACCCCTCGAATCCATCACCATTGACGAGGAAGACCTGGACGTTGCGCTTCAATACTCGCCCTCGGCCGGTCTGCCCAAATTGAGAGAATGGATGGAGAAGCTTCAAGGTCATGTGCACAACCGAGAAGTCGATGGATCATGGGCTACTAGCTTCGGAAGTGGAAGTCAGGATCTCATGTCCAAGGTGAGTCCCACCGAGCAATTCTAGCAATCGGGCTGGCCTTTCACAATTGTCAGAAGACAACCCATCGGGCTGTACAAGGCTGATTGACTACTCTCGATCTTTCGGTAGGCATTCAACGCGCTCTTGAACCCAGGGGACCCAGTCTTGCTTGAAACCCCTATCTACTCAGGCGTGCTCCCTCCCCTTCGACTGCTCCACGCCGAGCTCCACGGTACGTTTATCCCTGCTCCAGCGTGAATGAGCTTAGATGAAAGAGTTCACTGATTGGGCTGGCACAGAGGTCGATGTCGACGATAAGGGTCTTTCCGCCAAGAGCTTGGAGAAGATCCTAAGCGAGTGGCCAGCGGACAAGAAGAAACCCAAGGTCCTGTAGTAAGCATCGGTTACTACCATCAGGTGAGACACAAGATGCTGAGCTGACTGGCGCTCTCTAGCACCTCTCCTACTGGCTCAAACCCCTCTGGCTGCTCTCAGCCCAGAGAGAGGAAGCTTGAGGTCCTCGAGGTCTGCAAGAAGAATGGAATCCTCATTTTCGAAGGTGACTCTTGCTGCACTTTATAGAAAGAGTAGGAGTGGCCGTATGATCTACGAGTGTAAGCTTGGCTGACGAGAGTCTTTCCTTGGCTTTGTGCTTATCTGAACCCAGACGACCCATACTGTAAGTGTCTACACCCTGTACGGACTTTGTCGTTTCAGTTCACGTGCTCACAATCCTTGCGCAGACTACCTCGCCACCGAGCTCATGCCAAGCTACTTCGAGCTTGAAACCCAGGTATACCCGGAGGGCGGCCGTGTTCTCCGATTTGACTCTTTCTCCAAGCTTCTTTCTGCCGGTCTTCGATTAGTGAGTTCATTCACTCACTGCGCACCTTCTGATACACTAGTCAGATGCATGAAAACACGCTGACCCTCATTCGTCGGGGATTGTGTAGGGCTTCGTGACTGGTCCCAAGGAAATCACGCAAGCGATCGATGTCATCACCGCTGGCGCCAATTTGCACACCAGTGGCGTCTCTCAAGCTGTCGCCTACCGATTGATGGAGCACTGTGAGTGAGCGCGTCACCACCTTTACCAGTGACACTCTTTAGCAATCACCAGTGTCGGGATTTAAGCTGAATGTTCGATATTTCTTGGCTATCATATGATTATAGGGGGTATCGATGGCTTCCTTTCCCATGGTCGAGCGGTCGCTAAGCTCTATGCGGACAGAAGAGCCGAATTTGAAGCTGTCGCTCATAAGTACCTCGATGGTCTCGCCACTTGGGTATCTCCCGTTGCTGGCATGTTCCTCTGGGTTGACCTCAGCCCCGCTGGCATCGAGGACGGGTACGCGCTCATCCGACACGAGGCGCTGGCTAAGGGTGTCTTAGGTGTTCCTGGAAATGCGTAAGTGCTTCGCTGAACCCATTCGCCCAATCCACACGGTCCATAGACGCAGAACCTATTGATCACACACAGTCTTCTAAATCTGGAACCGCCGCTCCGAAAAGAACCCGAACCTGACGCGCAAAACCGTGCTCTGTGTTATGACCATGCATTACAGCTTCTACCCGAGTGGAAAGAAGTCGTCCCATGTTCGACTGTCCTTCTCCATTGTCGACCTCGAGCAGGACACCGAACTCGGCTTCCAGCGTCTTGCTGATGCTATCAGGGAGAACGCCGCGAAGCTCAAGCAGGCTTAGGCGTCGGAGATCATTTATCCGGCGAGCTGAAGTTGAGCACGGGCATGTGACGAAGCTTTGGTGTGCAGTACGGTTGAAGGAGTCCTGATGGAAGAGGGAGCAATCATAAGCGCAGAGCATACGATATCAGTAGCTGAACGATCCATCCACGAACAATGGAGAAGAGCCGACTTTTTAACAAGATCTCGATACATTTATATATAGCTTCTGGGCAATCAATTAAACAAGGCAATCGAAATTTTCGAAACCAGGGTACATATATATAGGCCTGGTAACATCGTATATCATAGATTAAATTCAACACTGCTTGGAATATGTTATGATACAGTCTTGAATATAGAGAATACTATCAATCTACTAGTTCCCGGCCCGACTTGTTTGTATGCATATTGGTGGCTGGACCGGACGGTAGGAGTGTGAATGCGTGCAAAGGGTGTGTGACAATTTAGCCGAGCGGGTTTTCGTAGAGGAAGAACGGGATGTGAAGAGGTTCGGTTCTCAGGGGATGCTGGGATACGGTCATTCGATCTAGCTAGGAGTGCAGCGTAGAGTAGTGGCGAAAGCAAATCACCCTTTGGGCGGGTCTGATGAGTCATGGTGCTGCGAAGCTCACTGGAAAGCTGGATGGACGGGTTGGGTCAACTGCGCGATCGCCAAATTGTACTGTATCTCATGTGATCACTGTGTCTCATCTCGGTGATTAGCGAGAAACGGTAATATGATTTCAAATGCCAACAATTCGCCCGCTTGCTTCGTCCTGTCCAGAACTGATCGACATGTGATATCGATCTCCACCCAACGCTCGATGACATCGTTGACCATCCAAGCTGCTTCTTTCCTCTTTTCTCCCTTTTAAAAAGGCAATACGCTCCCCGCGCCTCTCAACGCCATCTGCCCACCAAACCTCAACGTCGTGATCCCTCCAGGGAAATACGCTGCGAGATAACTGAGCAAGGCGCCGACTTGTATGATGGCTGCTACAAGGGTACCGATGGTCGATCGGATACCTATGGCGAAAAATAAGGTGAGGGCTAAGGAGCCGAAGTAGGCTAGGGAGAAAGGGAGACGTTCGGGTGAGAGAATGTGTTTGAGGTCTGTGGAGCGTTGAGCCGAGCAACGCGAGGCGAGGGGAGAGAAGAGAGGGCGAGGGGAGAGAAGAGAAGGCGAGGGGAGAGAAGAGAAGGCGAGGGAAAACCGACCGAAGTGAGAACGGGTGAGAGAATGGAGCAGTCCGATACCAGCGTGCGGTTGCGAAGCGAGTCCGAAGCGAGACAACAGGTTCGAAGAGGAGAAGTCGACGAGCAGCAAAAAGAAATTGCATGTATTCGATGGTATGTGCGCAGATCTCAGTCAGCTCATGACGGCTTAACATTAAATTACAGGACAGAACCGGATAGGCCACCCCCGAGCGAAAAAGCTCACCCGCCATGACAGGAAGTAGGAGACTAACTCACGATTCCATGGTCCATGTAAGATTGCGAATCCCAGCATGAACAGCAGACTGCCCAACGTGAACGCGAGCGCGAATTTACGAGGCTTGATCGCGACTGTATGGTAGATTGAGAACGAACGCGGGCGAGAGAGCGGAGAGTGAGGGTTGGTGGACAAGCAGAACCCACAAAGTAGGGTGGATGGAATACAGTTGTCAGTCAGACTGTGCAGCTATACAAGCGATCCCGCCGATTGGCAAGAAGACACAGGTCATAGGTCTTGAATTTAGTCGTGGTGATGGATCAGGATGGATGAAGCATGCGGCGGTAGACGCTAGACCGCTGACTCACGGATCGGGAGGAAGAGGAATGCCACGCCGAAGCAGGCCATACCGCCCACACAGCATGCCAAGAAGCCGAGGAATCTGGAGTGTCAGATGCCATCCAGCGGTCAGCACACTTTGCGTACAGACGGGCTCGAGTGGGACAGACATCGTGGACGATGGCAGCAAGCGAGTGATAGCTAAGACAATGGTCGCAGAGCACTCACCGTTCCCATCTCTACAGCGAGGGACGAGCAAGAGGTAATATCAGTATTTGAAAGATCAGCTGTCCCGTGCCGAGTTACCAGATCCGAATTACTCGTTCGCTCGCTCTTCCAGTCCTTAACTCACAGACAACGCGAAATACGCCTCTTCTTCCTGACTCCGCCCCTCATTCCGGAGCGGTATATAGCCCGACATGGAATTCCATACCCTGCCTAGAGGGTTTGAAGACCCGCTAGCGTTGGCAGCTGCGGCTTGTTGCGAGTCATCTTGGACCGAGTTGGCCCATCGGAACCCGGATAGTTGGGATCTGAAAGATTGTTGAGCTGAGGATGACATGTCTGCCGACCAGCTTGGATCGAGTTAGGCTGGGGTCTTCTTGAGCTGGTTCTAAACGTAATTCGCACAGCGAAATGCAGCGGGATGTGTGTGATGAGCGTGATAGTGATAAGGCTTCGGTCTAAGTAGCAATTCAAGAGATAACTTGACAAAGAAGCGTGTCATTGGCCGAGTTCGGCGGCGGGGTATAAGCGTCGGTGCTGTCGTTGCGTCTCGTGGAGGCCGCCGAAGGCACCGGATTTGTTTACTAAACGATATAATTAGGAATAAGTTTCTAATTAACCCTTTGCTGCCGCTAATACCCTTTGGGACATGATTGTAATAACTCTAATGCCTGGCGCATGATTCGATGATCATGACGTCCTGCCTACTCACTGCCTGGGTTCAGGCCAGTTCACCCTGAAAACCGGGATTTTCGACCGTCTGAAATCTGGAGTGGAGAAATATGGGCTCATCATCGACATCGACGTCGTTGCCGTGTTACAACGAATCAACAAATACACAGCTGCCTTCACAATTGTTATCCCATAATTGGACTACCCCACGATTCAAAATAAAGAAGCACAGCACCCATACAGGACCTCCGTCGATACTGCTCCGAGATGATCTTCCAACGGCCGTTGACTTCCGTCGTTCGATCGAGCGCGTTCGCCTCCTCGTCGCGAGTGACATTGCCGGCTTTAGCATTCAGACGGACGCTGGCGACTGTACGAGATGCTCCTGCTTCCTCAGCTTCTACCAAAGCGTGAGTGCGAGTACTCACATTACATACATAGAAATCTCTCTTTTGCCTTACGCTCCGGTTTCCATCGCTGATGTCTTGACATGTTGCGTTTACAGCCCTACAGGTTAGTCACCCTGCGATCAATCATCTCCCCCTCGCTTGCTGGACACTAACTCGTTCTGTGACATACCATAGCCGTCGTCATGATGAACATGGGAGGACCATCAACTGTGAGTGCGCACACGCTCACTTCGCGCTGCGTACAGCCGTTGCCCACCGAGTTTGCATTTGTTCTTCACCACAAGCTGACTATGTGTGCTGCGTGTGCTGCGTTTCTGTGGATCGATTTACTTTACGCTATATCGTGTATTTACCACTAGATTCCCGAGGTGCACGATTTCCTCTCCAGATTATTCCACGATCACGACTTGATCCCCTTGCCGTTCCAATCCATCCTTGCGCCCGTGATCGCCAAGCGACGTACGCCACAGATCGAAAAACAGTACACCGACATCGGCGGTGGTTCACCCATCTTGAAATGGACCAGATACCAGGGCAAAGCGATGTGCGAGATGCTGGACGAGCTCAATCCCGAGTCGGCTCCGCACAAGCCGTACGTGGCGTTCAGGTATGCCAAGCCGCTCACGGAGGACTGTTTGGAGGAGATGAAGAAGGACGGAGTAAAGAGAGCGGTCGCGTTCTCGCAGTACCCGCAGTACAGTTGCTCCACGACGGGAAGTAGCTTGAATGAGCTGTTCAGAGTCGCAAGGAAGGATGGGTATGGCGCCGAGGGGACAGTAGAATGGAGCGTGTTGGATCGATGGCCCGTCAACCAGGGCCTGGTAGAGGTGAGCCTCAATATTTGACTGCCAAACTTCCATCCAAAAGATATGCCGTCGCTCCTACCTCTTATGACTCACAATCGCTCTGTCGCTGACATGGACACATTGCCAGGCGTTTGCCCAAAACATCCGAACAGCTCTCCAGGCCTACCCCGAAGAGCGGAGAAACGACGTTGTGGTCCTCTTCTCGGCTCACTCGCTGCCTCTGGAAATTGTCAAGTAAGTCTTGAGATCCAGCCAGACTATACTCGTCCAGTTTCATGGTAATGGGCGAGCTGCTTTCGTGAAGCTGTCACTGACCCCTGATATGTTTGTTCCTCGCTCAAACATAGCCGAGGTGACCCTTACACCGCTGAAGTAGCTGCTACGGTACATGCTGTCATGTCACAGCTCGGCTTCACCAACCCGTGAGTCTTGCACCGCCCTCTGCACGTTCAGCGGATCCTACCTTTTCGCTCCAACGTGACGTCCCTGAACATTCGGCAGAGAGAGGTCTGTTTGCACGCTGTGCTGATATCTCTTCACAACACATTTGTAGCTGGCGACTCACTTGGCAATCTCAAGTCGGACCCAGAGCATGGCAGGGTCCCCAGACCGCCTCGGCGATCGAAGGTTTCTCCAAGATTGGCAAGAAGGACATCTGCCTTGTGCCTATCGCTTTCACCAGCGACCACATTGAGACGCTCTATGAGCTTGATATCGAGGTTAAGGAGGAGGCTGAGAAGGTGAGTGCGGGGGGTTTCCTGAGCCGCTTTTTGCATAGGGATTCCATCGTCCACCTTCGTCTTCGATCAAAGTACCCCCTCCGCTCTCAATATCTCACAAAGCCAACGCTGTTTCTGTTCCCGCTTGAAATTGAAAGAGACCACCTTCCATGTTTGTTTCATTTCTATTCAGCGATCTTCGTGCTAACTTGCCTGCGGACACCCTTCTCGCACAGCTTGGCGTCCACCTCACTCGAGCCGAATCACTCAACGACTCCCCCATCTTCATCCGCGCCATTGCCGATCTCGTCTCAAAGCATTTGAAAGATTACGACGCGGGAAGAATAGGAGCCACGGGCAAGCAGATCCAGCTGAGGTGTCCTGGTTGTACGAATCCTAAGTGCGGAAAGACGAAGGAGTGGCTTGCGACTGGAGGTAAGGCCGTGACTGTATAGCCCGGCATAGCCTGGCGGAGAACATACCCATCGGTGATGTGACATCTGGGCATATGCGATGCGATGGGATGCGGATTGCATCAGAAACACTGTACTCGTACAAGATACATATATGCATTATACTTGATTTCATGAAGATGATGATCATGGCATGGGCCCAGCTCATAGGAACTCGAGCGTCTCTCTAGTTGCCTGCGAGAGTCCACCGACCGCACTATTTTGACTTCCAATCGCATCTAACCCCGTGCTTTCATCTACATTCGCCCCACCAATCCCCCCCTCCTCCCTCAGTTTGTCCAGCTCTTTCTCCACCTCTCGCTCGACAGCTAGCCAATCTCGTCTGTCTAGCGATTCCAACGCTCGGAAATAGAAGGCCAATTTCTTCTGAACGGCTATCGCGCCTGTCCCACCGCCCTTTATCGGGTTCGCTTTTGGTGTCGCTGTCGCTGAAACTGTGCTCGAAACTGAAACCGAAGTAATCTGTGAGACCGAGGACGGCAGTGAGAAAAGGGCGTAAAGGTCACTCAATACGTGGAAGAGCTTTGGTCGTAAGTCTGCTATGATTGGTGGATGCAGCAATCGTGGAAGGATCGAGAGCAACGTTTCGAGCGCTTCAGGGGAAGGCAGCATGTCCTGGAAACGTAAAGTCGGACAGATGCACTAATGTCAGCATTACTGATTTAGCAAGTATCTGTGATAAGGGGATTATCTGGTCGAGACTTAACAAATTGGAGAAGGGGGAATAAGTGGCGGCCCAGCATTCCTGCGTATCTTGTTCTTGATATTAGAAGGGGGGAACTGTAAACTTTGACCGGAATGGTCGACGAAGGGCAGGTACAACTCACTGATTGAGAACCGATGATCTCCCATACGCTGCCCCACGCCGCACCCAGGCTCTCGTAGCGAACCATCGATCGAGGTTCCACGAGGAAAGGCACGAGCCGACCAATGTACGTCCTGATCTCGGCTGCATCGACATCTAGCTCGTTTCCAATCTGTGATTTTCCCGTTGGATCTACGTGAATCCGGCCCGTTGTACCCGTTGCGAGATACGTAGCGTCCAGAGAGGGTAGTCTGTAGGAGAGGAGGGTATGGATGTATGCTATGCTGTTGGTGGGCGATGCGAACATCGTACACCATTCGTTCGAGACCATGTCAGCGCAGGAAGCAAAGTACGATAATCATTATGCGGTATCGAAGGTGTGACGAGCGAGTGGAAGATCAAATCAAGTCGTGTAGGTGGGACGCGAATGACACACCACTCACCATATAGCAATAGCATTGTAGACCAGCTTCTTGCCGACCCCTTCAGGCGGATGAATGCCCTCCAACACCTCTGACGGTAACAGCTCCGGCAGAGAAGCACTTTCCATTTCCAGTGATCTTCCTTTTTCCCGCTCGTCCTCATCATCGCCTTCTACAGCGTCAACGACCTCCAAGGCTGCCTCGTCTCCCTCCCACCATGGCAGAACGTTCGGTACGCCCATATCTATACCTGTACCTGAGCCATCGTCTTCGCCCAGGTCTGAATCACGAGCTACAGCGTCTTCGAGTAGTGCTTGAGTGATTTCTGATTCAGGATTGCGTAGTGCTTCGAGGAAAGCGTCGCGGTGCGTCTGGGGGAGAAGGTGGAACAGCGCGTTCGAGTCGATATTATCTGGAGGCAGAAAGCCACAAAAGCCACGATAAGCGAGTCTACAATGAAGTTTGAGATGCTCCTTCTCTCGTTCGGAGTCTTCGTCATACGAACAGAGGTGAACCGTATGCCTGGACAGCGTTTCTCGACTGGAGATACCAAACCAGGCATGATGCGAATAACTATAGGATCACATCAGCGCCACTCACCAAGGTCGACGTCCTTCAACCTCTCAGCTAATTCATCGTCAGCCCCTTCATCCTCTTCGAGCCTCCTAAGCTGCTCCATCAGGTCTTTGACCTCGCTTTCTGGGCCTGCGCCGTCGCCTTCACAACCAACGCTGATGTCGAAACCAGCTTGAGCTTCTTCGAATCGACGCAGCATGTCAAGCATGTCTTTCTTGTCGCTCAGACCTGCTGAAGGGTCGGATGCTATTGAGGACATCACGGTGGACTTGTAGAATGGCTCGGAGCATTGAGCATGGCTCTGTTGTCATGTCATCGTGGTCGGTACAAGGCATCGACAGCGTTTCCCGGAACGCATAAAATGATGTTGACGAGACGAGGATCAAAATCGTTGACGATGGAGATCGAATGAGGAAATATCTAAGCGTTAGTATTGACTTTCGTTGTAATGAGCACTGGAGGATGAGCTTCTAAGAAGGAAGAAGCAAGAAGCGTGTCAAACCTCACCTCATCTCGAAAACACTCTAAAGAGCAATACAGCACATTACATCGTGGGCAAGTATATCGACTATCCCGTTTCCGACATCTAAGACGATGAAAGAGCAATCACCACACGCTGTGTGAGCACTTCCTACCCCTAAGCAAAGATGGGAAGAAGGCTCACGGACATGCCGCATGGCTTAGCTGCCTGAGATTCGGACTTGCTGGGTCGGGGGACGGTGAAAGGTAATTTGATTTGCCGAGGTTTGGGCGCTTTGATAGACATGCCGTGCTTTCTTTCTACAGTAGTTGCAACTTCTCTTTATGAACGGTCGCCAAAGGTGTATGTACAGAGCGAGATATGATGGGAATAGTGAAGAAGAGAAGATGCTTGCTTGCGCATTAGATTGTTTGTAAGCTACTCCGGACAACAGACAGATAATAGTAAAGTTATCTTCGAACGGAAATTTCAACAGTCACCCATTCCTCCCCCCTTCGTCATCGTCGAATTCCTTCCACGTCCAAAGACCATAAAGAACCCAAACTCACGTCAAGTCATAACTCGCAAGCGCGATCACATCAAGCTATGGCGCCCCCACCATCCGTAGCATACGCTACGCTCTCCGCGCCTCTCCCTTCCAACCCATACATCCTTTCCATCACGCCCTCTCCTACGACACCTCACCTGATCCTCCGACACCCCTCGGCAGAGCTCACTATAGCCGATAACCAGACCCTCCAGCCTGTCGATCGACTGAGGGACGGGCATAAGGGTCTGATCAGCTCTGTAGCTGCTGATGCCGAGGGCGGCGCGCTCTGGTCTGCAGGCAAGGATGCGAATATAGTGAGATGGGATGAGAGGTCCAGACGAGCTGCGAGCGTCATCAAGGGTGAGTAGAGTAGGCAACGAGGGATTTCATAGTCCTTGATGACTTGCAAGTCGCAATATCTCTTGGATGTGACTTCGTACAATGCGGAAAACAAAGTTCTCGAATCAATGCTAATCCTGTGCTTGCCTTATGGTCGTTGGTTGCTGTGTCAACGTAGCGTTCGTGCGGAAGCCTTTACCAGTGACCGCACTGGCCGTATCATCGCGAGATCACCTCGTCATAGGCGGTACCGAGCTCGTCTCGTCCGAGGCCCACATTCTGTTTTGGGACGATCGAAACCCTTCTCAGCCGGCCTACAGCCACACTTCTACCCATTCAGACGACATCACCCACCTCTCCATCTTACCCACCACCTCAACGTTCCTCCGTTCATCCGGACTATCCTCCTCCTCTTCGAGTGGAGCACCGCCCTTACCTGATAAGCTACTGTTGAGCTCTTCGACGGATGGGCTGGTGGCGCTGAGCAACATGAAAGAGACGGATGAGGACGAAGCTGTATTGGCTGCTGAAAACTGGGGTCAGAGCATTGCGGACGCCAGGGCGTATCTGCATAAGGGGAAGATGAGGGTATGGGCGAGGAGCGATATGGATGCCGTGGCCATCTGGGAGGCTGGCAAGGGGCCCGAGGACGAGTTGGAAGTGAGTACAGAAGTGGTGGAGTCCCCCCCCCCCCCCCCCCCCCCCCCCCCCCCCCCCCCCCCCCCCCCACACACACACACATACCAGCCCCCCAATTGTGCAATTCTGAAGGTGCACATTCTGATCAACTTTTTCTATGAATAGCTGCAAAATCTCGTCGAATACCCTACCGAATCATTCAAGTTCAAGGACTTCAAACCGCCTCAACAAGGTGCACACACCGTCCAAACAGCGACTGAGGAGAGGGAAGCCAAGCACAAGCTAAAATCAGATTATCTGATCGACGTGTGTCCTTCGCTGGGTATTTCTAAGTACGGAGTACCTATTACTGCTGTCGGGACGAATGAGTGAGTTCTGTCACAGGTTGTTCGTTGATCCATCGTACGCCGTTAGGACGCAGAATGGTATATGCAGGCGGACAAACGGACAACGGGAACGATGACGATGACAGTACTGATTGCTTTGGTTTGCTTCACCAATGCAGCGGCGACATAGTCCTCCAACATCAACATCAAGGCCCATCATCATCCTCCACATCATCGACCTACGTCCCCTCCGCATACCTGCTTACTGGACCGACGAAGACGCGAGGCCACAAAGACGTCATCCGAGCACTGTACCACGATTTATCCAACGAAGCTATCTACACTGGATCAGAGGACGGTGTCTTATCAGGCTGGAGTCTCGCCTCTTTACCTGAGCGATTGGTCGTCGGGGATCCTGAGATCGACGATGAGGATGCGGACCGAGGAGACGATGAGGATATGGAGGATGAAGATGAGGAGAGCGAGATCGAGACGGAGACTGAGGAAGAGAGTGATAAGAGTGACGAAGATGATTTCGACATGGAGAAGGACGAGAAAGAACGAGGGCCGAGATACGGACCGATCATTGGCGCAGGCGCAGACGCGAGTGGGAGTGGTAAAGGAGGTCGAGGTGTCGAAGGGAGGAAAGAGAAACGAAGGGAGAAACGGTTCGATCCGTATTAGCAAGGTAGTGTACTCTACTCCTCTGGACGGATATCAAGTGCGCGCCCTACTATGGCTTTGCTAAGTGCAGACGATAATGATGGCATGCAATGTATAAAGTATATGAAGGTGTGTGTCTATGGTTGCGATGTAATGCAATAGACTGGAACCAGTACAACCTGGAAATCGAGATCTATTCACGTATAATGCGATATTCTCTTGCAGATTATCTCTCCCTCTCTCCATGCTTGGGCAGGATGAACCGACTAACACGTGTCGACAAGCTTGTTCTTCGGCCAATCGCTCCCCTCTATCTGGTCAAAGGTTGTCTGCGGAGCCGACAACCAGAATGACTTGATCAGCATCTGACGATTCTCGAACATGTGATCGATGTCATACTCACAATGTTTGGGTTATTATACGCCTCTTCGTATCTGTACGCATGAATGATAGATGAATCCAAATCAGTCACTTGTACTTCGTTCCGAGGTCCCGGTTCACCAGCATCCCAGCTAGCTATATCGATGGCGACTACGTCCGAATATCATACTCACAGGGAGATATACTGTCCAGTTGGCATATCAGACGGATCACAACCTATATTCCTTTGGCTCGGATCCTCTGTTAGATAACGTATCATACAAAAATGTGATTAGCATGGATGAGCCGAGTAGTGCTTGAGCTAGGCAAAGCACTCACGGTACACTCGAATGTAATCGACCAGCATTCTAGGGAGGAAACAAGCGTGTCAGCAACCCCCTTGACATCTTATATGGTCAACTCCAGGTGAACTCACTTCACAGGCCAGAGGGATTCCAAGCCATCATAGCTGAAGCACCGAACGCACAAATGGAAGTCAGGGTTCTTTTCTTTCTAATACAGATGACCATAAGTAGATTACTCTCCACTCACTCGATAGCACCGAAGTTCTCAGAGATACCGAGATTGATGATAAGATACATCGGTTCGTCAGGTACGTGCCTTTGCCCGACCATGGCATCCTCGTTAGGACCCATCGCTAGCGGAACAAGCGATCAATCAGGGAGCAAAGCCGCATGGTCAGTTTCTGACCACCCTTCGACTTCTCGACAAATAAATTACATCACGACGGCGATATGAAACAAAGTGCAAAAGCGGCTGATAGTGTTTTTGACCGACTCACCTGGGCCTCTGATGGTCCATGCCTTCTTGTTATCGTTGACCCATGTTATGTACCCGTCACTATGACCAGGTCCTCATCAGCACCATAGGTCGCCTCCTTACAGTGTAAAAGGGCGGCACTCACACGCCCGGCGAATATTCAAACCCATAAACGGACAAGCATCCTGTATCACCCGTGCTGAGATTGTCATGTGTTCGTCAGTATCTAACCCTTACAGAATCATCGATTACAAGCTGTGCATCCCGTCGCTCTACCCAGATGGCCACTCACTAGCATTTCTGTAATCAGGACAAACCTATCATCAGCTCATTGACCCTCTCCATTAGGCATTTGCCCGGTACAACTCTGTCACCCACTTGATCAGTAGTAGACAGGCCAGAAGTAGCCTGCTGATATACACTCCCCATGTAAGTGTTGATGGTCGTTACTGATGAATCGTAAATTTCGTAATCTTTCGTGGATGTATTGATAAACTAGAGCGCGAAGCGATCAGTATCAAGGGAAGCACTGAAAGATCTTGTGCTACATGATTTGTTGCCCTTCTCGAAAGGTCGTCTAGAGATTACTCACAGTGTAATGGGGGTTATAAGGAGCCCATTGAGCTGATTGGGAGACGTGGCCAATGAGCGTATCTTGGTCGACCTATGGCAAAAACAAAAGCTCATCAGCGGTCTGCACGTACGCAGTACCCACTACATGCTCGAGTTCCCGAACACAGGGTCCTATCAGATCATCGCCGTGCAATGACCTAAATCACTCACGGCCGCTTCAAACATATCGATCTCAGGAGCAGATCTACCCCTAAAAGTTCCATTCGACAATTTGGGTCCCGGGTGTGTCGCATCGTTCTCGCAGGTACACCTTGATAATCTCTGACCGGGAAGATAAGATAGGACACCGCCATAATTCGGATCGCCGTCGGTCAACGTCAAAGCGGGCTCGCCTGTACCAGACAGGAAATGGAAGAAACCAAATTTACAGTCTCAGCAATGCAGAACGACCGCTATTTGATGCTGAAAGGGACAAGGAATCGCAGGATATCGGGGAAGCGCAACTAAATACTCACCCTTGAGGGTCTGATTCGGCAAAGTACCCAAATCGCAGACGTCATAACTGTAAGGCCAAAGCCCATCCAGCGTCCCGCCGTACCCTGCTCTACCCAGATTGCCCAACGTCCAGATAGCGGGCCACAGCCCGTAGACATTGCTGGTCCCAGGCAATGAGACGGACGCTTCTACGTATCCTCCCGTGAAACAGAACCGATTCCACGTCTGGATCATTCCGCCCATATAGTCCAAGCCATGGTTCTTGATCTTGTCGAGCGTGATCACGAGATTGCCGTCCTTCGTCGTTACTTGACGAGGGTCGTACCATTCCAAGTTGTTTGTTTGCCAATAATGCAAGTCGACAGCTTGCCAATAAGGGTCGTCGCCGTCGAAAAAGGTCCTCCCGTCCCTGTTGAATTCGTCGGAGAAGACGAGCTCCCACTCCTCGCCTGTTTCGAGCGATGTCCAAGTGTACGCCGATTGAGGGGTATCTTTGTCAATGATCGAAAAGGCATCGATCACTGGGATCTGACCGGTAGCATTGATTCCGCCCAGATTGTATGCGCCGTGGCTCTTCAGACCTTTGGCCAGATAATTGTCCAAGATGGGATATCCAGCGAAGAGTACCACCAAGACCAGCAGCATCGCGAACAGGCAGCCGAGATTGGCAGCTCCTCGAAGCGTGAAGATGGAACTTCCGAAGCGGCTCTTCCGCTTGGGCTTGAAATCGGGATCATGGAAATCATCGTCCTCCTCAGGCCCGAGATGAGACCATGTCGCAGGATCAGCAGGGAGCGAGAACATATCGGCCAGGTGCCTCTTGCCTCCTTTACTGCTGATACTGAAGTTGCTATACCCGTATCCAGGTGCTCCCTGTCCTCCACCGCCGCTGCTTTTGAGAGAATCAAATTGTCTGAAATGCGTCATACTCTCCCCGCTCTGCATGCTGTTCAGCGATACTCGCGAGTCACCGTACAGGCTCGGAAGCGGATTGGGATTCGAAGAGACCCCGCCATTATCGTAGGGCGAGTAGCTCGGTGCCGAGAGGGAATAGTCCAGTGTCGGTGGATAGAGCGAGTGAGGCGTCGGCAGCGTACTCCCGCCTGAGCTGCTGCCGGAGTGTGTGTGGTACGACGGAAGGTAGTATGAAGTCGGTGGATCTGATGAAGAGGAAGAGGAGATGAAGCGCGATGTCTCTTCGTTGACGCCTGCGCCAGTCGAAGAGACTTCACTAGAAAGCGAGTCTATTGACCTTGAAGGTTTGATCCCCTGACCGTAGATACTACCGGTCCCACCGCCACTACCATCCCCGTTCTCATGCCTGTATGTATGAGCGTATCCATTGCCATTTCCTTCATCATATCCGTGCCCATAGCTTGATGATCCCACGTATCTATATGACGACCTTGTAGCCTCCGGTGATTGCTGAGCATGGCTACTGTCCACGGCGAGGTGACCACTCTGTTCTCGGGTCGGGTATCCTCTCGAGTCATATCGGGGTACAGGTAGCCCTTGCGCTGCCGCTTTCGCGCTCGGCGACGTTGAACTCAGCTCATACCACCCCTTCTTCTCCTTTGCTTTCTCACTCCCATTCCCACCCCCACTTCCACTTCCGATTCCAAGACCTGTTCCAAGAAACGATTTTCTCTTGACCTTACCCTTCTCTTTCTCCTTGGTTTTACTCTCAGTCGGCGATGGATAGCTAGAGCTCTCACTTTGAAATACATCGACATTGGCTTGTGTGATTGTATTGCTATATCGGGGCGATGCAACACGGTTTCGCAATGTCGAGGGGGAGTCTATGTTCAGATTACCTCCGGGTGCTCCGGCGCCTGCGCCGTTGACAGATGGGGAGTTGGCAGGATTGGCAGAACGGCCCGAGACTGATACGACGACAGGTCGAGAGTCGATAGATCGCTGCGTGGGCGTAGATGCTCCAGCAGCGGAGCCAGATGCAGATGAAGAGGAGGATCCCGACGGTTGAGATCGCGCCCAAGGGTAATTGGGAGCCATGACGGACGACGAGATTACACTCTTGCTTCAGGGCGGAGCGAGAGAAGACGAGGTGACACCGAGCAGCCGTTCTCAGCATGCGAATCTAAGATCTCCCTATCTGTCCGATTGGTGCTTCTTGAATCCGGTGCGAAGGATGGAATGGAAGGCAAACGGTGGCTGAATCACTGTCTGATCGGTGATAAGCAGGTGTCGGGATGATCGGTGAGGCTGTCGGCCGTCAGCTGTCAGAGCTGGAGCGAGCAATTAACGTCTGCGTGTCTGTGCAAAGCAGTAGGTCTGGTTCTGGCGACCGATTGAATCAACCAATAATCGGACTAAGCAAATGACGCGTTTTGATTTTGATTTTGCTTTTGCTTTTTTCTGTCTGTCGTCTTGCTCCTCTGATTGAGAGAGTCCCTGCTTTGGTCGATGCCGCTCGAGGTCGAGGTGAGACCGTGGCGTCGCGTCGGAAGATCAGCTTAACGATATGATTGATCTACAAGGAGCGTAAAAGATCTGTGACATGGATTGATGATTATGAAGAATGCGAGAAGATGATTAGATCTTTCCACGCTGTGAGCACGAAGATCAAAATGAGATGACAATTCATCGACCAGATCGTAAGTGCATTACAACGCTAATGCTCTTTGTCTTCCTCAGGTACAGCAGCGTGACGATCTGTGTTACTCAGATATAGGATGCCGTACTATACTGTACATATCTGTTAGTTGCAGGATACACAAAATAGACTCGGGACATCCTAAACAGTTCATCTTCGAGCCAAAATAAATAAATCGCATAATCTCCCTCCCCGCCTGAATCCCTGGCTGATAGGAAATTGTCTTGTCATCAGGGTCAAGCTTTGGGTATGTTCCTCGAATAGCCATGTATGTAACAAGAGGTGAATCTCGAAACAGCTATCTTTTTGTCATGTCGCTCCCTTATCCCTAGGCCGGCCCTAGTCGATTATTCACTGTAACGATCGGACGGTTTTGGGTCATCTGTTGACGGAAACTCAGGCGCACAATCCGGTCGCGAGTATGAATCAGAGTAGTACGACGCATATCCGACCAGTAATTTCATACACTGAGTGCTTCTGAAGAGGATGGGACAATCACCATTCACCTGCATAACTGAAAGAAGGACATGCATGATCCGTCAATCTGCGGATTTATTCTCCTTGTCTCTTGGTCGATCCCATCTGCGTCTGTGCGCTTGTTTGTGTGTGTAATGTATTGCCTCCTGTCTCCTTCCTGACGTGCCGCAGCGGAAAGAAAAAGTCATCGACGATCGATTGACCTGTGCTTGGGATTGAGCCTCAACATCTCATTCACTTGTAGGCAATGCTCAGGATCGCGCATGGTAACTTCTGGTACGAACGAGAACAGCAGCTATTTGCATTGCCGTATGCTCAGCCTGTGAGAGACAACGCGTCTTGAGTTATTATCATCTGACGCGATCTGACAGTCCAAGGCACCACTAGCCCAGCTCACCACGTGGTAAGTGTATCTGTCACAAACAGGAGTGCCACAATTCATTATATCGCCGACGAAATTTCGCCGGCTCCTTCCTTGCCTCTACAGTCAAAGCCAAAGTTTCATGGCGCTAATCACCGCACACCGCACACCGTACACCGCACACTGCTGCTTTACATGCTACGTGCTGTCTGACTAGGGTACGGTACCCACTGTGAAAACTGTCAATACTTCGTTCATGTTAACATAGCCTTTTTCCTTGAACATCTTTCGAATCAAAAACGGGAGATCATTGCCGAAGGTGAGTACGAGTCCTAGCGTGGAATGCGAGGCCGAGCCTCAGAGCATGGTGTGGTGCTATCACGGGCAGAGGACGAGGGCTGATTCGTATATTATATATATATTTATATATAGTCAGCGGCCTTTTCAAGCGAAAACACATCAAACAAAGCACCTTTAAACCTCCTTCATTCTCCGGAATCTAGTAGTACTAAAGTCATCTACAATGATCATCACCAAGCAGAACCGACGAGTCGTGAGTGTTCGCAGTCTCTTTATTCCGCTGCGTCGTTGATCGATCAAATATGCAATGAAGAAGGAAGGAGGGAAGGTCAAGGGAGTACGGGGGAACGAATAGGTTGGGATCGAAGCACGGGTTTGACTATCGAAGGTCCACTCGGGGCTCTCGGACGAACTCACCAGAGCAACGGAGCGAAGGGTCGAGATGCATGGAGGCTTGGAGGGAGACGCATACCTAGAGGCACAGTTGTGCTGATAATTACTCTGTCAATTCACCCACACGCAGATCTACGAGACCCTCTTCAAGGAGGGTGTCCTTGTCGCCCCCAAGGACTTCAACCGACCTGCTCACCCCGACATCCCTACCGTCCGAAACCTCGAGGTGATCAAGGCCATGCAGTCGCTCACTTCCAAGGGCTACGTCAAGACCCAGTTCTCTTGGCAATGGTACTACTACACCTTGACCGAGGAGGGTCTCGCTTACCTCCGAGAGTTCCTCAACTTGCCCTCTGAGATCGTTCCTCAGACCCACATGAAGCCCGCTCGACCCCAGGGTCGACCTTCCGGCTACGGCGGTCGAGGCGAGGGCCGAGAGGGCGGTGCTTACCGAGCCCCCCGAGGCGACAGGGAGTACCGACGACGAGATGACGCCGGTGACAAGGAGGGCGCTTCTGGCGACTACCGACCCGTGAGTGGACGTGAGAGCATGAGCATGTCTATAGAGTCTGCATATCCCGTCCTTCTTTCTACCTTCTTCCTAACAATAAATTAGTTATTATTCGCGGACCTCGCTAATATATCTTTTTCCTGCAGAAATTCGGTGGTGTCGGCCGAGGTGCCGGTGCTCCCCCTTCCTAAGCGACTCCTCCAAATCATCCGATCTCGTGGTATCTCGACACTCAACTGATTCACCATTCCTCCGTCTTCGGTCGATTGAATGAACCAGCAAGGATGAGGATGACGTTAGGTCATGGGATCGGACAGGAGTATATACGCTGGAAGTGGTACCGATCAATCAAAAGTGTTTTTAGCTCGGGTTCCAATCAGGTGGATCGTTCAATCACTAGCTGGATCTCATGTGGTCTGTTCTGGTTGATCAGGCGATCCATTTTGTTTGTTTGTATAGTCTCACCAACTCGTTGGATGCTATGCAAAACCCGGTGCGCGCTTGACTGAAGAGACAACTTAACGGGACAGGCAGAAGCTTGCTTGCTTTGTCCACTGCACAACACACCAAACAGCCCAGCCCCCAGTCGTATTGAGTGAGAATAAGAGTCGTGCTGGCTGTCTGTCTGATATGGTCCGCAGTCCAAACATAGCGCCTGCCCAGGACGAGGTAGTCTTTCGGGGCAGCTGTGGTGATGACTTGAGTTTTGTCAACGATTGACTCTGATCTCTCAAGACACGTTCACACCGGACAGCGGAATGTCGTCATCGTCGACAGGCCGAGCGACCCTTTACAAACTCTATACGATGATGCATAATACCTGATGTGTGAAAGCCAACAAACGTCGCGGCATGTAACGATGTCGATGCTATCTAAAGTTGATCAAGTCGATGTTTCTGTCTTGACGTAACTCCCACATTTCCACACTCTTTATCCTAATCGAGTATTACCCTCTTGGAGGATGATGTCTGTGATCCGACCCTGCCTGACGGGTATATCATATTCTCTTATCCTTCGACCCGCCGATACCCTCAGGTCCCTCCCCATTTCCCAGCCCTAAGATGGCTGCTCCAAATAAATCGCCGCTCTTAGGCTCTTCCGCCAGCCGCTCGAGCTTTGTTGGCTGCATCCACTTTAGCCTGGTTCGTCTTGGCTACAGCGTAAACGATACCAGCCACACCGCCAACACCGATAGCAGAAACGTTTCCAAAGCTCGCCTTGTCGCCAAAGAACAAGATACCGCTCGCTGCCACGGGAAGCTTGTTCAGAGCACCGACCATGGAGTAGGTGGTGGATCCGCAGACTCGGACACACCACGCGGTGGAGTAACCAATGAAGACAGCCGCGGCGCCGGAGAATGCAATGGCGAACAGGAGGAGGAATCGGTTGGATTCGGGGAAATTACGGCTGAGGGATTCGGTACCCCAGTCTTCGATGACGAGGGAAGCGACGACAAGAACGGGGATCGAGAGAAGGTTGTTGTAGAACATCGAGTCCCAATCCTTGAAGCCGGTCACCTTGATTCGCTTTCGCATGAAGAGGACCTGAAATGAGAGATACCAATATCAGCCGATAGTCCTATGAATCTCCACGCAACACACAGAAGAGAGGTTCTACTTGACATAGATGAAGTGATGTATAGGGCTGTCAAAACGAAGCTTGAAGGGGTCTGAGTGGGATGACGGTAGTTTGATAATACACGAAGGCTGGACCCAACTTGACTCACGTAAGCTGCAGAAGCAAGACAGTTCGCAGCCATCCACACGTAACCGGCGTTCAGACCACCGATGGTAGAGATAGGCCCGGCGACGACCTCGAGGCCGGTCGTGGGGTCAAGGTCGGGTGGGTTGGTGAATGCGGCCGAGATATCTGCCCAGGCAGCAATGATGGATGATCCGACCTATGAGGAGGTTTGACGACCGGTAGTCAGCTTGACATTCAGTGTGACTCGTGTTCGTGCGGTAATCTTCGATGACTGATGGAGATTGTGTTGATGTGGTAGAAGGGCAAGATGAGACTCACCATGAGGGCGAAAGAGACGAGAGTAAGACCGGTAACGTTTCCGTTGAACATGAAGACTTCACCGTAGGCCTGTATGTAATGTAAACCGCCGAAAATTAATGACTGATCCAGCTTGGAGGCATTTTGAACGAGACAGAGCGAGCTCTCGTCACTTACGATAAGGATGATGGTGAGGTTCTTAAAGATACTGAAGATAACGAGATAACAATACACACTCACTCAGCATTGCGCACTTTCTCACTTGACGGAAAAGAAGGTGTCACCGGGACTCACGTGTATACGGGGATCGAAAGGAATTGAAGGGCCTTGGAACCGGTGTAGATGACAGCAACGAGCAGAGTGGAGATGGGCCACCAGGCCTTGGCGTCGTTCATGTCGAAGTCTCGGACTGAAGGCGATGGGTAGGCGGCGGAATTTGTAGTCAGCAACGGTGACACTGTACACACTCGGGAGTTGGGTTGCTGCAGGATAGCGATCTTGACCTGTCATTACCGCTGAGATGCATGCCTGCCTCGAGAGAGCGTAGAGAGTCTCATACGGAAAGTTGAACAGAAAGACTCACAGTTGATGACACCGGCCCGCTTCACGCTCCAAACGACCAAGACACATACGGCCGACTGGATGGCGAGGAGCAAGAAGTTCATGGTGAAGTGTCGGCCTGAGACGACGTACTGTTGGGTGAGGGTGCAGGAGCGAGGGCGGGGGCGAGAGCAGAGTTTCGGATAGACGATTGTGTCCGACGGACCGAGTGTTTTCGAAGCATATCATGCGTGGACGATGACGGATGTGTCGAGACGGGCGGTTCATTGGCATAGTAGGGGATGATAGCGGCAAGAGTCATACATGTATGACATTGTTAAGAGTTGACGAGAAAGTAGAGCCAGATCAGCGATGATCTAGCACCTGACATCTTCGGGAAAGGCGGATAAGACAAGGAGGATAAGAAAAAGGAGACGAGCGCGATGAAGCACGCTGTGATGAAATGAGAGGAGGTTAACATACCTTGTTGACGACGGTCATCATGATACTAGCAGCGCAGTAAGAGAGGATAGGTAGGGCTATAGTACGAGCGTCATCGGGGTGATGATCATAGCGGTAGCGTGTTAGCCTTCTCATCCTTGACAGGTTAGGTCGCCGCAGATACCAGTACAGTATGATATTTGATGGTAATTCGGAAACGAGAATGAGGTGGGCATGCGATAGTAGATTGCAACCCAAAGTGATAAGAGAGAAGAGAGAAGACTCTCTGTACTCGTAGGGTAAGATTTGCTCTGCTCTGCCGAGTAGACTTGGTCTCGAATCTAAGCTGTGCGAAGCTCGAGCTTCTCTGCCCTCTGAGGTTGCGCAGAATACAGAATGCGTCGAGCGATGCGCCCGCCCATGCCAATTCCAGCTAGTCCTCGTTGAATGATCGGCAGCAGGATCGTCATTCTAGCATCATTCCCTGGCAGCTGAGGACCAAATGGTCTTATCCCATCCAACCAAACCTGTTCCTATGCTCCGCCATACTCCCACCATGCGTGATACAGATTTAACTCTCCGTTTAAGCCGACAGCGATACCGCATGCCACGCAGCGCGGACTGGGCGATGGAAGGTGCAAGCTTGTCGACTTGTGCGCTAGGTCACCCTCATGTGGCTGTCCTCCACCTTAGTCTTGGTCAAGCTCCGGCACTGCCTCCACTAAGCTCCCCCAGACTGCAGGAAAAAAGGCAAGAAAGAGGTATAAAGGAAACAAAAACCGCTCAAGACGAAGCGGAAAAAGGCAGCTTTCCCACCCAGCTCAACTCACCCTGCTCTCGTCCACTCAAATGACCCTCCTTATCTTTCCTCTCCTCCCTAATCACCCTCCCCTCTGCTCGATCCGCACCCATGTTATTCAACAGCATACTGGTCGCCGCATCATCCTTGCCCGCGCCTCCTCCGACACCGCTCAGGCTACCAGGAGTTCCTGGTCGAGAGATATTGGGGGTGGGTACGAAGGGTTTTGACATGTTGGATGGAAGTGGCGTAGATTGACTTGAATCTGAGCTACGTTCTTGCGGTAGCTGTCCTAGGGATTTGAAAGTTCGCACGGATCTGTATGGATGTTTCGCTTGAGTTCAAGCTGTTGTAGGATCGGTTGGCAGTCCCAGGTGTCGTCGTGTCGTTTCGTATCGATCAGAACTCCCAGTTCGGTAGCACTGTCCGACCAATGAGGTTGTAGTCTCGCTGGAGCCGATGCACAGCAAGTAGTATCTGGCAGCAGCACGACAAGCAAGCAAGCAAGTAGCGGCCGAATTAGATGTAGCGTGTATGATACAGATTCAGTTCGGTCGTTTCGTTGAAGAGATCAAGCACTTTCACTTTTTATCAATGCTGGGCAGCCAGCGTATGGCGATGGGGGTGGATGATGCTGCGTCGCGAGGTGGTGCAGCTGTTCAGGGTGAACACGTGGCCAACGGTAGGTAGCATGGAAAAACGTGATCCCCATTTGGATACCCTGCCATGCTTGACCATGTACAAAGCATGATTATGGGTCCAAGTTCTGCTGAAGTCTCTTCTCCTGATACGCACACATGCATGTACTTTATATATGCTACTTGCCGTGGCGATACCCAACCATAGGATTCCCCTCCTGCGTCCCCTATGCACCGGGATCCAGGTCGAGAAAGGATGATCAATCTCATTGTGTACATCCGGCGCACACGGAGCCTCTGTTCAGCGGAAGTATGCCTCATTCGATATTCACAGCGATATTCAGCAAGTCTCCAGTGGAAGCTGTCTGATATTACTTCCCGCTGCCACTCCCATTCGCTTGGACGTTAGCGGCGCCAGCCCCATCACCCGTGGGTGCGGGTCGTCCAGATGCCTGCGTAGGCGGCGCATTCACTGACGGACCTGAAGCAGATGCCGATGGGCGTCCGGCAGCGGGCGCAGTCGTCGTTGTTGAAGAGCCCGTTGTACCCGTGTTCGTGTTCAGAGCTGGAGCCGAGGCTGAGGCTGATCCTGTAGGTGGTGGTGGCGGTTGAGGGTTGACGTTGAGCAATTTTGCGAGCGCTAGCAGCTGAGTCTTGCTGCATGCTGCGAGGGATCTACATACAGCGAAAAACCAGATATCACATCAGCCTTGGGGGCGACCTTGCACGTGATTAGAGTATGTTATAACAGTCACAAGAGCCGGTGCCAGCTTTATACGCCAGAATCTGGTATCACTGATATGACGAGATGGTTGCGCATATCGAGCCCTGGAGCGTAGGCAGACTAAGGTGACAACAGAATGAGAAGACATAGGTCGGATTACTCACACCCATAGGATGATCGATTTCTTGTCTTCCGAAGTCCGTAGGATATGAGCTGGCAATTTCGGCCCATTTGGTGCGGGATTGATAGCCAATATTCCAAGCGCAACGAGTTGCGGGACGAGAGAGCTGGAATCCGTCATAAACGTCAGAAGCGAACCAACCCCTCAATGGCGCAAAACATGATACGGCTCCGGTAGCATCGGTTCCTACTGAGGAACGAAGCGATGAAAGGCCGACAATGACTCACAGGCTGACAGTCAACTGAATTGGCCCCTTGGGTCCCGGCACCGCCGGGGCAGACACAGGTGCAACAGCGTTATTCGCACCTGCGGGTATACCCGAGGACCCAGCAGTCCCAGGCAACGGTACGGGAGGCGATCCGGTATTACCGCCAAATCCGGCCGGTGGAGGCGCAGCGGCCATCCCAGCAGCTTTTGACCCATTGATGGCCCCAGCAGACGTTGACGCAGTGTTCGGAGTGGTAGGCAGCCCGTTCGGACCACCCACAATGTGTGGTGTCGTGGTTTCTCTTGCACCGCCTCGTCCTCTACCTCTGGGTCGTCCGCGAGGCCTCCCCCGCTCCGGACCAGGTGTGACAGTTGTTGTTGACGCAGCGGTCTGTGTAGATGTCGCACCTCCGCCCACAGACGGGATCGTCAAGGGTGTCGATGGAGCTCGGTTGACGACGGTCGGCGCAGAAGTGAATGAGCCACCAGCTGATTGAACTTCAGATCGAATGGTGGTGGACATTCCAGTGTGTGGTTGTGGTGGCTGAACTGAAGCCGAAGGTGGTGCACCCTGAGCCGAGGGTTGAGGAGGCGGTCTCGACTTCCTTGATCTCTTCTCTTCTTCATCCCTCTTCCTCTTTCCTTCAGCATTCCGCTTCTCCTCTTCCAACGCTCTTATTCTCTCTTTCTCCATCGTAATTCGCTCTGCATCGGCTCTAACTTTCTCCTGCTCGAGGCGAATCTTCTCTTGCTCAGCCCGACGCTTCTCATTCTCGATACGACGTTTCTCCTCATAGACCTTCTTCGCTTCGGACTCAAGCGCTTGATACTCTGCTTTGATGGGCCGCAGAACGGAAGAAAGGGTGTTGAACTCTTCACGAACTGTTGTCGTGTGGTCGTTCAATAGTGAGATGACGGTTGGCAATGACGATGGGTGCTGCACAGGTACACATGGGTCCAAGTCAGTAACCATACGTCGCGACTCCTCGGTGAGCAGAGATGCGAAGTGTGATATCCCGATCAACGGAATGAGAGGAGAGCAAGCATGAGGAGAGCAGGAAATCGAGGCAGCGAGCCCTGAGCCACTCGGGAAGATAATGATGGCAACTCTTCAAGCTCGTAGGTAGAACACGTAACACTCACATCGCCCTCTTTACGGCGCGTTTTGACAAACTGCTCTTTGATTCCCCGTATCCTATCGACCATTTCTCTGGCCTCTCTCATCTCTGTCATATCGTCGAAATCAGCAAATCAGCGATTGTCCTGGCGTCATCCGACGGTACGCAGTAGAAGCCGACAGATGGGAATGCCCACAAGGTGTGTTTGCTCGGATGTGCGGAATGGAAAAAGGGGCCAATATATCGGGTCTGAGAGTACTGACCTCTCAGCTCATCTGCCTTGGTGTACCTAGCTCCGTCCAGCTCTTCATCGTGGATCTGCCAAACGTGATAAGGTAATAGCCTGTCCACCACGTCTTCGTATGATGTGAATGCCGTCGGTGGATCAGGGTAGAGCGTTGCATATTGGTCGAGCATCAGAGCGGTATGTAGGCTTTTGAGGAGGTATCGAGATCCGAAGAGAAGAAAACGGGCGATTGGCCATGAGACGGGTTGAGATATCGTGGATAAGATGGAAGAACGAGAAGAGTTCCACGGAGATTTAAGTTGGTTTGAAAGACGGATGATGGGGCAAGATAATCATATCAGCATATCAAACTTCGGATCCACCTGTACACAGACAGGCGAACGACCACAATTCGTATTATGAGGCATCGAAAGCATATTGTCGCGTTCTCCAGGTCTACGCGTGGCATCAATGTTAACAGCACACCTTGTACGCCGTCTTGTACAATGAGGTGTCCAACATCTTACATGATGACATGTCTTCCTCCTTTCCTCCTCGAGCACTATCGACATCCGGAACATCCAGGATCTCAACAGCCCGATTTGAGGGATAACAACCACTCGCATCGCGTTCTCAAATCCTCCTTTGTCCATCGAACCTGCTCGTCATGCCTCTCGTAACAAGGCCAACCGAACCAAACAGATGAAAATGACCGTATTACTCACGTAAGAACCTCTCCCTCACGATACTCAACCTCATCATCTTCATACCCCAACATCGCCCACTTCCTCTTCCTCGCTTCCGTTTCCCTGTCCAGTTGATCTCGTACTTCAGCGACAGCATCGAGGGCTTGTCGCTCCCTTTGAGCCGCTGCTAGCGCTCTTTCATCTTGATGAGCTTGGGAGGTAGGACCCGGTCCTGCTTCGGCGTTTATCTGTCCTGGGAAAAGTGTCAATACGCCCTGCTCCGCCGATGCTGGTTCCAGCTTGGGATCTAGCTTGGTTGTGGAGACGGTTGTACTAATGATGTCTGCGGTGTTCGGTGGAAGAACTTTGTCATTCGGTACTGGGGGAGGGACAGTCCCCGTAGACGATCCGTAATCTGTTCGTTCCACCTTGACTGGGCTAGCGGCAGCTTTTCTCTGCGGAGCAATTTCTTCTTCTTGAGCGCTGCCCGCTTGCGTTTGTACTGGTACCGACCCTTCCTTCTCGGTCTTGACCGTAGGTGTTACCGGTACGACGGTACAATGATTGTTCTCGTTTTCATTTTCGTTTCTTCCGTTTACGGTAGAACCAGTGGAAGGGGTCGAAGTGGACATGACACCCTGTTTAAGATAGGATGAGGTAGATGTTGAGCAATGCGATACAATCCATCAGAGGGAGAGACGACGGTGGACACCCTCCACTCTTGGTTGATCGGTTCGGTTGGTTCGGTCGATTGTTGTGATGACAGATGCGAGACGAGCGAGAGCTGCTAAACGGTGCGACAGCAAAATACGGTATATACGGTATATGTCACGACACGAAGAAGGTCACATTAATTCAACCTGCTGCATTCATTGCTCCTGTTATTTAACGGAACCTTTTCTGTTTCATACCTGGGAAACGGAAATAAAGATTTACAGCTGCCATGTGGCACCATGTGGCACCATGTGGCACCCAGACTTTGGCCATGCGAGCAGGATCTACTTCATCTACTTTCCGATCGCGCAGATGAGCATGATGCAGACGTGCATGGATGACTTCTTGTTATGGCTATAGCAGCGGGAAAGAAAAAAAAAGAAATGAAATTCTACCTGTCCGATCCTTCTATATCCAGAGAAAGAAAAACCATGTCATGTATATCGAACCCAGATGATACGAAAACCGAAAACAGCAAAGGTGAATGGGAATGGTAATGTTAATGATATCAATCCTTTGATCGTATCGTAATGCAAGTGTGAGAGGGGTATTTTAATATGTACAATGCGATGATGGATGGGAGATATAATCAAAAGAGAAAAAGAAGTGCGGATACGTATCCGATCAAGCAGACTTGACACCGAGCTCTGCCAATACCTCCGCCTTCTGCTCAGGTGATAACCCTTCAAGGATCCTCTTGAGACCTGACATGACACCCTCCTGATTGCTGGCCCTGGTAGAAGTGAACAAAAGAACTTATCAATGAATGCACTTGGATTTAGGCTGAAAAATGATGAGAAGCTACTCACGACCATGATACCAAGGTCTCGGCACAGTATTCGTCCCTGATAGACTGTACGAAAGCCTCGATGGCCTCGCCAGACTTCTCGACGTACGCAGCCACCTCGCTGTCTGATCCGAGATCGGTGGGCACGAATTGAGACAGCAGCTCTTTTCGGTCGGCATATGAAAGGTTGGGGTTGGCAGTAGCGAGCTTCTTCATAATTCGAACCTCGCTCAACTTTCTTCGGAGAGACCAGTAGATCGCTCGTCGAGAGTTCTCCCAGTCGCACGGAATACAGTCAGCCTTGGCCTTCATTCGACCACTTCGGTCGTGCAAGTCGGCGAACTCGAGAGCGATAGATTGGTAGGCGGGGCCGAGGTGCTTCTCTCGAGCCTCGAGCTTGGTGGTGGCCGCTGACTTCTCCTCAGCGGTGGCGTTGGGATTCTCAGCAGCCTTCTTGAGCTCAGCGTACTCGGCGTCGAGTCGGGCCATGGTGGCCTGTACCTTGGGCTTTCGGTACTTGACTGTAAGGAAGGTGTTTATTCAGCCTGCAGTTCAAGGATAACTGTGATGAAAGCAACTCACCTTCTACGATACCCTCAGGCTCCAAAACACCACCACGAGACTCGTTGTCGACAAACATGGTCATCATCTCGGGGTTGATTGAGGGGTCCAACACTACCCAAGCACCACCACGAAGTTCACCATTGGGTACAAGGTAGACGATGACTGGGTGCTTGTACGAGCTGAGACCATCGACAATCTTGGCACCCTCCTTGAGGATAGCCTGCGCCATGTCGGACATACCGCCGGAGAAGCCTCGGAAATTGGCGAAGATAACAAGAGGCAGACCCTCTCGGTTGGCGTCCTCAATAGCAGTGGCGGTCTTTCGAGACGAGTCAGGGAACCATACAGTACCGGCTAGGGACACTCGGCTCTCGTGAGAGTTCTCGTTGGCAGGGTCGGCAGGGTCAACTCGCTCAATGCTTCGGGTCTCAGCGGCAATGACGGCGACAGGAATACCGTTGAGTCGTCCTCGACCAGTAACGATGGTTTGGGCCCATCCGCCTTTGCATAATGTCAGTCATTATTCGCCGCTAATCGACTTGGCTGTGACTCACCCATGGTCTCGAACCAAGAACCGTTGTCGAGGATACCGGACTTCCAAGCCTGTTGACCGTCGACCTCCTCGAAGCAACCGGCGAGGAAGTTTCGGGGGTCGTAAGCAGCCTTGGTTGGCTTCCAGTCGACATTTCGGTCCCATGAGTCACCGGTAGGAAGAATGGGGATGGCTCGACCTCGTCGCTCTGTGTACAAAGAAAGACGGTGAGTGGTGTTCTTCACGACGGGATGAAGTGGTCATTACTCACCGGGAATAAACATCAGGTAGTTTACAATCTGAAGAGCACCGTCCAAGTCGCTAGCAGCAACCAAGTGAGAGATACCGTTCTTGTACATGATCTGCAGATCGTTGTCAGCTTGAGTTTGCCTTCGACCTGCGTAAATTCTAGCTCACCTGGGGACCACCAAGCTGGATATTGCTGGTGTATACCTCCTTACCCAGAACCTTGTTGATAGCTTGAGCGCCGGTAAGGATGATGGGCTGACCCTCGACCTGGACGACTCGCTGACCAAGTCGAACGAGGTACGCTCCGATACCAACGGATCGGGCAGTTACCATGGAGATGGTGAAGATGTCGTCGTAAGCTCGAGAGGTCTCACCGGCGATCAGACCTGATCCTCGAAGACATTCTACACCAAGACCATCCTTGAGACCGATGATGGAGGTGATCTGGTGTCGCCTCTCACCGTTGACTTCGATCTCGTTGGTGATGACGCTTCCAGCACCCATGCTGTTAAGCTTCTCGAGCTTCTCGGGAGTAAGGTAGAGATAGTCGAAGCCCTTCTCGGGCTTACCCTCCTCTCGCCAAGCGACATCGAAGAGAGCCATGACCTCGTCGGCAAGACCGATTCTGGCACCGGAGTTGGCGGAAAGGTAGACCCGAGGAAGGCCTTGCTGTCGAGCATACTGAGTGGCCTTATAAAAGAATTCATCCTCGGTAGGGCCGAATGAACCGATCTGGTAGGTGATATCGTTGGAGATGACGACGACTCGTCGACCCTTGCTGTATTCGGGCGTCTTCATGGTGAAGACCCATGCAACCATACCGCAAGTGTTGAGGCCAGGAGGTCGGGAGACCTCTTGCAGCTCGCCGTGCTCGTCGAGGACAAGCTCGGCAGCGTGAAGGAGGTCGGAGGGGATCTTGATGTGAGGCAAAAACTGAGTAAGGGATCGCCAAGCCTTATCGATAGCCTGTCGGAAAAGGTCAGGGAAGTCGTATACGTAGGTGGTTCCGATAACGTGAGCCTGGAATCGTCGGGGTTGAAGAGATTCCTTGGTGGTGTAAGGGAAGTTGACAGGCTGGAGGTGGAATTGTCCCTGTTCTCCGATAGACTTGAGGATGGACTTGCCCTTGTCATTGGTAACCTCCTGGTAAGCCTCGTACTTGACAACGAAACCAGAAACGTTCTCAATGAACGCTCGAATAGGCAATGGGTTGCCCTCCTCATCCTCGATGACGACTCGTATCTCAGCCTGGGTGACTCGAAGTCGCCACAATCGCTTGCCATGTCGCTCGATGAAACCAGCAAGAGCCTCCTGCAGATCGTCGAAGCTGACGCTAAGGGAGTAGACACAGTTGACGCTGATGTGGTTACAGTCAGCCTGTCGAATTTGACCGGAAACGACTTCGAGGGTGTCGAGGATATCGCCGACCAATCGGTCGGTCTCCGAGATCAGATACTCCTTGACTTGCATGTTACCTTGGAATCGACCAGGTCGAAGGAGGGCTCGAACAAAGAATCGAACATCTGAGGAGTTCTCTCGTCCGACAGCCTGGTAAACGTGGATTTGTCGGTTGGTAGAGGGCTGAGGTGTGATCTTGAAGTTTACTAATCGTCCAAGCTCGAGCTGGTAAGCTAAAGCAGGCTCGATGTTTCGGATAGCCTCCTCCTCCTTCCAGGATCCATCAGCGGAGGGTCGGAGGGTAACGTAAGAGGGGTACTGGTCCTTTCGGCAACCGAGGAAGGAGACTCGTCGGATACCCTTACTGTTGATCTTGTCGGCGTACTGGTTAACCAAAGCGTGGAATCGCTCGTTGAGCTGCTCGTCAGTCAGGTCATCACCGTTGAAAAGACGAAGAGCGACGTTCATAACGTGAGGAGATCGAGCATCGCTTCCGTACTTCTCAGCGAACTCGGCGTGGCTGAAAGCGGGGTACATGGAGAGAAGCTTGGAGAAACCGGCCTCGAGGTCTGACAGTCGGTTGTAGGAGGTCATGAGACCGAATCGAGTGGGCTCAGACTTGGTGTGAACAACATAGTTGAGGTCAGACATGCTGGCGATTCGGGTGAAGTCCTTCATAGAGTCAACTCGAGGAGTGACAGGTTCAGACTGGGGAGCGCCAAGCTTGAATCGCCAAGTGATGATGTGAGGTTCACCGTTCTGACCTTCCTCGTAGTCGAGGTGCATGACGTTATAGACTCGGTAGGCTCGTCGTACGTAAACCTCGAGTGCCGAGAGGGTGACCCAAGGGTCCTCGTGGTCGAAGAAAGTGGTAAGAACGTCGAAGACAGTGTATCGAGAGTCGGTGACCTCCTTGAGCATGTCGGCCGAAGGCAGTCGGTGACCGCTGCCCACCTGACCGTAGTAGCTGGTGGTAACAGAAGCCTTGAGGAGCTGCTCGAGTTGACCGAGTCGTTCCTCGTAACTGGGGAGAGATCCGACGATCATGACTTCTTTAGCCTTGAGGGCAACCTTGGAAGTAGGTCGGCTGTCAAGAGCGGCAAGTCGGCTGAGAGCTTCGTTAATTCGGCTCTCGGGAGTGACAGATGCACGAGGGGACTCGCTCTTGACGATGTCGAGAAGGGCAAGAACAAGCTTGGTCTTCGAGGCAACCTTGCTGTGGGAGAGAACAAGCTTGACAACAGCATCAAGGTCCTTGTTGTCGTCACGAAGCTTGAGAACAATGTTCTCCTGAGTTCGGGTGGAGTCGGCGAAGGGTTCCTCCACATCAGCGAAGAAGTTGAGCAGATCGGCCCAGGTTCTCCATTCATGTACCTTGAGACCGTGAGCAAAGGCGTCAATGAGGACTTGAAGAGGGGAGATCGCGGCTCGGACCTGAGCTCGCTCCTTAGGCATGACATTCTCGTCGATGAAGAAGTCGATGGTGCGCTTGAGCTTAAGCGAGGGAAATTCGAGCTTCTTAGCCCGTGACGAGTCAAGAATTGATCGAATCTCCTCTTCAAGCTTCTGGGGGATTCGACCGCTAAGAGTGGACATCACCTCCTGAGCATTGGAGTAAGGCAGGTCGGCATCTTGCAAAGCGGCCTGAACGACACGAAGAGAAGCGATGACTGAAGCGCTGTTGTCGAAACCTTGAAGGTTGTCGTAGAGGACCTCCAGGTGCTCTCGGAGTCGCTGGTGAGGCTTGGTGCCGTATCGACCATTTTTGAGTTCGAAAGTGGGGAGGATGCCTTCGAAAGGCTTGGCGAACTTGACCTTGGTGGGGTCATCGAGGGTGAGGATACCGAGAAGCTCACCGGAAGCAAGGGTCTGACCAGGCTGCTTCATGAACTGAGCGATACCGCTTTCGCTGGCGGTGACGGGCATAATCATCTTCATGACTTCGATTTCAGCGTAAGCGTCTCCGGCGTCGAGATGGTCACCAGAGTCGACGAGGTATCGTACGAGTTTACCGGGAGAGGGGGATCGCAATTGTGTGGGATCCTGCTCGTCCTCGATGACGGTGGTCTTGGAGTCGATAGAAAGCACCATGGCACCAACTTCCTCTCTCCAGTAAATGGTGTGGGAAGCGCCCTCGAGAGAAATCAGGAGACCGCCGTCACTGAGGCTTCGACATCCGACAAAGATTCTTCCACCGTTCAGATAGAGTGTGAAAGAGTATTGCGAAGACTTGGCCATGGCGAAAGAGTATCGTACGTTGTCGTAAATGAACTCGCTCTTGAAGAAGGTTTGAAGAGTGTCCTTCGAAGGGACCTGACCCTTGTCGAGGACTGACTTGTACTTGGCAATAGATGCCTCGTAGGCGATGTAAGCCTTAACAACGGCACCACAGACAACAGCAATGGTGGAGTCTGGCCGCTCGGAAGTCATACCCTCAGCGATAAGACCGTCAAGCCATTGCGTGGTAAGGGTGTTGTTCTCGAACTCAGGCTTCTCAAGCAGCTTGATGAGGTACTCGACGGTGGTTCGGAATTCACCTCGAATGGACAGCTCCTTCAGTGCAACTACCATGGATTTTCGTGCTTCGCTTCGTTCCATGCCGTAGGCGAAGATGTGACCGAACTGAGAATCGGCATACTCGTGAAGACCACCGGCGGAGGATACCGAGAAGTAGCCCCAGACGTTGGAATTGGATCGGAAGTTCAGTTCGGTCAAGTTACCAGAGGAAGGCTTGAAACCGGCGTCTGGGTTCTCACCAGTAATTCGACAGGCGATAACATGACCCTTAGGCCTGGGCTTTCGCTGGGTGTTGGCAGACTCGGGTCGAGTACCGTCAAAGTCGATCTCGGTGACGCCGTGAGGGTCCATACCGTAGAGAGTTCGGATGTCCCGGATCTTGTGGAGAGGGATACCCATGGCAATTTGAAGCTGGATAGCAGGGATGTTACAGCCGGAAACCATCTCAGTGGTGGGGTGTTCGACCTGAAGACGAGGGTTCAACTCCAAGAAGTAGAAAGAGTCGTCAGAGTGAGAGTAAAGGTATTCGACAGTACCGGCGGAAACGTAGCCGACAAGCTTGGCAAGTCGGACAGCAGCCTTTTCCATCTCCTCGAACTTCTCCGGTCGAGCAATAGTGACGGGGGCTTCCTCGATGATCTTCTGGTGTCTTCGTTGAACGGAACAGTCTCGACCGAAGAGGGAGATAGCGTTACCGTATTGATCAGCAATAAGCTGTACTTCAAGATGTCGGGCGGAGCCGGCGAGCTTCATGATGAAGATCGGAGAGCCTGCAAGGTCGTCAGTGAAGGACTTCAAGGGCTGGTTGACGATGACAGTTCTCAGCCAACTCACCAGGAACTTCTCCTGCTACAGCCTGGAAGGCGTTCTTGAACTTTTCGGGATCCTCGACTTTTCGGATACCCTTACCACCACCGCCTTCAGAGGCCTTGATCATGACAGGCCATCCAATCTTCTCCGCTCGGTCGAGACCCTCCTCCCAGGAGTGTACACAGGCATCATCATAAGCTTTGTCGGGAACGGTTACAAAGCCTTGGGGAGAGAGCATGGTGTCGGAGATGCCTGTACCGGACCAAGGCATACAAGGGACTTCGGCATGTTGGGCAACGATGGTAGAAGAGATCTTGTCACCCAGGGATCGCATAGCTGATCCAGGGGGACCGATGAAGATAATCTTTGATTTGGCAAGGGTTTCCGGCAATCGAGGGTTCTCCGAAGCGTGACCCCTGGAGAAGATACCGTCAGCTACAGGAGGTCCCAGCTGCCAGCCAGCCCAGGATAATAAGCACTCACCAACCGGCCCAGACGGCATGCACTCCCGCTCGCTCAGCAACGTCTACGATGAAGTCTACGTTGGCATAGTTATTGTTGTTGGTACCACCCGGTACTTCTACGTATCTGTCCGCCATACGGATGTACTCTGCGTTGATCCTCAGATCTTCCGGAGTGGCCATGACGGTGAATTCGATCTGACGATCTGAACCGAAAGTCTCGTAAGACCATTTTCGGATGGATCGGATCTCTTTGACAGCAGCGATACCGTTGTTGGCGATCAGGACCTATGAGAGGAGTCAGTGATGCCCGTCTTCCGCGACTGCGCAATGTGCTGATGTCCAAGCGCACTCACCTTGGTGATGACGGTGTGACCTCCTTGAGCTTTTACGAAATCGGTGACTCGGCCCGAAGGAGCTACCTCGAGCGAGTTGGCACCTAATACAAAGAAGAATATGATCCTGTCAGCTCTAGCTGAACACCCCCTTCATCATGTTGCTGCAGTGGCAAGCTCGCCATGACCGAGCTCCGAGCTAAAATCTTGTCGCTCGCCGTTGACTCACCGATGAAGTGGGCGACCTTGGCATGGTCGTACTGGTCAGCCTGACCATCTGCGGCATGACCGTTGACGGATGACATGGCGGCGGCTGTGATCTGACCTTTCTGGGATCCGCCGCGCAATATATGTGTGCGAGAAAGTAAGCTGGAACCGAAAGGAGAAAAAGTTGGAAGAGGTGGAGGTGGTCGATGAGGTGTCCTCCAGCTACTTTTCAGGAGAAGGGTTAAGCTACAGCTGCCAATTGACAGGCGATGAGAAAAGAAGAACAATCGAGAGAAGAGAAGGAGGATGAGAGATAAAGCTGGGAGATGTGAGAAGAGACCAGGGCACTAAGAAGGATGTTGGAGGTATATCGTGAGGTACGTAACCGAGAGTGAGCGAGTTGCACGAGTACCTGGCTATGGTGAGGAGGATGGTGTCGGCAGTGATTTTGGTCATGGTCGTTGGTGGACGTTGACTTTTGGGGAATTATACCCGGTCATAGGCCATCCCCACCATAGACGCGCTCAGACCGCGCGACACGTGGGACTATATTAAATTGCGATCGAGAGGATTACATAACTCACCACGCGTCTCACACTCAATTCCCCCCAATAATCTAATCATCGGGTTTCTTCGGCACCATGCTGGCGTATGGTGCTGAGCTTTGGTTTTCCCACGGTATATCTCATCGACAATCTGCCATTGTTTGGGGCCAATCCCCACCTGTATCTGCGGTGGTGGGGTTTGGTTTCTACTGGGCTTTAGTGGTTAAAACGAGCAATGATCGAGATGTGAATGGCCATATGGTCATATCGAGGTGCAAAGTAGACTCGTATCAGCCTGATCTTCAATGACCTGTATCATCGTGTTGTGCGCCGTTCGTCGCCAGTCACTTGAGTGAGCGAAATGATGAGGACAGAATCACAAATAGACATCGTCAGAGCTGTCTTTCAAGCTCGCGGCTCGAAGCTCAAGTCTTTTTGGATGTAGTCCGTCTCGGTTAGAATGACTACTTGTCGTTATTTGTCTTCATTCTCGAGATTCGGTTGCCACTTTTCTATCTTTCATGGTTTCATGGCTTATGATGGTGAAACGGAGGCAAATCCGAGCTTACGCTCTGTGTCAGAGTCTGCAGTCATGACAGACGTGTCTGCTTTCGTTCTTCTAGAAGGACGAATCGTATGGCTCATCTTAGAAAGGTCTGACAGCAGATCCCATATTCAGGGGGCAAAGTGAAGGGAACAGAAAGCTGGATCGATGCTCGTACGAAGAAGAGGCTGATCGCTCAGCATTTCGTCTGATGTCAGTTCAATCTGTTCAAGACTCAAGCATATCTTGTTCCCGCTCATTCATAGATCACCGAGAGCTGTTTGTTCTGGATGCGTTGGCCGGTACGTTACCTGCCAGGCTGCGTAAGGTCCCGAGCTTGAGGGCTGTACATACAAAGCCGCCGAGAGGTTCTGCTCTGAGGCATCAGTCAACCGACAACAGTTGTCTCCCTCGGACAAATGCGACACCACCCCTTGCCTTATCGTGAAAGCTCGCTCGAACGCGGTTATCGCCGGTACTGCCACTCGTACTGTCAACATGCCGATACAGCTGCCGTACCTTGCCTTATCTCTTTTTGCCGAGTCTTGACCAACGCGTTCTTCCTCGTCACATTCAATTACATTATACGCTGTGGTGGTGAACGCGCTTACCCCTCTCTCTCCTTTGCGGAATGCGGGTCGACTTCAAGATAAGGACAGGGTGGTAACACGTTGGCACCATCCCACCGCCAAGACTTTTGAGGTTGAAGCTTATCGTTGTACGTCACATCTTCTCAAATGGTCCGTTCCAAAATTAGCCTAACTTGAAGGGGTGCGTTCATACCTGTGAGATAAGAAGACATTCACCTTTTAGCGTCATGTTCACTGCAACGGTACCTGATTGTGCCGTGCGTGAAAGACATAAACGAAGAAGGGCTTTCAAGCGCAGCAGTTGAGCACAACTTGTGGCGCTACGGCCTGCAGCCTTGTCTCTCTCTCGTCTGTTGATCAGTAAGTGAGTAGCTCGGTCATATCCTTCGTTTATCTGCTCTTGGCGTAGACAGCAAGAGCTGGTTTGATATGCTTCGCCGGCTGCGGCACGCTCAGCTCTGACGCCTGATACCGTAACGAGGTGTCGTCGTCTCATCCGTCCTGCGAAAACCCGACGCCGCCGAAAAAAACGCGGGCCGGTAATCTGGCTGAAGTAATGCTTATACTACGTTGCACTACTAGGTACTAGCCTGCTTTGACGAGAAAGCCGACCTCGTATACAACTGGCATTTACCGCGCCGTGAAGTGCCTTCTCCTCTGTCGCGCAGTCGTGCGCCAAGCAAGAACAACGGCTATTGTTTTGACCTGTATTGACTGAACTTATACTGTGTCCCGAGTCCGATCGGCATCGGCGTCTAAATGGCGTCTCTTCCTTCAACGGCCACGTTTAACATGCCCGTCCTTATCTCACTCACGGTGATTGCCGATACCCTCTCGCTATACCCTGGACGAGTACAGGCTATGTAGCATGCTAGAGAGTAGAAATCAGTACAGAAAGTGCAGTGTCCTGCCTCATTTGAGGGTCTGAGAGTTGGTGAAGCGATAAGGATCCTGACCTGGCTGGAACCCATAAAAGGGACGACATCAGATGGAGTGGATTCCCGCACATCAACACTCAACGCTCTCGCTAACAATAACAAGCCGATCGCACCCACGGTCCTCAAAGCCGTTTTCCAGCTTTGTTGTACAATTCACTTGACCACTGGCTTTTTTTTCTTCCTGATCAAGCCGCTATCATGTCCGTCCTGGAGATCACACCGAACGAGAAGTCCAACACCCATACCATGGGTACGGGTCTAATGCCCGATGTCGACGACAAGCTCGTCAAGACCGAGGAAGGGGGTCTTATCACCGTCCAGGAGGTCCAGATGGCGGAAGATGCGTGAGTTTAGTCTGGGCCAATGACCAATTCTATATCATTCGATTTCGGAATAGGTCAAACTGGATCAGCGAAGTACTGTATACTGAATGAAACCTGCTTGCTTGCCTTGATTTCGTTTTACTAGGATTCTCGCCGAGAACGAGTACACCGAAGAAGAGTACAATCGCCTGAAACGCAAGGTCGACTATGTCCTCTTACCCCTGATGTGGTGGTGTTATGGTATCCAGCAGACGGACAAGACCGGGTAAATCTCAGACGTTTCCTGATTTTCGCTGATGGCTCAGGGAGAAGAAAGATAGCAGAAGGTGAAGCTGATGGGTGGGTTTATGCCTATGACAGATTGGGAACGATGAATCTGTACGGTGTCCAAGCATCTACGGGTATGCACGGGAACCAGTATTCACTTCTGACCGTCATCTTCTGTGAGTCAAGTAGCGCGTACTTAGGTAAAATGTTGCAGATTCCTGACCATGGATCGCATGGTGCTCCGCAGATACCGCCTATGCGCTGTTCGAGTTCCCGTCGAATGTTGTGCTCCAACGATTCAGTGAGTCACCTTTTCTCGGAGCCCGGTATCATTTCAGCTGCGAAGAGTGAGGGCTGACTTGCACCTCGTCTCGCCCCTCAGACATGGGCAAATGCCTCACCATCTACATGTTCTGCTGGGGTCTCATCGTCCTCTGTCAAGCGTTCTTGCACTCCTGGGCTCCCTTCATGGTCCTCCGATTCCTCCAAGGAGCGTTCGAATGTACCATCTCACCAGGGTTCAACTTAATCATCGCGTCGTGGTACCTCACCAAGGAACACAACGCCCGTTCACTCGTGTTCCAATCTGCCAACGCTGGTTGGGGTATCGTTGTCGACTTGGTCATGTACGGAATTGGCAAGGCAGCGGAGAAGAACCCTAACGGTATGGAAGCCTGGAGAGGTATCGCCCTTTTCTTGGGAGGCCAGACCTTGCTGGCTGCCGCGGTATCTTGGTTCATGCTGGGAACCCCTAACGAGGTCAGGTGGCTGAGTGCTGAGCAGAAGAAGATGGCCTGCGCGAGGGTCATGAGTAACAACACCGGTACCGATCTCACGGGTAGGAAGACGTGGAGGTGGGATCAGGTCAGAGAGGCCTTCTGCGACCCTGTCTTGTACTTCCAATTCGTCAACGCCTTCTTGTCGTGCGTAGTGAGTAAAAAGTTCACTACTCCGAAAGTCTTGGCCAGCTTCATACTAAGAATCGAACATCATGACTGACTCTGCTTGATCGTTCGTATAGGCCAATGGAGCTATTACTACCTTCGGTGAGTTACATCCGCAAAGTGGTCAAAATTCTGGCTGATCGATAAATCCACCACACAGGAACGGTAATCAACAAGTCGTTCGGCTTTACCGAATCTCAAGTCATCCTGTACTCTATCCCTCGAAGCGTTGTCTCGGTCCTGTGGTTCGTCGTTGTCGGATACACCACCACCAGAATCCAAGGCACCAGGATGTGGTTCATGATGATTTCCTGTCTTTTCCCTTTCATCGGGGTAAGTCGTTCAAGTCCAGCCACTATACATCATGTCCTCCTTGGCGTTCTTCGAAGTAAACGTAGCAGATGCTAACGAACAGTCGCCTGCTCATCATTCAGCTTCTGATGGTCGCCTTGCTACCCAGCGACGCTAGCTACCGATGGATCAAGTGGGGAGGGTACTTGATGAGCGTTACGTGAGTCCGCACGTTATTTCTAAGGTATGGTGCTTTTGAGCTGACACATGTGGCACACCATCAGCTTTGTGGTATCGCTCTTCTCCGCCTGGGCATTGATCAGCTCCAACACCGCCGGTCGAACCAAACGAAGTATCATTTCTTCGGCGACCTTCGTGGCTTACTGTACTGGCAACATCGCCGGCTCCCAAGTCATGAAAGCGAAAGACGCCCCGCATTATATCCCCGGAACTACGGCGATAGCGGCGTGCATGGGTGCGGAGTGTCTGACGATCTTGGCGTGGAGGTTTTACCTTGTTTGGGCCAACAAGAAGAAGGCAGCAGCGGTGGCAGCGATGGGCTTGTCCGAGGAAGAAATCGCGCGGAAGGGTCAGGAGCTGGGCGCACAGGACACGACCGACAGGCAGAACCCGTTCTTCAGGTCAGTTTGGATTCTGAGATAAGGGTGGTACTCTTGAGGAGTCGTGCGGAATGAGATTGCTGATCGATTTCTATTGCTCAGGTACTCGATGTGATTGACGTGCCACATTCAGCCCGCGGCGGCTGGCATTGCTTCTGCGCTTTCGCTTGACCGGTGATGGAGTAGTAGAATATCGAATGGCACGTCTGACGAAGGGGAATACCAGAACTAAGTACATTTCGATAGTGTAGATGAAGAAAGAAAATCGTGGTTGTATTAGGGACGAAGTTGTCAACTCGTTGTAGAGTATGGTAGATCTAGCTGGCTGTTTATCGTTGTATGACCGCCAGGTAGGGTCATTTTGGAGTTGAGTTGAATTGTAGACTAGAGTAGTCAGTGAATCACTTGGATTTGGATTCGTAGCCATAGAAGCATTAAGCATGTCGGAGTGACAAGTGCAATTGGGGCGATTACCCAGAATCGCACAGAAGGAAGGAGGGGCAGTAGCTGGACTCCACGGCTTCTATAGGACGTACCGTGCTTCCAAACTTCAGAATCCGGCGGTTCCAGTGCACAGAGCTCAGCTCAGATGTGTCTTCGTGTCACCTATCCCGTCGCCCCTGCGAGTGTCAGTCAAGAGTAGAGAAAAGATAGAATACATCGAAGCGAATGCTGGATGGGCCGTCAACTGATGTATTGTGTCGCGTGGTAGTACGATGGACCCTGAGGTACCCCGATCGACCACCATCAATGACTCAATTTCAAGATTTGTTGGCAATATTTGGTGTCCAAACCTACTCTCGTGCAAGTATTCGCTCGACCAGACTTCCTTATCTATCCGATTACATTCATTCTCGAGAGAGCGAGGAATCAGGAGCGACCACCGCGAGCACCCACACGCATTTGCCACTAATCGATCAGGTTGAAGAAAAACGCCTGGAGCAAGTCCGCTACAGCTTCATCAAAGCCGCCTCAGTATAAAAGTGAAACCCAACACCCTCTACTTATCCGGTCGATATGTCATTACCAATAGTGACCCTTTCGCCGTCAGAGACGAACTACATAATTACCTCGCTCTCGCATCAGACGACTCCTACTCGAGCAGATCTGAGATCTCCGCTCGCTTCGCGGCCTATCGAGATCTCGTATGGGGTGTTCCCGCACGCTAATGGATCTGCTAGGGTCAATGTCGGTGGGACAGAGGTCATAGCTGGGATCAAGTTGGAAGTGGTGGATGTCAAGGGTAAGGAGAAGCAGGGCGAGGAGAGCTGGCGGAGCAGGGTCGAGGTTGATGTGTGAGTGTAGTCGGTTGAACACACCCCAGCTTCCTGGTTCACATCTGTATTCACTTCACGAGTTGTCTCTAATGAGTGCAACATCTTGCGAGCCGAGGCTACGCGAAAATGCTCTACACCCTAATAAGACTAGCTGTGGTGGAGGTGCAGCTACTGTTTGGATGATTGTCATTCCTTCGTAATCAGTGGCCTGACGAGTGCATCATCGCTGACTTGGATGAATGCATCGTACGTAGAACACCCCAAGCATTCCCCACGGCGCAATCATCGACTCTTTCAACCGTGTCAACCCAACTGGCCTCTTTCATCTCGACACACTTCACTCCCTCCATCCCCGCTCTCCCGATCGTACCCAACCAGAAATACTTCCACGCCAACATTCACCTCACCGTGCTCTCCTCCAACGGGAACGTGCCCACAAGCCTGATCTTGGCCGCGAGGGCTGCTTTCGCGGATCTGCAAGTCCCCAAGACTAAAGTCATCACTTGGACGGGGACTGATGCCGATGGAGAAGATGGCTCGGGCGCGGGAGTAGGCGCAGATGGGGTGATGGGCAAAGGCGATTTGAGCGGAATCAAAGCTGCTATCCAGGTGGGGAAAGGGAAAGGGAAGGGCAAATACGTAGCGAGAGGAGGGGAAGACTGGGATCTTGATATGGACGACGGAGAGGGAACAGAGTACCTCAATGGAAGGGAGAGCTTGCCCGTGCTGGTCACGCTGAATTTGGTGAGTGGTGATGTATCTGCTCATCCACACAAATCAGTAAAAACGCGCTGCCTCCTCATACAATGTTATGGTTCGTCAAGCGACACTGGGTTGACATCGTTGATTTTGTGTTCGAAATCACAATTCTCACAGGTCCCCAATTCACCCAACATCTTCCTCGACGCTACGCCGCAAGAAGAATCAGCCTGCCCCTCACGCCTGCACCTCTTCTTCCGCCCTCGCGCCGGTGAAAAGACGGGTGATGCCGGCCTGACTATGTGTGGGATGAGAATGGAAGGTCCCGAAGGGCTAGACAGCGGTCGAGTGAGAGGTCTGGTAGAGCAGGGCTCTAAGATTGCGCTAAAGTTGCTAGAAGAGGTGAATAACAGCATACCTCAATAAAAAGAAAAGAATCAGGGAGTGGCTTAGTCGTCGTTGGAAGACGGTGATCATGCATGATCTCCAATGATTTTGAATAGCCCTTATCGGAAACAGGTTCTCATTTGTGCCCCGGCTAAGGTGAAGCGCTATCCATGTGCCCATCCATATGATTAGCGTCAACAGGCTACATCATCGATACATTCTATTGCAGCTATTATACGACCATACAGCTCTTCGCATATCAAAGCCCTCGACCGTCCGACCGCCCAGCGTGGTCCATCCTGCGTTTCTTTCTTCACAAGCTAATCCTCCTGCACGTACTCGCTATACAGATCGGCCGGCTCCTGTTGACTCTGTAGTAAACCATCTTGAGCCTGTTGATCCGTCTGATAACGTCCTTCTGATATACCCATACCGTCTACGCCAACGCCCCCTAATCCATCTTCCAGTTCACCCTCCACCACGTCGGGATGATGCTCTCCTCCATCTTCATCCGGATCAACATTCGTCCCATTCCCGCTGCCGTTTCCACCTCCAGCGGCAGGTGTGTCGTTCGCACCGTTCCCATTGCCGGCATCCGCTGATGATCCATCATCTCGAGGCACGATGTCGATCAAAAAGTCGAACATGTCGGAGAATGCTATAGCGGCTGCTACGTCTGATTTCTGCAGGGTACGACGTTTATGTGATTCGGCCACAAGCCATGCTCGACACGTCAGTTCTGATATGAATACTGTGAATGGGCGCGGATTAGCACTATTCGTCAGTCTCAGATTTTAGGTGTTTCTTGATATTCTTTATGATCAAGCGTTTACAGCGATTGAGCAGCACAGATCAGGTCCACATGGAGGGATAGGATAACACGGAGCGACAAACAACCACGGCGACATCTGTAGAGACACATATATACTCACTCTCGCAAGCCTTGGAGAACATGATGGGTGCTACAGACAGGCAGTGTAGATATTAGTCAGCAGTGAGCAACCACTGGATAAGTATTACTCGACGATGTCGGTTCTCCGGCGAAGTATGCGTAACTCACCTTCTGCCGAAATCATCTATACGAAGATGAGAAAGCAAACGAGCCAGTCAGCTAACCGATGTACAAATATGATTCCCTTTGTGTCGCCATATGCAATGTTCCTTCAAGCGCGACAGGGTGAGGCATGTGATGTCACGTCAAATAGAAGAGAGAAAGCAAGCAATTGGACCGTTACCAAGACAAACGATACAGAGGGCAAAGGCGGCGTCGCTTGCTTCACCGCATCGGCGCTGCGCCGCATCTCATCCCACATTGATGAATGAGAAACTCACCCTGACTTCCTCGTCACTCTTCATAACCTTCTTGATCCTCGCCAACGGTAGATTATAACTCTTCCAATCCGGGTTCTCTCCTTCCACATTATCCATTTGCCTAGTCCAGAAACTCTCCAAGAAAGAATTCAAGTCCTGATGAGGGAGGATCATGGGACCTGTATGTACTGCTGCGGCGGAGGTCGTTGCTGGGGTTCCTGTCGTCGATACTGAGGTTGACGCGGTCTGCTGTTGGTGCCGATGTTGTTCCGCGGTCGAAGTAGAGGGCCCGCTGGGCGCTTGAGAGGCATAGATCTGGTGGTATTGCTGGTGCTGTTGCGTGCCAGCGCCGGTTCCAGCCCCAGCGTCTGGAGAGGTGGAGCTTGAAGCCGAAACACTACCTGATCCACCCACAGACGGCGATGAAAAAGAATAACTAGAGGGTCCAGCCCCAGCACTAGCACCCCCTAAGCCGCTGATCATGCTGCCTGCCATTCCTGGAGGATGTGACCCTTGTCCATGGCCTTGACCTGAGGATGAGGATGAGCCAGAAGCGGATGCGAATTGCCCATTGGGCAGAAAGTATGATGGGTTCATTGTGTCGAGTTGATTGATAATGATCAAGCCGAGTAAGGAGGTTGATGGTATATTTCAGAAGCCCTGCAATGGATCGATGGTACGCAACGGACGTCGCTGTTACGAGAGGATAAACGTGATCGACGTATCCCGATCGGATCTCCTCTGTCGCCGTCCTTGATCTGGATAGAGATGCTGGATTCTGAAGCTATCGAATCGTGTTAGATCATTCGTGGGTTGTCGAATATACAAAGCTGGATAAGCGTTGGATAAGCGCGCAGAATGAAACGGATATAATCTCCTGGATGAAGGAGAACCGTGATTTCGTGCTGGTTCTCGATCTCTCGAATTTCGATTTCGATTCGGCTTGGCCGCTGTGGTCTTGAGTTGGGCGATCGGTCGACTAGAAAATGTGAGGCTGACGTTAGCAAGGAAGGACGACAGAAGGAGATCTAATGCACACAGCTCAGAATGTCGATCTTTTCATTGCGAGTACAGTTAGTCGGGTGATATAGCCGAAAAGTGGTGTAAACATGTTGCATAGTCAAAGCGGCCCTCGCCGTTCACCATACAACTAGTCTACGAGTACGGTATGTATTGACAAGTGGCACGGCTGTAACGACGTGTACTGCTGATATAAGCGCCTCCCGTTTGAGAGCGCATCGTTGTGCACACCAGCTTTTCACGAATAATGCTTCATGATGACGACCAGAGTCGATATTGATCGTGATACGAGACGGTCTATCAGTCGGATACAACCCATGTACATAGCCTCAACGCAAAGGTTCAGTGTTCTCATTCCCCGTATCTTGTAGAGATACGCTGATAGACGGCAGCTCGGCGCGTCTTGTCGTCCTGCTCATGCTACATCATTCAGGGGACCTCCAACAGCCTTGACGATATCGTCACGGAGTTTATTCCTCCTCGCTGCCTTCTCGGCCCGATTTCTTTGCCTCCTGCGACGCCTTGGCTCGTTGTCTTCTTCCTCCTCGTCACTGCTCTCGTCCTCCTCTGCTCCGAGCATCCTATAAGATACGATAGTGATCGATTTGATCAGATACCTCGTTAGCACGATGAACCGCCACAATTTTCGTACCAGAGATCTCGGATCAAGACACGATGGTAAACCAGAGAACTCTCAGATTAAGAGGGATGTGTTTCGCGAGAAGATGTAAACTCTACCCACATTCGCTCGATAAACGTCGCCGCATCTTTCTCGCTGAATTCCGCATCTCTCTGACCCCACCTCCACTCGCATGATTCAGCCTCTGGGTTGTGGCCTGGCGCAGGGAGTTTGACCTTCTCGAGATATGATTGTTTTGCTAATAGGTCCAGATATTTGTCTAGCGTCAAACGGGGCTCTTTGGAGTCTGCCGATGCGTATGGGAGGATCGTGTCTCGGTCGAGATTGAGACGTCTTAGATATGCGTGTAGTTGATCTGGAAACCCACATGTCATGCACACACAATTCAGGCGGATTCATCAGCATCGTCTTCGATTTTCTCACACTTTGTACTGACCGTCCGAGGCGACTCGTCCCAATGTCATGATGACAGCCAAAATGATCGTCCTGATTCCCAACAAGGCGATATGCCCACTGCTCGTCCCATCACCCTTTTCCCACTGTATTAAAGCGCCCGAATCTTCCCCTTCCTCTTCCTGTGCTTCGGCGCCAACGGGCAAAGGCGCTGGATAAGACATTGCGGCGAGCAAGTCAGGAGGGAGGATCGAGCGGAGGATGTAAGCTTTCGTGCCGGTTGCTGAATAGGTGAATAACATCCGATGGTAAAAGGGGAATGAAGCAAGAAATCGTGTTAGGCTGTCAGCTTTCAGACTCCGGCACGAGTGGACAGTTGCCAGATGACGATAGCTTACCTCTGGCCCTATGCGTCGATGGAACTCCCTCGTCCCCGTCTGCACCGCCATCTTCTTCATCCTCTTCCGCATCATCATCGCCTGCTGCTCTAGCTCTTCCTTTGCCCTTGTTCCTCTGCGCTTGAGTTTGTCCAGCTCTGGGTTCGGTTGCTTCTCCATTGACTTGTGTAGCGCTGACATTTCCTTTGTCCTTGGCGCGCACTTCGTACAGCTCGCAGCCCATCGTATCGCGCAAGATGCGTTGAGCTCTCGCAAAGACGACATTGAACGATCGAGTGTGATTTGGGATGACTGCGGGGTGGTGCACGAATAGAGGTCAGTCATGTATCCCGAGTGAGCTGTGGTCGCCAACCCCAGAAAGAGAGTGTAGTGGGCTGCCTCTGTGAAGAGAATGTTGAGCGAGGAATGGGCGAAGTAAGGAATTTGAGAAGTTCATCCTTCATCTGAAGACGCTTACCATGCTTGGTGATATCCGTTCGTCGGATCAGATTCTTCTTGTACTCCTGGAACAGAGCGAACCGTACCAATTGACCAGCTTTCCGTCTCAGTTCCTGTCAATTTAACCGGGTCCGTCACACTATCAGCATCTAGAATCGTATCACGCCCATCCCAAGTGTTTCAAGCTGGAATCGTACTTGCGTCCCTTAGTCACAAGGGGGTGAAACCTCTGAAGTCCTGTTTTACATGGAGGCCAACTGATGGCGAAGGGGAAGGAGGATGGAAAGAATAGGAATACAAAGAGAACGCACGGGTTCAGTCATACCCTTTCCACCAGCTGCAGGCGGCCGATCCTCTTCCTCCTCGAATTCTCCTTCATCCATAATCTGACTGGCATTTGCGTTCGATCGCGCATTCGCAGATCGGCCAACTCGACCGTCTTCGTAAGCGCTATCACTACCATCGTCAGAGTCCTCTTCGTCGTCCGAAGGAGACGCTCGTCTTCTTCTTCTTTGTGAGGGGCCTTGAGAGCCGTAGGTCGTACTGGGTCGTTTGGGGGGCATGTTGACATAGCTTGGAAGGCATGTGTGAATATCGCCAAGCTTCACTATCTTCCAGAAGTGGGTTGTTCAGAGTGTTGTTACATTTGATCTGGGATCAGCATAGGGTCAGAATAGTTACGGAGGAAGAGATTGAACGTTGACGCGGGGAAGGGGTCAACATTGGCAGAGAGGGGATCTCACGCGTGCTGAGTTAACTGGTAAATTCAATCTTCCCACGGTCACCCAGTCTCTGCGCGGTATACACCTCCACCTCAGCTGTCTGTCAGACTTCTTTCGGTGACCGCAGAAATCATGGGACGCGTTCAGACCTTCAGCCTACATCTCATTCGTGACAAGGCCGAGAGAGCGTAGCAAGCAAGCCACTTCGACACAGCCTACCTTTGTCCAACAACCCATCCTGCGACCCCTTTCTAGGCCTCCTTGTTGCGCCGAACTGGACTTGCTTTCTCAGAATAGACTGAAACGAATATCGGTCGGCGGTTGGAAGCTCGCGCTTTGAGAGGCAGGAAATTGGAGACGGCTTGTGCCCGCCCGCCGCAGAGCACGGTCACCGATCGACCGAGCAGCTCTGTGATCGACACATAGGCGGCTATTCAGACGACATTCCTCGAGACCTACAGGACCATATAAAGAAGACGATAGTATCCGGTGGTGTATCTCGGAAAATCAGTCTTACTACCTGTGTATGGCGGATCAATTCACCAATATTGGGCTTGTTACTCTCCTTTGATCATGGACATTCCATCAGAAAGGTCAAGTAAAGCTCAAATACCCCTGACGATACTCAGGGCTAGGGTGAGTGGGCTCTGAGGGAACTGAAAGCTCTCGGTCCGGCAGAGCTAATTCTTCTCGCGACTTTACGACGTCCATCAGACACCATCTTCCACGAATGTATCTAAGGAAATAACGACTCGTGCCGAAATGTCATCATCGTCATCAGCATTGACTGCCTTACCACTACCTGTGCCCTCACCATCAACAGCAGATGAGCGTGAGCAGAAGCGATCTATCACGGATTTCACCATCTCGATACCGGGCTCTCAGGCTCGGCATTCTACGTATACATCTACGAGCACGACCGCGAGTGATCAATCTGGGAAATCCAGATGGTGGACGCAGGAGTTCAAATTTTACATTGCGGTCTTTGTAGTGGTCGTACCGCTGATGATTGCCGTACCAGTACGGCTGAGTCTACGTGAGTTCGAATGCTTGATATGATCTTCACCATCTTTTTCCTCCTAAGAGTCAATTCCCGAGGCGAAAGAAATGCATCTACCGAGTGTCATAAAGCGATCGCCATTAGAGCTATTTAGCTGACGATGGATGGAACGTGTGCCGATTCTGTAATTGGCCTTCATAGCTAGTCATCCCAACTACTGGAAGTTTGAGCATAGGCTATCAGATGGATGGCTTTTCGGACGTAAAGTAGTGAGTGACGATTGTCAGCGTGCTCGGGCGTGAGGGTACCGGCACAGAATCATTCGTCCAAAACCGAGCCCTTTGGCTGCTCGACCGCCGGCTCCTATGTATAATTGCCTTACGTTGATTCGACATGCTGGCTTCATCTGCGTTATTGACTTCAATAAACAAATAGGACAATAGCGATGCACAATACCGTACATTCCGCAATAACCTCCTCCCCCTGTTCCTCCTCTCAACAGTCTATCTTATCGCCTCCCACCTTCAGTCCCGCATACCGTCAACATCATCCCTCTACTTCTACCGAGAGAAGTTCATCCTATTCTTCAGCATATCAATGATCCTTCTCCTTCACGGCATTTCGTCCTTCAAAATTCTGGGTATACTATGGGCGAATTATCGGGTTTCGAAGATACGGGTCGAGGGGACGTTGAAGAGGATATATCCTGCGTTGCTTGTCGTCGGGAATATGGCGATCTTGTTCCTTAATGAGAGGAATGAAGGATACAAGTTTGGTAATTTGCACGCTGCTCTGGGATCGCTAGTGAGTCGCCGGACAGTCTCCGCGTAGGTCATATAGACTCATGCTCCTTCTTGGTGTGCAGCGGTGACACACACTGTCGGTCAATACTGACGTTCGTACATAGGACACGTGGGAAGGGATGCTACCCCGTTGGCATATCGGATTCAACATCACCATGATGAGAATGGTTTCTTTCGGCCTCGACTACTTATGGAGAGACACAGCCGCCGATAGTTCAGCACAGGTGTGTAGTATTGGCGTCCTCCTTCAGGCGATCAGCTCCAGCAGGATCATGCTTACACTCTCACCGTTCTCTGCAGATCCCTACCGAATACCGTGAGAGAGTGAAGACATCGCTTCTCGAAGATGAATACAGTTTCACCAGCTACCTATCGTATTGTCTCTACCCGCCCTTGTACATCGCTGGACCCATTATGACATATAACGACTTCACCTGGCAGGTGAGTGATTGATAGCGAATAAATCAGATAGAGATGTACCCAATCTGCCTCTTCACTGGTGTGGCACGGTGACACCCGTCTCGCGTCGCCGCTTCACATTGGGCGATGAGCTGATTCCAATACTACGAACAGCTACGAAGACCTGTAACGATCACGCGTCGAGCTCAACTCTCCTATGCTATCCGATTTCTCTTCAGCTTGTTGACTATGGAATCGATACTGCATACAATGTATGTGGTGGTCATCAAGGACCTAGCGGCTTGGGAAGGAAATAGTCCGGCGGAGATTAGCATGATTGGATTCTGGAACTTGGTGATCGTCTGGCTGAAGGTGAGTCATTCGGCTTCAACCACCAGTTGATCGAGCTTCGATTTGTGGCTGATGCACCTGACTAATCGAACATTCGCATTCCGACGTCTAGCTCCTGATCCCATGGCGATTCTTCCGGTTATGGGCGCTTTTGGACGGCGTTGACCCACCTGAGAATATGGTCCGTTGCGTGGCCAATAATTACTCTACGCTGGGGTTCTGGCGGAGCTGGCACCGAAGCTATAATCTCTGGGTTGTGAGGTGAGCTCAGTCTTGATCGAATTCATGACTTCGCCTTCAGCAAGAAGATGAACTCCTTAGAACTCCTTAGAGCAGAGATACCCGGAATACTGGGGCAAAGCTGACTGATATACTATCGACCATTGATCAATCTCCCAGATACATCTACGTCCCCGTCGGCGGGTCGAAGAACGCCATCCTCGCCACGGGTCTAGTATTCACTTTTGTGGCCTTGTGGCACGACTTATCGTTCAAGCTCCTCGCTTGGGGGTGGCTGGTCAGCCTGTTCATTCTGCCAGAGCTGGTGGCGACAAAGATTTTCTCGGCTGGGAAGGTGAGTTGACTTGAGTGAACTGAAGTCTGCTTCTTCGAGGTGCTCGCCGCACCATAAAGGATCAACACTTTACTGCAGCGGGAAAGCAGGTAAAAGTAACATTCGCTAAGCTGGCATGCGTCTATCGTGGCTCTCGCAGTACGGATCATACTGGTGGTACCGGCATATTTGCGCTGCAGGAGGAGTGGTGAACATCCTGCTCATGATGTCTGCGAATCTGGTCGGGTTTGTACTGGGCATAGAGGGGATGAGGCATTTGATGATCGAGCTCAGCTCAACGATATCCGGTGAGTTCAGCGTTCAGGTCACCCCATCGTGCAGGACTATACATCACGATGGGAAGACCCGTGAGCCGTCAAGCTGATCTGTCATGCTTTTTTTGTTTTCGTCCCTTATGCCTCGATTCGATTTTCATGTGTTTAGGCTGGGCATTCATGGCTTTCGCGTGCGCATGCCTGTTCGTAGCTGTTCAAGTCATGTTTGAGTATCGCGAAGAAGAGAAACGGAGAGGAATAGATCGGCGATGCTAGTGCTAGTCTTGAGTGTGTATGTATGACCCACTCATGCATGGTTTCATGGCGGCGGTTTAAATCAGCTTGGCAAAAACACTGAGATTGCGTCAAAACGTGCGGCCAATAAATGCCAAGAAGATGCAGCTGAGCGAACGTACGGTAATGTAACTGAAACTCAAAAGTAACTGAAGAGATGCCCTGAGCACGAGGCGGAGTACGTTATTATATAGCGTTCGTGCTGTGCTCCGCTGCCCCCGGCCTTCGCAGCTGCTCTCTCTCTCTCTCTCTCTTGGTTGACGCAGATCATATTAGATCCGATCCGTAATAGGAAGAGGAATAGTAACGCTCAAAAAACGCCATCATAGAAAGAAACTAACTGTAACTTACTTACCATGATATCGCACCACCACCTATACAGATAAGCTGTGTGTAAGTTATATTACCTTGTGTATGTTTGTTTCACTCGTTGTCTCTGGATCTTCGTCTCTTAAGATATCGACTAGCTAGATTGTCGCCCCCGATTCGCCGTCGACTCTCCCCGTTCCACTTGAACGCTTGAACGTGCATTCATTCTTGAATGGAGTCTAGGTGTCAATCGATTATACAGACAATAACGCCAAAGACAGATTCAAGACTGTTCTATTCGCCTGATACCTGCATCGACCCATCGACCTCGCATTATAATCAGACTCGTATCACCTCCGCAGCGCGACCTCATTCCATTTTATTCGAATACGACCCGATTGTTTCAGATCAAACGTGACTCAGCTCATCCATCCAACGATCTGGCCTATCGCATCGGACGGAAAGAAGCAAAGCAAAGCGAGGACCCGGCAATTAGGTTGGTTGTCTATTCTGTGTCGTTCATCGAACGTCGAACGGATATTTGAAACTTTGCGCCTTCGACCTCCGCGTTCCGCACATCCTACCTGTATCTGTCGACAAATCCAGTCGCCATCACCGACGATCATCGATACATATATACATCACGTTCATCTCGACTTCGGAGAGGGGCTCAACTACATCCCGCCTCCCCCTCCCTCCACCATTCCCATTCCCACTCTCTCTTTCTCCCTCTCAACGTCGCGTCAGTAGAGCAAACAGGCTGGTCCTACTCAACACAACAACACGCTTATACTCCACACTAGTATAGTGAGTATAGAATCGGTTTATTGATCTGACGAAGGATGGAGAAGAACAAAGAGTTGCGTCATTGGCCTCGCGCGTTGTCGTTGTTCTTGTTGTCGCCTGCTGTTCATCGTTCGCGGATCCCCTGCTTGGCATCGGTGGTCAACGATTGGATGGAGCAATGTCGATATAGAAATATGGGGAACAAGAAGCTCACGGTCGATGGACTGAACATGTACAAGCAGCTGACCTATTGTGTTTATCTGATCATCACCTAGTCACACTCTTTGATCGTTTTCACTCGAACTCCCCACTGATCTTCATCTAACCGTCATCCTCACTACCATTTAGTGTCAATCAGTGCAAGCGTTATCATAAATCAGATCTGTGAGTACGAGTTCACCATCATTACACTACATCCCATGCACCAAGATCAGGGGGAGTCTCGAGATTAGCAATGCAGCTCCCTTTCATTCACTCCTTTAAAGTCGAATGATCGCGGTCCAAGCGTAGCAGCTGATATCATCTTATCCGCACACACACGCACACCCCCTTTCCCCACTCTTCACTCTCACGGACCTATTCAAACATCCCTTTGTACCCTATTTCGCCTCCGAACGGATCGCGTCAACCCCTTCTAACCGAACTCACCACTGCACTATATAATACGAATCATCAAATCCAACGTCACATCATCTCTCCCTCTTCTCTCACTTTTGCATGGGTAATAGGCAGCAAAGTCATTCATCGCCACCCCCAACATGTACTCGATATTCCAAACCACGGGCTTGGCCCAGGATTTGACTCATATCCCTTTGATCAAGAGGTCCATCTCTGTGAGTACTCTCTCAAAGTGCCAAAGATTGATGTTGACAACGCTGATTCCACCCTTGCGCGCATTCAGTCCACCGTGATAACTGGGTACGATCCCACTACCGTTGACCCTTCTCATGTGAGTATCGCTGCAAGTCCAATCGCCTTGTCCTGCTCAGACCCTTTGCTGACGAGATTCTCCTTTTAGCCCGTCACCCTCTTCATTATCCAGCTCTTCATCATCATCTGTTTTACCCAGGGTTTGGGATATGCCTTCAAATACATCAAGCAGCCCGCTGTCATTGCCGAGGTTATCGGAGGTATCATCCTCGGACCAACGGTCATGGGACGGATCCCGGGCTTCACCAACCACATCTTCCCGCAAGCCTCGATTGGCTACCTGAATCTGGTGGCGAACGTTGGCTTGATCCTCTTCTTGTTCCTTATCGGTCTCGAGGTCGATGTAGGTGTGATGAAGAAGAATAAAGTTGGGGCGGCCGCCATCTCCGTCGCTGGTATGGTCATACCTTTCGGATTAGGTGCCGCCGTAGCTGTCCCGACCTACCACAACTTCGTCGACACGGAAAAGGTCTCATTCGGTCATTTCATGCTTTTCATCGGTGTCGCCATGGCTATCACCGCTTTCCCTGTACTCTGTCGAATTCTCACCTCAACCAAACTCCTTGACACCGAGGTCGGCGTCATCGTCCTAGCAGCGGGTGTGGGAAACGACGTCGTCGGTTGGGTTCTCCTAGCTTTGACTCTGGCTCTCGTCAGTGCGGCATCGGGCGCAACAGCTGTCTACATCTTGCTTGCCGCCGTTGGCTGGTCTATCATACTTCTATGGCCAATCAAGAAAGGGTTCCACTGGGTTGTCCGAAGAAGTGGAAGTCTGGAACACGGTCCTACTCCCGGTGTCATGACTCTCACTTTCCTCATTGTATTCACCTCGGCCTTCGTCACCGGTGTCATCGGTACGTGATGCAATGCCGCTCTCTGGTACGAACTCATATCTTTTTCAGGTATGTATCAGCTGACCATCGCTCGTTCCGTACATAGGTGTGCACCCGATCTTCGGCGGATTCCTGGCTGGTCTCATCATTCCTCATGAAGGTGGATTCGCCATCTCTCTCGTCGAGAAGATCGATGACCTCGTCACTCTCCTCTTCCTGCCTATCTATTTCGTACTATCGGGTCTCTCCACAAACCTTGGTCTTCTGGATACCGGCAAGATCTGGGGATACATCATTATGCTGTGTGTCATCGGCTTCGCTGGTAAATTCCTCGGATGTGCCGGAGCGGCTGTCGCCATGAGGTATTCGCTCCGAGAGAGCGCTGCCATCGGTGTCCTGATGAGTTGCAAAGGGTGAGCGTTGTTCACCCATCTCCAACGCAGCTATGCTGTACCGACATGCTGACGCCTGTTTTGATCCAGTCTCGTCGAGCTTATCGTACTCAACGTCGGTCTTTCCGCTGGTATAATCAACCAGCAGCTGTTCTCTATGATGGTCATCGTCGCCATCGTGCTCACCTTTATCACCACGCCCGTCACCCTAGCGGTCTACCCAGAGCACCGTCGGAACCGAATCAGCGAATCCAGAAAGAAGGACGGCGAGAAGACCGTTGAGGGTGGAGCTGCCAATGTCACCGGCGGATCAGGGGGTCGAGAGGAAACCCAACGATTTCTTGTCATCCTTCAGAAACTCGAGCATCTCTCCGCCGTCATGTTCCTCACGCAACTCCTCGAGACACGGTCAGTCGTTGAGCGAAAACCATTCAACGCTGCCGAAGCTGTTGGTCATGAAATGCACAAACCCGAATACAACGGCGAGTCAGCTTCATCTACCCCTGAGAACCAGTTGGCCAGGCTCCCTACTGTCAGCAGTCAAGGCGAAGGTTCCCGACCCAGAAGTCCGGCGCCCACGATCGATGCTCTCAAGATCATCGAATTGACAGGTAGAACCCACTCCGTCATGCAGTCCACTGAGAAAGACCAACTTCTCTTGACCGATGATACCCTTCAACTCTTCAGACAATTCGGTCAATTGCGAGGTCTCGAGGTAACACCTCACATCTCCATTGTCGGTTCAGACTCATACCCACAGGCTGTCGCCGATTACGCCTCGGACCTGGGATCTGAGCTCGTCATCGTGCCTTGGACTGTTCCTCCCCAGGGCAACTCATCCGAGCTCATCGACCCTTCGCCCACGGCCACCAATGCGCTGGCTTTAACGGCCAGCACCTCTGGAATAGTGTCGCAGTTCGACTCAATCTTCGGCGCTGAAAATTCTGGTTCCCCCATGTATACTCATTTCGTCCGACGCGTATTCTCCGAATGTTCGTCCGACATCGCGTTGTTCGTCGACCGAGGGTTTGGTGGTTCCGCCTCTTTTGCTCCTGGATCAGGTCAACATATCTTCCTCCCATTCTTCGGTGGTCCCGATGCCCGATTGGCTCTCCGATTCGTTGTTCAGCTTTGCAAGCATGACAATGTCACCGCCACGATCGTTCGAGTGGAGAAGCCTGAGATCGGTGATGACGAGAGTACAGCTGAGGAGGGCCACAAGATGACTCAGAGCGAGAGTATCCAGGTCCATCAGGCGGCTCTCGCATCGAATCAACTCACTGTTGGTCCCACGAGCTCGGTGAGTGCATGTCTGCTTACTTTAACACGGGGAAATGTGAGCCTAGCTGACGAGTCGATTATTGCAGGGCTACCCTGAAACCCAGGCAAGATTGGCCTCTGATACTGCCGACAACATTGCGTGGACGTATTACACCGCCTCATCCACCACTCCGGCCCGGCCCGCCTCAATCGACAGCGCCTTGTCCCGAATCTCATTCTGGTCCACCAAATCTACGTCACCTTTGTCATATGCCTTCACGTGCGCTTCCACAGCCATGTCATCCACATCGGCCACCGCGGCTTCGTGGCGACCCATGTTGATTGTCACGGGTCGCGGTCGACGAGCAGCAGCCATCAACCACTCTGCGGAGCTGAACAAGATCTTGGCTGATAAGGGCCTGAATCCATCGATCGGAGCTGAGCTGAGAAAGACTGTAGGAGATGCCGCGACCGGGTTGATACTTGGTGGTGGGGCACCAGGGAAGGCTAGCTACTTGGTCATGGAGGCCGGCCAGAGGTAGACAGACATAATCATAGCCGCTTTTTCTGTTTCTCACTTTGACATCGTTAGTGTTGTGTGTATACATACGATGTACGATTACGATTATTTAATGACTTGGTTCTCGCGGTTGTTCTACTTAGATTTTTCCTTCCTCTTTCTTTCTCTACTAATCCCTCTATGTACATCTGATATCTATACGCCGGCTCGATCGTACCTGCGCTTGGTTCGAATAGATGCGTATGCCATATCTTGCTTTGCTTCGATACGATATGCCATGTCATCTCTAAGGTTATCTGTCAATACACGATAAGCGGTGCGTTGTCCATCATAACACGAGCACGAGCAAGCAGCCCATGCCAGCAGGTGGGAAAACAGTCTTCATCCTAGCAATGTCGATTGAATATTCCAGTATCGACCTCGGTCACCTCGGTATCGTATCATATCGACGAAAATGTACCAGAATGACCGACTCGTCTTAGGATTACCAGAGACTGATAAGATGATACACGTCGAGGAATCATACATTCATTAGAACTAGATGGCGAACAGGGTATATATACAGGAATCGTTTGCAATCCACATAAATCTCACATCATGCCCACTCCACACCAGTAGTACGCGCATCATTCCATCTCCTTACTCGCCGCGAGTGTCCTTACCCTATACATCCCCGAATAAGCTTCAAGCACCATGCACAGTCATCCTATTCATCCCGCTCGTGACACCGTCAACCCCTTGCGCATGCTGACCTTGTTGCTGGGGCGCGTAAGGTGACTGCCCATACACGTTCTGCGTTCCATCGACTTCATTCCCCTGTTGTTGATGATGGGGAGAGGCCCCGACTCCGTACGACTGCTGCTGCTGTTGTTGTTGCTGTTCAGCTTGCTGCCTGTAATAAGCATCCCACGCAGCCTTGTGTTCCGCCTGAGGGTCCGAACCGGCTCCCAGGCCTGCAACGCCAGGTTCAGTGTTCTGCCTCGGCAAGTCGTTCGGCGGTAGACCAGGAGCAGCGGTAGGGACTCGGTTGATAGAAGTGGATGAGACGGCTCGCTGGGCATAGTTGTATGGCTGGCCAAATGACGCTTGGTCTGGATGACCGCCTCCAGCTGAGGAGCCGGAGCCCGAGTGTACGTTTGCGCCTGGACCAGGGTGAGGTTGAGCCTGAGGGAAAGCTTGGGCTGGCTGGGCCGGAAGACCGTTTCCGATGGGGTTAGCGGTAGGGTGTTGAGAAGGGTACTGCGAGTGTGATTGAGTCTCTGTGGCATATTGATGAGGATGAGGCTCAGCAGTGTACTGCTGCGGTTGCTGAGCGTACTGAGGTTGAGGCTGTTGCGCGTACGGCGGCTGAGCATGCTGAGGCTGGACTTGAGCCTGTTGAGGATACTGTTGAGGATACTGCTGCTGCTGCTGCTGCTGCTGCTGATATGCCTGGGCGTATGGGTCAGCCTGCGGCTGAGGCTGAGGCTGTGGCGAGTATCCGTATGCTGCAAAAGACGAAGCGCAATGAGTAATCTTGTTCGCTAATATAACACCGAGACTCACGCTGGGCCTGGCCGGCAGGCATAGGAGGCGGATTCCTCAACTCCTCATATTGCCTCAAAGCTCGTACGAAGTTGGCGTTCATGTGCTCGAGTTCGGCTACACATGACACCGAATTATAGTGAGCTACTGTAGAAGAACGACTTTATTGAGCTACACAAACAGCTCACCTTTCTGATCAGAGTATTTCTTGATCAAGGCGTTAATCTGACCCTGGAGGCTGACGCTGGCTTGGTACATCTCCTGCAAGATGGTCAAGAAATGCTTAGAACGCTTTATATGCTAGTTGGAAAATTGCTAGCTCACCTCAATCTCTGGTCGATCATCGAGCCGGTCGCCACGAGATGGGTCGATACCCTTCAGCGTCTGAAGAAGCTGATCGACGAGGCCTACATTTAAAGTCAGCTCATGCACTGGAGAAACCCCGCCTTTGTGAACTCACCAAGCGAAGCGAAGACCCTAGCTTCTTCCTGTGCTTCCTCTTGTAACTCCCGGGGTGACGGCTCCGGCATAGCTTCAACGTAAGTGACGGGGAAGATCTGAAAATACCCCGGTCAGCATACATTACTGCGTCAGGCGATGACTTCGACATGATCTGATCCGGAACCGTTGGAAAGGATTGACGAAGTAGACACTCACTCCGATCTGTCCGTTACAAGCACCCCTCCACCATTCTTTGAAACCCCGGTCAAGCACCTTGATCACATCTCCCCTCTCGAAATTGAGTTCACCAACTTCAGCCGAGGTGAATGTATACAGTGCTCGCACTCGAGTTGCCGTATTGATATCCAGAGGCAGATCAGGCTCGGGCTCGAGAGCAGCAACGGGCGCAGGTGGTTGGTAGGCCTGTTGAGGCTGACTTCTGCTGGATGAAGAGGATTGGTAAGGCTGAGCTGAGGAACCTGATCCCGATCCAGCTGCGGGTCCAGCCGTTCCGGATGACGAGGACCCGCCTGCAGCTGTTGCGGACGGTTGATAGGGTTGATAAGCATTGCGTCCCCCTTTGTCCTGCTTTGATAGCTCAAGGACTCGTGCTAATTCTTCCTCTTCCTGTCGTCGTCGCGCTTCAGCCTATATGAGCAACGGTGAGCTTGGTATGAGCGTCATTTCTCGTCCGGTCACGGGCATCAGGCTTTAGCAGAGCACTTACAGCATCCTCAGGGGCAGCTTCAGGCTCGTCGAAAGTGAAGTCTGAGAATGGATTCAGCGGAGATTCGCATCAGCAGTTAGCAGTCACGCTTTGGCTCTCGCTCTTGTGCGCAGATATTCGGCAGGTTGTGTGATTGGAACGCGAAGCAATACTCACTCTTCGCGCGCAGCTGATCATACAGTTCACCCATGAGACCGAGATTCGGATCACCGGTATCTTCCAGCTGTTTCGCCCAAGCTTTGACGAAGAGAAGAGCCTTCTTCTTCACAGGAGCAGCGGTGGCCTATGCTCGAGAAACAGAAGATAGCGGAAAGTATGAGCACACTCGATCGGATTGGCGCGATTGACCTCGGTACTTGCTGATCCTGAACTGGATTGACTGGATCGCAAAGGCGTCACTCACCCTGTCATTGATTAAACGATCAAGCGCTGAAGTCCAGTTCCTAGACGACAGTTCTCCAAGGAGCTCCTTGTCACAGTTCTGCGCCAGAGTATTCGCGAGCTATGCAACAGAGTATAATCAGCTATGTAAGCTCGCCACAGCTATCTCGGGGCCTTGACTGAGGGTTTGATACATCGTGTAAAGTGAAGAGGGGGGGGGGGGGTCGTTATTGGCGGAAGCGGTGTGGGACACTCACCTCGAGCGCGTAGAGCTGTACACTCGGATTCCGGTGTGATAATCTCTTTTGCAAGGCAGCGACGGCCTGTCTGGCTCTGAGCCACGATCCGCCCAAAATTCCGCTAGTCATCAGCGTTCGATCTCAGTCTTGGTCTCAAGCGATTCTTTCTCCAGATACGCTTCCCTCCCCTGGGCCTCGCATCATGTCGTGCGCACATTATCAGGTAGCCATACGAACACATAGGGAAGGTGAAAGGCTTTGACTTCGCATTCGACCCTGACTGACCGCTGTCCTACTGATTCATAGCGCCTTCCCGCTCGGCTGCTGGCTTGCCGTTTATAACAGAGTGGGACTCAGCTGCAATCACGGCATCACTCACCCGTTCTGGCCCTCTCCTCCAACTTTATCGCAGACCTCCATATTCAGCGCCCAGTCCTCGGACGCAAGGTTCTCGTCCGTCGCCTTGACTGTTGTTGCGGAACGGATGAGGAACGCAGAAGGCGATCAGGTTAGCGAGGCGATGTTGGTATGATCATGACGAACATGTATTTTGGGATTGAGATTGGTCAGCTCATCCATCATATTGTCGTGTACGAATACGGACTCGAAGGCATGACTCTTTGAGAGTAAAGTCGACTAATACGCACCGATCAACTCATCGTAAGGGTTGGTCGCCGTCGAGAACATCTTGTTGATTAGCTTGTCGTTATCGTCGTCTTCCGGCCCAGTGTCTGTCAGGTGTGAGTGATACGGTGAATACTGTGATGCGGATGCGGACAGTGTCTAGGTTGGGATGAGCACGAAGGTGATCGTATACAGCGACAATCTATTGTCTGGATGGTGAGTGTGATGAAGGGACAACAAGGTCAAAGCCTTGTCCGACCTGACCATGTCTGACTGACACGCCGGTACCGTGATACCGTGGTACTCGTACCGTAAACTAGGTTCATTCGTCATCATGCTGCGGAATCAAATCACTTAACCGGCTGGTGGCGAGTGGCGATGCACCCATCAATACTCAAAGTCAGTGCCACCGCTCGCTCTTCCGGTCACTGACTTGACATACGCTACATACAATAAGAGACGGAGCAGCACTGCTTCGATAGGAATACGTTGTCGGTGTCCGGCTTGCTTTGTGCTGAGAGCGATCGTCTTATTGAGACCCTCAGTGCAAGTCGCCCGAGCGACCCCCCCACTCTTGGCATTAGCTACTAGCTGTCGGTGGCAAACTACAGAGGGTGACCCACAATACACCAAAATCAACTTATCCTCAACGCGTGCTCAAATGTCTGCGAGAAGGAAGGAGATATGCATGCATGCTTTTGGGTCGGTCTAATGTATGAATGATTTTGCTTTGCTTTGATGTCATTTGATCTTGATTTGAGCTGGTTTGATTTGGTTGGCTGAATGAAGACCATGTTTAGATGATGATTATTGACTCGCCCCTCGACTCCATCTTTCTAGCTTGTCTTCCTCTGCATCTCCTTTCTCACTCTCTCACCTGCTGCTGTCCCTTCTCGCCGCTTGCTCGTCCCTGTAAATTTGTGCGATAGGAGACAAGATGACCTTGCCGTCTGGTCAAAGCTGAAGATGTGCACTCTACTCTCCCTTTCGACGCAACAAACAATAATCTCCCCACACTCGACCACTCTCAAAGACACCTCCGGGGATCCACAAGAGCCTAGACCACCACTTGGAGCTACCAGCATCCAGGAAGGATCGGCAGAAGACTTCGTCCCATTCTGGTTTTGAGGCCCAGTTTGGCTCGAGGGTGGTCGGGATTTGGGAGGGAAGGCTGAGGGAGACGAGGTATGTGCATTCGGATGGGTCGACCTGCACGCATGTGAAGATCACGAAGTCAACGTTTGGTTCTTCTGTCAGCCAGATGACAGGTAATATCGCGAAATTTGGGGAAACAGTCTGCTTTGACAAAAGATTGGGGGGATGAGGGTCAGGGCTACTTACAAAAGCGCCAGCCTCTTCTGAAGCCTTGTTTTCCCCATTGAAACGTCCAGTTCGTACAGTCCTAGTCTCACTCCTAGGCCACATAGTCTTTGATCTTCCACTAGCCTCCCACTGCCTAGGCATCATTCCATCAAACTCGGTCTGTATGAATTGGACCTTCACACCCTCCGGCACAAGGAAGCTAGAGGGGAATCGATGCCACTCTGTACCGTAACAAAGCGTGACGGGGGGCTCGAGAGTCTGGAGAGGCGACAGGTCCCATTGTGGCTTGGGAATCTCTTTACCGTACGGGGTGTAATCCTCTGGAAGTGGGATAGGTTCATAGCCGAGCTCGGTGAGGAACGACGGCAAGGCCTTGTACTGGAAGTGGTGGACGATATCAAAGGGAGCATGATAGAAGTACAGAGTAGCCCCGATTCGGAAGAAAGACATGATGCCGGGTACCAAGACGGCCAGAAGGGTGAAGAAGGAAAACAGAGATGTTTTGCTGGCCTGCGATCGAGAGGTGTGTCAGTTGAGTATACGCAAAGATGTGGTCGTTCATTCCGAGCTCACCTTGTACGGCGATTTTGTGTAGCTGATGTAAGCTGTTTCAAGCCATCCTCGGACGAGGTAGACCGTCACAGCAGCATTGAAGCAAAGTAAAGGATAAGCAGGGAAAAAGAACCTCTCCTCCTTGTGAGCTTGCGAAGTCAATACCATCAGCCAGATATAGAACGGAGCCAATCGGACGGCTAATAGGGTATAAGGGCTTGTCTCCCCGACGACGGGAGCCCGCTGTGTCTTGCCCAATCGCCTGAAATCTACGTGATACGTCACGGCTAAAGCTGGGAGAGAGATCAGTGCCAGGGGAAGGAGGAAGTTGAAGTTGAGGAACAGATTGGCGAGGTAGAATGTGAGTGGGGACGTCCCGTAGAGATCTGGGCCGTTGGACGAGAAGAGGTTGTAAGTGATGATGTTCAGAGTGGGGAAGGTGAGGCGACCGTAAGCCCACGAATCGACCATAGCGACGGGGACCTGGCGGAAGAAGAGTATGAATCAGCTGGCATCCTTCTGTGGGAGGGCTATAACGATAGAGCACGTGCGGAGCAGAGACTCGTGGTGGGCGACATGGTGCTTAAGTGATATGTCGGTCGTTCGTGTGCAGTTTTAGTATGTCTATAAAGGTTACTTACAGCAATCACAACAGCAGATCCCAGAGCGGCGGTCAATATCGTCTCCCACCGCTTGGACATCCACTGCACCTTCTGGCTTGGAGCCAGCACCTCTCCACCCGTCAAGAACATGTGCTCAACCACGAACGGGATACCGAGGGCGGCACTGAAGGGCCAGCCAACGATGGCTCCGAGGGCATAGAGGAAGACGGCGTGGAATGCTCGGCTTGTACCGGTTACGGTCGAGGTGGCTGGGTGGAACCAGAACGAGGATGCGAGCATTGTCGTGTACATTGTGAATGTTGAGGGGAGGAAGGCTGAACGACCACGGATACAGGAAAAGAGAGAGATGTCAGCGAACTAAATCGAGAGAGACTGGATGGCCTGTAGATAGCAGCCGCCCGGCGCAGTACCGGGAAGATGGTGGTCCGCCTCGTTCACCCGGCCCCCATCGCTAACATGTGGGCTTAGGCATCCGCTGTGCCGCACTCACCGACACTAGCAGTCCACATGCCAGCGCTGAACATCATTGAGAAGAGCAGATATCGTCCGACACGTTCGTTGACAGTCTCAACCACGGTCCTGAAGAATTTCGCTTCGCAGAAAGAACAGATGGCGCCAAGTGAGATTCGAAGAGCGAAGAACGCGGGTCGCTGTTAGGACAAGCACAGAGAATCAGAACTGTCGACCATTGAATGATGTCGAAGTTGCTCCGCTAGAGCAACTCGAAGATGGGTTGTAATCGGTAGATACGGTACGCACTTTGCCTAGCCTCATGATAAGAGGCACAACATGAGCCAAAGGCCAATGAAGTAAGACATAGGCCCAGCTCCTGATTGCGTATTGAGACGAAAGCTCCCACGTCTGGAAGCCCGAGTTGTACGTGAAGTAGTGCAGGGGTTCGTAGAAGTTGAAGACTGACATCCAAGCAAAATCGAAACATGGGAATTTATAATGAGCGACTGCACATTGAATACACGGTGGGGAGCGATAACGGGAACATGTGGGTTTGCGAGAGCTTTGGGCAGACAGGTAGATATAGTACTCACCCTCATCGCAATCTGAGATGATGGCGTACATTGCTGCCACGGTCCTGATCAAGAGCAGGATCCTGAACGCCATCGAGAGGGAGGGTACGAATGGTCCTCGGGTGTTCCTGCGAGGGTAGCAAGAAGTCAGCATAACAGCAGCAGCAGCATTGCGAGGGGGGGGGGGGGGCCTGGGACAGTCGCACTGCAGGGTGAGGTCCCAAGAGTGGTCCTGTCAAGTCAAGACGAGCCAACGCCATTATGAAGGCAACCCTGCTTCGACCGACCAAAGGAACGTCTGAAGCGCTCAAGAAGCTCGACTAGCGTTTCTGTCGATTCTGTCAGACTCCAGCCAGAAACAGAACTTTGCTCTCACCTGCCGACTTGGTCCTGCAGTAATCCCTGATGCCTCTTCTTGAATCCCGTAGGGGCCATCGACCCAAACTCATCCTTTTTCTCCGTTTGCGTTTGCGTCTGGGATACGGCATTGGGTCCCGAAGTGGGTCTTCGGAACCGTATGGTCTCGGTGCCAGGCATGGCCATGGTGAAATAGCAAGGGGCAAGCAGCCACAGTCTCTTCGTTTCGTCAGATGACTCGAAAAGCGGGGAGAGAAAGAAGGGGTGGTTGTGCTTTTGTGATTCGAAAGTAAGTTAGGAAGGTGAATTCAAAATGTTGTTGTTTGCGTTGTACTCGCACTCGCACTCGCACTCGCACTCGCACTCGCAGGTGATGAAGCCCTCGTAATCAAATCCGGTGGATCGCATTCTCTCACCATACGGAAATATCCGTGCCTGAGATACGCGGTTGCCGATGACTTCTGCTTTCGCTTTTGTTTCGACATAATTGAAGACAGAATTGTTGTCCTTCTCGGCCATACTGTTCATCTCGAAATTCAACTTCACTAGCTGGTTGCTTGGCCCACCCTTCGCCCAATCGCGTATACTCAACCTCGAGCCAATATGGGCTGGTTCTTCGGATCATCATCATCATCAGCAGCAGGAACCGCATCAAACGAGGCGAGCTCCAGCTCTAGTGCGGGCGCTAGCGGCAGCTCGAGCCTATCATCAGCCTCGTCTCCGACTGCAGCCACGCCTGTGCCGACTGTGAATACGTTCGAGAGCGTGTTGTCGGACGAGGAGAAGTATCAGGCCCTTCAGTACCCTAGTACCGAGGAAGTGCCGGGCTGTATGAGATTGCTGTGAGTGGGGTGGGACGGTGCGATGACTCAATCCAAGTGCGATCAGAAGGTTACGCGTTCTCTGTCTATGATCTCTCGCTATCTCAAGTCTGGCACGTCTTCTTGCTGGATGGCCACAGATGACATATCGCTAACTCTACTATGCATGCCGCGCACCGCACAGAGACGAGTTCTTGATGTGCTATGGTGAGTCTGCCTGCTGGGTCTGGTCACATGACGATTTGAAAGAGAAACGAAGAAAAGTCGCCCAGATGTTCTACCATTCCATTGCCCCGGAATCGGAATGAAAAGGTTGCCATGCTGGCGACATGACAGTCCTCAAAGCTAACGAACCTCACACCATTGCCCTTCTTGTCGCTCGGACCACCCTGCCATCACGCTACTCATGCTCACTCCCACAGCCCTCGCACCGCAACTCCGAAGTATGTACCGACACGGCGAGTTCCGCGACTGTACGTGGAAATGGCAAGACTTCAAATACTGTCTCTCGCTCAAATCAGAGGACGAGGAATCGCGACGTCAGCTCTGGATTAAGAGGCGGGCCGATTGGTGGGCTAGACGGCGGGTCGGAGGGAGCAGTGAGGATGTATGGGAGATGAGACGGTGAGTGGGAGTGTGTGTGACTGAAGCCTCAGCTGGTGTCGCTGGGCTGTCGCCGCTACACGGTGGGGTCTTTGCGCGAGCGCGAGCCGAAAGACACATGACATTCGTCTCGGCAGATCAGTGCTTGAGTGGGTCTGCCATAACATGGCCACTTTGAACAATGAAGCCTGCTTTGTTTGATCTGGATCAAATCTCATCTTTGGCTACTTCGGCAGACTATGTTACGCCGACCTGAATACAGCTGATAATCTGATCTGATCGTCCGTCCTTCCAACCGACCTACGTCGTCTGATCTTGGATCAATACTGTTTCTCGAAACCCTTCACCACATAGAGAAACACTCCAGAACTTCCCTCCTTTAGGCGCTGACGAAGTCACCAGCGAGACGAGCACGACATAAGTCTCGTCCCGGGCCTCTCAATTATACACAGTCAGAACGCAACCGGAGAATGTTGGAGTTTCGCCGTCCGGCGTACGGTCGGGCTGGTTTCGGCTGTTGGCTGTTGGATCGGGTCTGGGGATGGGGAACCTGGAAAGCGCGAAATGAGGGGGAGGGAGCCTGTGCCTATCTATTCTTATGCCGTCTCGGACCCAGTTTCGCAAGACTAGACCATTGAAGGGGTTCTAGACCTGCGCCGGACGAATATCATAAACACTTTCATACGGTATTCACAGTATGCAAAGCAACGCTCATCTCACCTCACATCTGCTCTGCTCTGCCCTGCTCCTCTGTACTGTATACTGCCTTTCGGTTATAACGCCGCCCCACGAGTACTAGTACAATCAAGGCATTTCCCAAGTCTCGAGAAGAAGCCTGCTCCATTTGCGGTTGGTTTCGGTTTGTTCGTTCCCCTCCTTCCGGCACTCGTACGCGCGCTCGATATAGTAGGTACAATAGTAGTCGAAGGGGTGGTGTTGGTACCCAGGCTCACCCGTTGAGCCGTCTCGCCATTGCCACTTTTGCGCCCTCGTCCACTATCACTTATGATCTCGAGTCTCTGTGGGCTGGGACGAGTATTCGCATTTGTATGTGGAATGGAATTTGGATGTGAATCGGAATTGGCATGCCCGATCCGCACGACGCCGGGGCTCGTCACGGTGATAGTCACCCCACCTTTTCCTACACAGAGACGGGAGGTAGAAAAATCATACAAACACATTGGGGTGCACGCTATCAGCTCGAGTACCGTTGCATCAGCTAGTATAACCAGCGCAATTCCCAGGTCCAAACCTCTGATCCTCCCTTATCAGGATCTGTTCTCCTCCATCGCCATTCTCCTGCTTCCTTCCTAATTTGTATCATCATTACTATTCCGATTCTGAGCCGGAGCGGAGCCCGAACCTTGTCCCTCACCATTTTTGGCGTTCGCATTCGCATTCGCACCCCCATTCCCATTCGGTCTGCCATTGCCACCATTGGCGTTGCGACCTTTGCCTTTTGGTTTCCCATGTATCTCGTCGAACTGATTTGCCTTTTTCTGCTGTTTCTCCTTCATCTTGTCCTTCTTGGAAACGCGGGTCTGGCTGCTCTGCAAGAGATTAGAACACATGTCACCAATGTCAGCCTCAGCTTAGTTTGAGCTGTGCAATGTGAATCGACTACTATTTCATGCTTGAGCACACAAGGATGATTGCGTCTAAAGTTCTCCAGAGAATACCTTGGGCTGTATGTGTGTATGTACTGTACAATGCTGTATACTGCAGCGTGCCACACGGTGCGAGAGGGAGACGAGAACGAGGTGAACGATGCAGCTCACCTTATCTCTTCCCATCGCAAGTGTCGTAGTTGAATGAATATGGGTCAGGTGTCAGAAAAGTGAGTGAATATCGTTTGTGATCGCAGATGCTATGTCAGATGTTGTTGTGGGGATAGCACTGTCTCTCTCTTTCGATGTTCAGCACAAAGCGACCGTTTATATAGGTCGAAACACCGAGCCAAGCAGACTATCCGATCTACCGCTCAACTTTACTGCACTGATATGAGGCGTATGGAGACTCGGCTCCCCTTGCCGTCTATCCGGGCTGATCGATGAGGCCCACCACGAGCACTGAATCCAGCTTAGCATAGCATAGCTCCACAATGCGCTGATGCGCAGTGTATTGAGCAGCAACCATCCTCTTGTCCTTGCTTCGACTCGCTACTCGATTCGAAGTCTCCCAGAAGCGAGATCCAGATTCATATCCAGGTTCAGATCCATTCATGGTACAGCAAAGCAAAGGAAGGCAGAGATCTTCCTCCCTCCTGCTGCAGTGGGCGAGATCGCGCAGCTTCGAGTTAAAATTGAGTCGAGTCCGCTATCATTGAGACGACTCGTCAGCATCAACAGAAACATCGTCTGTGTGGTAGCTACATCGATCGGTCGAGTCAATGCCAAGATTTTGTTAGCACTGTGGATGGCAGTTATCGCAAATCTCAAAGGTGAAAGGTAGCTTGGAAGAGTCGTTGTTCGACTCGACTCGACTCGGTGGAACCACTTGCTGACCTTTGTATGAGCGGTGAGGTCAGTGGAAGTGCACGACCTATATCACGCAAAGGAAGCGCGAATTATGTAGAATACAGGGCGAAATGAGAAGAGACCAGTATGTCGTGACCAGTGGAGGGAGAAGCCCGGACACATCGAAAGAGCGAGTGCAGTAACGAGTCAACTGATGGAAAACAGTCCAAGTCGGGAAGTGACAGGAAGCTTTCCGCCCCACCATTTGCACGAAAAACCTTTGATCCGATTTCGTTTGCATTCTTGACATCCATTCGCAGCCATTGCGCCATCCTGAGCAATCTGATTAATGCCCTTTCATCTCCTTTGCTCCACTCTTGATCTGCAACTGATCTCACTGTGGTGCAATTCTAAACCGTTGCAGTTCCGAGTCGATCGAGTCGCGCGCTCCTCTCGCATCGAGTCGAAATGAAAGCGAAAGCGAGTTTCCACCCTTTCAGATTTAATTTCTTAGACCTGAAGGCCGGCCATCTTTCCAGCCAAGCCTCCTTTACCGGCCGGGACAGTCCAAAGGACCAGTCGACCGTCTCTTCCAGCGGTGGTGATCTTGGACACATCGCCGTTCGAGTTCCACTCGTAAGGCTCGACATGGGTGATGGTGTTCTGGTGAACGGTGAGGAGGAGACCATCGCTTCCTACGGGAGTGAGGCCAGCACTGGTCGGCGCACCACCGGGAGCGGGGACACCTCGCTGACCTCGAGAGTCGGCAGCCTTGAACATGTTGAAAGCTTCGTTGTTGCCCAATCTGCCGACGCCGCCAGAAGGTCGCGCGCCGGTCGCGTGAGGTGTGAGGGGCTTGGAGCCGGACGAAGCGGGGTCGTCGAGTGATTCTGCGATGGCCCATCCGGATGAAGAACCGGAGAAGAGGACAGGCTGACAGTCATGACCCGCAGCGATCAGGGATGACTCCGAGACAAACGTGAGATTCACGAAGGGCAAAGAGGGAAGTCGGACCGAGATGTGAGCCGCGAGGGGCTCGCCTGGACCAGCGGGGTATACGACACTGAGGGATGAGTCATGGGCTGAGCAAGTGATGGACGCGTCATTTTAGCAGCTGCTCTCATATCCACGGACACTCGACGATAAGCCAGCTGCTGACTTACCGACAAAAGCGAGCGCGTCACCAGAAGGAGAGAACGCTACGTCGTGCACCCATCCGCCGTTGGGGCTCTTGAAATCCCCGGCGATGGTACTGAAGGGCAGCTTGTCACCCCAAACACCGGGCTGGGGCCTGTCAATTGATTGTTAGCACTCTCGATACAGTCTGTGCTATCAGTCTAGGTGGATGAATCACGCACTTCGAGTCGATACCCTTCAGGTAAGCTGAGAAGACGTATGCCTTGGCATCGGCAGCACCGGCAGCGAGCAGGACGTTGTTGGGGTGCCAGTCGATGGAGAGCACCGTAGATCGAAGAGGCTTCTTGATGTGCTTGGACACCCACCAGTTGTTCTCCTCGTCGAAGGAACAGATGGCAATAGTCCTATCAAATTTGAACGGTTCATCAACTATATCAGCCAACCTTCCTGCGATGCGAAGGATAATACGACCACAATTGAGAGCTTACCTAGCTCCACTGCCTACCGCAAATTTGTCTTCGTTAGGGCTCCATTTGACGCAAGTAGCGGCTCTGTTGATCCTCAGGAGACAGAGAGCGGGCTGCCAAGCGGAACCGTTGTGCGTCCAAACATAGGCGTTTCGGTCCTGAGAACAGGTCACGATTCGGTTGGTGTTCGGAGCCCAGGAAATGGCTGTCACAAGCTTGTCGTGCTACGTAGATGGAAAGAAAGCATGTCAGTAACCTGAGAATGATCACAGTACGTGATATGGTACTAGCATGGGTGCAGTTGGAACATAAGACATACCTCAGCAAGGGTGTCCTTGAGATCCCACGAGTCTCCGTTTCTAGCGTAGATGAGCACCTCGTTCGAGTTGGGACAGACAGCGACCTCTGCAACACGGCATCGAGACGATCAGCTTCTTTGCTATCGCTTGCGTTGCTCTGGCAGCTGGAGACACACTCACGGCTCCTGTCGGGGCTGAAGGCGATACCGGTTAATGGGCCGAAGGAAAGCTGAAATACCTCAGGGGCGGACATGGTTTCTTAGGCAAGGGCAGAGCGTAGAAACGGCTTGTTACAGTGGATAAGTGAAAATGAGGGAGGACTCTAGCAGTCTACTCTCTCTATGATGAGCGGAAGGCGGATGGATGAATGTTGGATATGAGACTGGAAGGTCATAAGATAGAGACATGAACATCGCATGGACGATGTTGATAAGATGCCCTTGCGGTGCATTGCGGAAGGTGACGATGACGCATCAGAAGAGGATTGAAAGCAGCACGAGCCTATTTGAAATCCTGAAAGCACTTGCGCGCGCCTACTGCAATACCAACCTGGCTCCAGGCTTCAGATGCGTGCATCCCATCTGCACCAATGACATTGATGCATGGGAGAAAGCGCCGTGCTGATTTCAGCACGACACAGCTCCAAGCAATGGGGACTATGAGACAGGCAAGATGTGAAGGTTTCTTCGTGAGCTCAGCCGTCTTAGTCGAAACAAAGAAGTTGAAAGTTCCCCTATGGTTTCTCGAGGTTCATGATTGGATGGGGTGTGTCATCCTCCTTGAGCGATGAGCGACGAGCATGCACTTCCGGCAAGGAGACACCTCTTCGGTGCAACGTAATGGGACTTTACCACGAGCAAGATACGCGTTGGAATATCGAGAGCGATCGTGTGGTTGGGCCAAACCAGGCTGCGGCTACTGCAGTAGTCACACTCAACGCCTATGATCTTGCGCCAGGGTTTTCCAAACCTGGTCTAACCCTGTATTGGAAAGATGTACCGAGACGGAAGACCGATAGATCAGTATGCATACAGTACATACAGTAATTACAAGCAATGTGTGTGTGCGTGTGTGTGTACCGCCGATCCGCGCAGGATCCAGTTATCTGATAAGTGGTTGAAGTGAGATTTACACACATCGGCCGAAGGCTTCAGCCAAGAAATACAGGTTAAATGCCACCCTCCACCAATTATAAGGTTATCCGGACGCGCAATCACCCGCAACATTATCACACCATCGGATATCTCTCAATTTCCCACACCACTTCATCTGCATTCTGCTCAAGGCATATCAATCTATTCGAGCTCAACGATCCTGATTATATAGCTGTTTACCGCTCATCTATATGGCTCGACGCATCCCATAAAGGAGGAACGAGCAATATCCAGTGACGAAAGAAAGGAGGAATCAAGGACAGGCAAAAATGCAGACCGTCATATCAGATAAGCAAGTAAGTTAAGTGAACTTTCTCCTACGCTATCGTGGCTCTAAATCACGCCTTTCCAAGCTATCTTCGGCCGGCCCCTGTTGTCCCAGCTTGCTATTGATCCTGCAACTGCGCTGTATCTGTATCACGCTTTCCCACTCTTGTACCTTCTTATTGCTTGTTATCTCTCTCTATCTCTCGCTTCAATTACCGCTATCGCTTCCTCTTTCACCTGTCTCGTCGTATTATTCTATCCATATCTGTCGCTTTGCTTTGTCATTACCGTCTGTCTCCTCTTGAATACCGATACAAGATGCGACCCTTGCCTGTGATATGCCCATTTGCGAACATGGCACTGACGCCCACCTCCGCCGCTCAGCTTCACCTCAACTTCGCCGGAAGCGGGTCCGGATCCGGCGCAGGTGGCGGTTCCACCTCAACATCGACATCGCCCCCTGCTAACTCACCGCCTTACACACCTTCATTCCAGCCCAACACCCCCGGGTTCGAGTTCACCCCTTCTACCGGCTCCGATAACGCGCCCCAGCCTCCAGCCCAAGCTCAAGCTAAAACACATTCAGCTCGGGGAACGATCAAGGGCGGGCTGGGGAATGACGATGAGATCGTTCTCGATCTGAGTCAACCGGTATCAACATTGCTGAGGCTGGGTACGCAGCGAGCGCACATCAAGGCTGAGCACTCGGCTGGAGCTGCTGCGCTGGTCCAAGGCGGATTGGGTCTCGAGGAATATATCAGGTGGTGTGCGGTCTTGTGGAGAATCTACGAGTGAGCTTTAAGCCATGCTTGCTCCCTTCTCTGGCGGACGACCATGGTTCGGAATTACCCTCCGAGGGACACCCTTGTTTTGATAGTATTTCTGTGCGTTGTGCTTCCCGCTAACAATTCATTATTGTTCCATAGTGCTCTTGAGCTAGCGCTCGCCGAGAACGCCAACAACCCCGTTCTGGCTCCTACATATGACCCTGCTCTTCTCGCGAGAGCGCCCGCGCTAGCAGAGGACATCTCCTACCTCCTCACCTTGCTTCCCTCCGCGTCTACCTCGACCTCTACATCAGCCTCGACGACCTCAACGTCACTTCAGGCGACGTCACTACCTCCGTTCCCGCTTCCTCCATTCCTCGAAGAGATCTTCGTGTCTCCTCCAGCGGGGTTGAACAACTATCTCCAGCACATCAAATCGCTCGCTTCACCCACCTCGCCCACAGGGCCTAACGGACCTTCACGCCTCTTGGCCCACGCGTACGTGAGGTATCTGGGGGATCTATCAGGAGGTCAGTTCATCGGAGCGAGAGTGAAGAAATCGTACAACCTCCAAGGGGACAAGGGGACCAAATTTTATTACTTTGAGTTTCAGAAGGGTGCTGCAGTCGGCGATGAGGAGAGTCGGGCGGACGCGAAGAAAAGATTGAACGAGGTGAAGGATTGGTACAGGCGGGGTATGGATGAAGGCGTGGGAGAGGATAAGCTGCTAAAGGGTGAGTTGAGTGAGCTTCGCCAGATGGACAGGTCTGCATTGTATCGCATGACCTGGGACATTACACATCAGGTGCAACAACTTCATCTCCACCCTGTAAATCCATTCAAGTCAAGCCCCGGTGCACCACCGTCCGTCCGTCCTTCTTTTGTCGATCTGCTAGCGGTTCATATATCGTAAAATTCTCACAGCGATATGCACTACGAGCCGTTCGCTGACGCTTCCTGATGAATTCATTGATACCCCCTAGCCGAGCTCGTCGAAGAGGCCAATATCGCTTTCTCACTCAATACCGACCTCTTCTCCGTCATCCGTCTACCCTCCACCTCCTCATCATCTTCATCTCCCTCAGCCGGCAGTAAGGCCGAGGCCCAGACAGACGCAGCCATCCCGACGCCGAAAGCGGAAAGCACGAGCACGATCACGGACAAAGTATCGTCCATGCTCTGGTTCACGGCGGCCGCTGGCGTCGGTATCTTATTGAACATCTACGTACAGCCTATCGTCTCCAGCTGGCTAGGCAACAGGGACGGATCTTCTGGGCAGATTGTGCAGACTACCGCTATATAGGGTGTGATGATGTTGGGTCCACGGTTGATCGTGGATCGCAGGGCAGCGTGGCGTCGCGTGAGGAGGGGCGCTGTCGGTGTCAGTGGCGAAGAAAGAGGTCGGCAGAAACGAACGGTTTTGACGATGACGACGGTCGATATCACCTCTCTCGATGTTATGTTCTCAACCGATACCACAACTGTGTCTTCCAGTAGATCTTGATTGGTTGAGAGTGCGCCTGCACTGGACCTTTTGTCCAAATAGAGCCCTTCTTCTGGACTACGATATTATCTCGCTAGTGGTGTACCATGTACTTGATGTCGATAGATCGTATACAATACACGCCCTGGTACTGTGATAACCGTGGACCGTGGACTGTGGATCGTTGCCGTGAAGGGTGAACCGTATGCTCAGATACTGCCCGCACATCTGCCGGAAAACCAATGCTCATAGATCGATAAACAGCGTTATGGATTGGACTAACCTAATGCGCTGCCGAGGCGGGGCGCGGAGGCCAGGCGAAGTGAGCAATGGGCAGTACGAGTATTGCTCTTTGAGCTGAGCGAAATCAAAAGGCCGATGCGATCTGTCGCGATTGACATGTTCATCAATCTCAAAGTCTTATATGCTAAATGCTTTGGAAAAGTAAATGAAACTCTGACTCGTCGCCTTCCATAAATATGAGTTCGACTATGATGACTATGCTAATTTACCGAAATATGATAGTAAACCAAATATATGTGGTACCGTATGAGGTAAGAGTAGAATGCTAAAAGAGAGAAAATATATATAACATGAAAATGCTGGTAAATGACCCCAACGAAACGAAGAAGACGACGACCGAAAGATTCACGCCAAAAGAAGGGAGAGAACGGAAAATGACAGTGGTCTGTCCATGTGATACCGTCGGCCTCGATGAAAGACGATGAATCGTCGTTATACAACATTCCCGTTCTCCTTTCATTTCATGCTCCCTTTCAACTTCCTACCCCGTCCACACACTCTGCAGACTCAAATGGCCGAAAGGAGGTCGCAGCGCCCAAGCGACATGCCTCTGGTCCTAACCAGGATTCGAGGTGACATCGATCTCGATCATGGTGCTGAATCACTTCTTCACTCCTGCAGCGAGGTTAACGCTCCTGGCTCCCATAACTTGCGAGAAGGGTTGGTGGACCGCATCGTAGTCTTTAGGTCGTCGGAAAAGGAGGACGTGCTGCGAATGAGATCAGCATCGGGCGTTGTTAGCCAGAAATCATCGAAACGAAGCCATTTTCGGAAGCCTACGTCGGCTCCGTAGGATGACCACGAATGCGTCGACAAAGGGTAACAATCTGTTGATGTTTAGGGCAGGGAGGAGGACAAGCGATATTTACAGGTTCCTGCGCAGACCAGAATAAAATAAGAGATACGTCAGCTGATGGGGTTCTATAGCCTATTTCTGCAATCACAGCGGACTTACGGGATCGTGTCTCATGTACATCTCCCATCTGTGAAGGATGAACGTATAGGATCAGCTTTCTGCACGGCACAGAACGATTCTATGCAGACTGGCGAGACCGCCCGAAGAAATCTGGTCATCGAATGGGAGGGGACTTGAAAGTGCTGCCGTGCCCCTTCTGGGGGCGCAAGGGACACAAATGCCGAACGCCCATGCATGACTCAGGCAGAATACGATTTCAAACGGTACTCACCCTGGCGATTGCCTGATCCCGATCCCACGCCACACATCTTCGGGACATACACCAGGCGGGACAAATCTGACGAGCTGTTTAGGGATCTATTGGAGAAGCAGCCAAAGTCAGCGAATAATCGGCAGGCGACTACAGGTTCCCCTTCTCGCTAGGTGGACCTCGAAAGTGTGGGAGCATCGATATGTCGCCAAGTAAATATGTGAGGTTATAAAGCGACGATGTGCTTTCATGTTGAGAACATCGGCATTTGATACTCACAATGACGTGTCTGCACAGCACAAGACGAATATGCATCAGCACTCGTGCATTTCTCGATTTTACTATGTCGACACGTCCAGGCCCCTTGCGAGCTCACTTCTCACTCACCTGTACTCCCAGTCTTCGTCTGAGAAAAGAAGTCGAGAACATGATCAAGTCAGCTCATGTCAACGATCCGAACACTTCCGGCAACTGATACAAGACGACAGATCCTCATCTATCATGCTGCTTCCTGCATTATCGCTACGCGCGACACGTCCGTTTACTCACTAGAATATCTAGGCGAATACTGGATCTTCTCAGAGTACGTCTCAATCGCCTTTCGCTTCTCCTCCGACGTGTATGGCTTCTGCTGGTACTTGCTCATCTTGACGTAAAACTCCTTTATGTGTATTTCGTAATTCGTTTCTCTATCTCTATGAGGGATTTTCGGTTCTCGGTGGATGCGATTATGGGATTGTCGGGTTGCGGATATTTGATCACTACTATGGCTGGGCCTGATCGACTGAATGAGTGACTGGCTAGTCTTCTCAGTTTTGATGATTGTTTGATATCTATACTATATGGAATGAAGGACGCGCAAGACCGATGAACGTGCTGATAGTAACTTCTCTTGAGGTGGTTCAAGACGAGTCGACTGTGTGTCTGTCGTTCGAGAGCAGGGGTGAGAGTAAACAATAGGTCTCGGTGTTTGTCAGCTCCTGAGCCGGGTAGACAGAGCGAGCGGCAAGGCGGGTCAGATCCAGATGATGACCAGGGAGCAGAGAAAGATGCACCCAGCGAACAGATGATGCACGTCGGAACGTGAGTGGGTAGAGGTAGACCGTTGATGAAGGCGTTGAGGGGATGAGAATGATCTGGATAGAAACGCGGTCCAAGCCTTGTTGAAGACCACAAGGAAGGGTGACGAAGTGGAGTAGGATGTATAAGAAGCCTCAGGATATAGAGAGGACGACGGGCTACGCATTCAGTGGGATGGGCGAGATCGTAACGACTCGGAACTGATGCGTTGCAGTCTGGCCCGACAATACAGGTAGAATACAGACCCATTCAGTCATGGGACAATACAAGTCGTACTCACCTTCTGCTGTCTATGTTTGATGTGATGTGAAAGGAGTATGCTATGATATGAAGCGATTCCAGTTCGGTCCGTCGTCGCCTGTCGTATCGTATTGTACAAGGTGTTGTTTATCGTTCAACCCAAGTTGTGGTGTAGTGACCCGGTGTGAGTGATCTGATCAAGAGAAATGATAAGATGTACGATACTGTATGCTATGCTGGACGTGTATGCCTTGACTGCTATGATGAGATCTACGTGGTACTTTTGTGTTGTAGTCGTTGTTGCTGTGAGAAAGATGACAGAAAAGAGGAAGAGTCAATTCAGATTCAGATTCAACACGAAAGAGCAACTTGATCAACAATCAACAAAGCACCACCCACTCCCTCCCACCGCACAGTCACCTAACGCACTCGGTAAGACCCTTCAGGATCGACTGATTCAAATAGAAATCAAACACCACCTCCCTCACCATAGTGCACCTCCACCCGACGCGGGGTAACAAGGACCATCACCATCACCATCACCATCACCACCGTAGACAGCACGGTATGATCAGGCACTCGGATGCGGGGTAAAAGGGATAAGGGGTCTCACACGTGGTCGGACAAAGTGCCGCCAACGTACGTACTGTGTTGTAACAACAGATGCACGCGACTGATTACGACCTTTGCACCCCACGGCCGAAGGCTCGTTCCTACTGTTATGCTTCGTCCAAGACTACTTGCTTGCTATCAACTCCTCTCCTAGCATCAGGGAGGACGGAATGATCGAGCTTATGGATACACGTCTCTCATCGTCATTCTGTATATGCGCATAGATCGTATCGTTTCGTTATGAACATTATAAAATCATGATCGCCGTTCTGATGTTGTTTTGCTACACTCGATATACAGATCATTGATCGCTCCACTCGCAATCGGGACGGTTCTCGATACCGCCCTCTCTCATCCCGGAAAGAATCAGCTCGCAAGCCATACCCTCGCTCAGTCGACCACCTTCAATCCGCTCAGCGAGTGAGCGCTCGCAACCTTCATGACCGTCTCAGAGGGCGTAGTCTTTGTCTTCTCTTTCTTCCCTGGCTTCGCCTCTTCACCATCCCGGTCAATCATCACCGAATCTTCCTCTTTCGGACTATTATTTTCCTGGTCTTCCTGGCCAAGGAAGAATTTCATGAGAGATCCTGAGAAGCCGGAGAAAAGGGAAACACCTTGGACGTCCGACTTGACAGGCTTAGGCGTTCCGCCCTGGCGAGGTGCGTTGAGGTTCCAGTAGACCATCTCTGGCATCGGGTATCCCGCCTCTTCGAATCTGCGCTGAATGGTGTGATGTTCGGTCTCACCGAATTTGCCGAGAGAGGCCTTGTCGAATTGCATGTCCGAGAAAACGAACAGCTTCTTGACCATCTGTTCTGGCGTTAGCTTCTCCCTCTTGGCCGAACTGAGAATCATGTCGAACACCTTGTCGAAATTTGTAGACATCTCCCAGTGGACTTTGGACAGCCTGTTGACACGTTCCGAGATTGGTAGAGAAGTGTCGATTGTTTCGAAAGTGGGTGTAGAGGAGAAAGTGAAGAACGAGCCAGACCAAGGGTCGACAGCCAATTCACCAAGGAGAAGGGTGAGGGCGATACATGGTAGAATTGGAGGCGGATGCTCTTTGTTGGCGTGACCGATTGAACCCATTGAGCCAGAAACGTCGGCGATAGCGACGCAATTGTCCAGTCGGTTCTTTGAGCTGGTTCGCACGGAATTGACCAGTGACTTCCACTGGAGGTCTGCCAGCCGCTTATGGATAGCCGTTTTGCCATGCACCGCTGCAGATCGTGCCAGGTCAGTTCAGATATAGGAAAACCTATCCAGTCAACGAATATAACTTACCATCATACACGATTTCGTGAGGCATCAAACTAGCACCCGACACAGTAGAGTGGCTGTGGTGTGATCTGTCAGCATAATCCGTGTCATTCCTGGAGAAATCGATGACTCACCCGCTGGCGACTCGTTCCAGGTAAGCCTCAAAACCCTTAGGATCGTGCTCGGCGAAAGATACGGCGTTACGGGCCATGGCTTTGGACGGGACCTGTATGGCTCATAGTGAAGTGAGCTTTGGCTCTGCGACAGCAACAGGATCAATTGTGTATCACGTACTTTTGTGTAATCGATCTTCCAGGATCCATTGGACATCTCCACCTCGGGGACCGAAAGAACCTTTCGAAGAGGGGAGAGCACCTCTTTCTGAAGTCGCTGCCTGGACCAATTCATTGCATCATTTGGGAAGAGCAGCTTAGCCAAAGCAGTCGCAAACAGGGTCTGTTTGTCGGCGCTATGCCCTGGGGTGGGAACCCATTTCGCGGCGTAGGACATGCCGAATAGGTGAGGGGAGGCGTCATTGGAATATGCCGTGCGCTGATTGGCGGGAAGGGTAAGGGAGTCGCGGTGCTTGTCGAGAAGGGCGAGATCCTCCTTGAGGTATTTGACGAAGATGTGTAAGACGGTCACGAATAACGCCTGGTATTTTTGGTCCGTCTTCAGGGCTTCTTCGGCTCGCTCGGCAAGTAGGACATGCTTGTGATGGACTGCGTGAGTACCCGATGGATCAGTACAGCGTACGACAGCAGTCATAGGAATGAAGCAGGATCAGGACTCACGAGTGGGTGCTCTGAGCAATCTGACCTTGAACGATATCTCCACCCCGTCAGCCACTTTCTTCGCGTGACGCAGTGTGGCTTTGAAAGGGGTCCTATCTCGCTTGGACTTGGGGTTCTTGTTCTTGTTGATACGGGATTGTTTGAAAGCAGTTCCATACTTCTTCGGCGCGATAGCTTCGTCGAGGGCGGTGAGCTTCCCCTTATAGGCGATGGTGAGTTCGCCGTTGATGTGAAGTTTGAGCAGCTCGATCAAGCTAAGACACAGGACATGCTCAGCTGAAGAAACCACACCTGAAGGACGGGGAGCTGGCTGACTCACTCTTTGAAGCTGCCGTGGGGTCGAGGCGGGTATTGTGGAGCAGCGCCGTCACCCATGTCGACGTTTCCTTCATCATCGAGATCCAAGACTTCTTCGCCGTTGATAGCGGCTTCCTCCTTTCTCTGACGATTGGCGGCGTCCCTCGCCTGGTCTCGCTGTCTGTCACAGGTAGGCTCGACGATGAGGTGAAGACTGAATGTGACCAAGGTATCATGTCAGCCACCAGCAGTAAGTCCGATCAAGGCTGCGATGACAGCTGAATGTACATACTTGGCGAGAAGAGTGCGGGGGTGTTTCTCCCAAACCCATGCCAGGCACTGGTAAAAGCCCTCTCTCCATCCTTTGCCCTCATGGATTGATCGGGTGTGGAAGATGAGTCTCAGGGTGCTACAACCGCGTCATGAGCTTCTCCTCAGCTATGTCAAGCGAGTGTCACCGAATTGCCAGCTGGAACTCACGTCAAAGGATCCCTCGCCCAGGCCGCGTCTACCAGTTCATAAATCCTTGAAGCCTGAATCCCAGGAGTGAGCTCGAAGAAGAGGTCAACGAGAGGGTCGGAGGTGGACGTGTACGCCTCGGCGCCCTTGTCTGTCAGTGTGTTCGGAGCGCGTTGAAGAGCGGGGATGAACGCAGCCCAAGATGGTTTTGGCTCCGCTTGCTTTGCAGGAAAAGGTGAGGAGATTTTAGGCGCAGTGGGCGGCTTGCCAGCGGGGACAAGGGTAGGTATCAGGATGTGGGGAGGGGTGGCGAGGAGTCTAGTGAACTCCTCGGGAAGAGACCAGTCCTTCGAAGAGACCTTTGTTGCGGCTAAGGTGACGGGGGTGGTCACCTGCAGCCCCTGCATAGACTTAGCCAGAGGGGTTGACATGTTGATAGAGGTTGATAAGGTGTCTACTTACTCTACAAGGGAGGAAGGTGAAGAGACAGAAGAGAAGAATGCCTTGTAGGTACTCTGCTTCCTGCGCTCTTTGTGTGGGAGACAAGAATGCCTCGGTGTATGGTGAGGTGAAAGAAAGAAGCAAGAAGCAAGAATGACTCAGTGATCGAGTCGAGGCATGTTCAAGGCGAGGCTAAAGGCATGTGTGCGTTCCGTACGGTTATGCTTAGCACTTTTCATCTTAGCTTCTCACCGTAGGGAAGCGCGCGTGCCTGAATGCGGTGTGGCCTGTGGGGTCTCCAGGAATTTGCCACTCGTGTTCAACGTTTTTACGTTCTTTGTTGATGCGTTTGGTTTGCATGTGACTTACAGCAAGACACACCGGGCACTCGAGTCGACTCGGTTCCGAGGGGACAGAAAGCGCAGGATGGATGAACGGCTGGCTAGACGATCGCTCCCTGAGAGGCGTTCGAGCTTGAGAGTTATGGCCAAGATATTCAACGTTCCCGGCTCTCGACTACCCCGATCCATATTGCGGGCAGCACATATGAGGAAACGACATTTTGGATGTATTCGTGGTCGAGTACGAAAGGACAACATATATAAGGGCCCGTTACAAACGATCGTGAAACTTATACTCGTGTACCTCAGTGGTAAAGAGCGTTTGGGAAGTGCTAATGTCATTTGAGCCGAATTTGATCCATGATGGCAGGCATAGACAGATCTTTCATAGAGCAAATTAATCGGACAAATGATAGCATCTTGCGAGCGAGAACATGTCCTCCAGGCACGCGATCAATTCTTGGAGGACGCGGGATCACCTTTTAGTGTTTTCTCGTTGCCAATGTGCCACGATACTGATGGCATAGTTGGTAGGCTCCCCGGGCAGCTCTGGCTTCCCTTGTCGCTGTGTGCATCCTTTGGCCTCGCCTTTGAGGTGCCAACAGTTCGACCTGGGTGTGGTAGACTGATGAAGACCTCAGTAAACACATCTGAATTCGACTAGCAGCATAGTAGACCTCAACGACCGACAGGCCTTGTCCAGCAAAGCATCCGGACAACGACATCGATATAGGCTGTGAGGTGCCTCCTTTGCATTTGCTCGCTGGTGTAGGGAAACACCCGCCAATGATAATAAACGAAATCGTGTTGTTAAAGCAGCGGCATGACATGAAAAATCCTTCAACGTTACTTGGCAGTCAGTCCAGCAACTGGACGGCCAGGCAAGTGATCTTCTTCCCTGAGGTCGTACTCGTGTACTCTCCGCCGATGCACAGCAGCCATTGATTGGTACAAGCGGCCAAATGATGTTCTTTAGCCACCAAAAACAGACCGCAGCAACGTCTCGGCAAGCGAAAATTCTACAACAGTCAACGGGTTCATAAGGCGTATTACCGATCTAGCCCCAGATGGCGTAGTGAACTGTACCTCAGTGGTCAAATGATCGTGGTAGCCTCGATATCGCCGTGAAGGGCATGCCTCCTGGCCATATCGAGGCAACCTACGAATATTGAAACCATCCGGCCTCTGGCCGCGCGATCAAGTCTTTTGCTATACACCCAACGCTTGATGCACGCAAGTTTGCTTTCTGTACGATATGTGCATTCTGCGCCATTGAAGCCAGTGTGGAACGGGTATATAAGGCGATCTACGATTATACCCCTCGATCGTGTAGCAAAAATGACCGGTGAGTCAGTGGATATTGCGGCGGAGAGGCATGCCTCGTCGCAATATCCATAGAAAAACCCTCTGACCCTCGATGCCTTCGTTTCGAGGGACGTACGATCAATCCTTTTGTTTTGGGTATCTGGACTAGCAGCGACATGGGTTCTTTTTGTTTGTACGAGTAACCCATGCCACGAATTCAGCTTCTCGAGCCGAGACTCAAAGGCTTTCGAAAGGATGGGGCGTGTATCGTGATTTGGTGTGGTGTGTATCTTCCAATCAGACATCGTCTCTTCAAATCGTGGTGTCAAAGGTATATACGGCGATGCAACAATCGGAGCATACGATCGTGTTCGCACACAACGCTGTACCACAATGGTAGAAAGGCTTTATATGCCGTCCCTGGAGAGCCTAGCTCAGGCCGGCCGGCCGGCCCTCCGTCTACGGCATTCGAGTCTTATCCTGCCCCGTCCTAGGAGGGGTGCGCGATCAAATCTTTTTTGTTATGCTATCGGCGTGATCATTGACCATCAGCTTCATCTTTGGAGGGACGAGCTGTGCGACCGATCTGTACTGAGGAGCAAGAATGATTCGCGCCAATCGCAAATCGACGCGGTTTCTGTGCTTTAAAATGCATGGTCGCGATAGCGTGTTCGCTGCCACAGGTAGCTCACTAAAGATTTCCCTCCTCACGTTCTACCCTACCCTATCAATCAGAGGATGATCAGAGGATGTGTGGAACCTATAAGGCGTGATAGGCCGTTACAGGAGATCGTGTAGTACACCCCACTGTACTTTAGTGGTTAAGCAGGCTCTTACGAGTCTTTCACGAGCCAGAAGCGCCGTGGAAGACTCTCTTCGATTCTGCTGCAATTGTTTCTTTGGGACGCATGATCATCCTTTTTGGTCCTTCCATCATCCACAGCGTCCATGAGATGCCTGCAGTACGTCTCCTTGCAAACCCAGGTGCCCCGATGGCAGGCTATATAGCGTGACGTTTCGCAGGAGTCTGTCGATCACGTAGCGTAAACTTGTATACTCCGGTATACTCTCAATGGCAAGCATGTCAGTCCTGCCAGTCCATATGCGACAGGCGCGTGATCAAGCCTTTGTCTTTTTGCTTTCCTATGCACATTGGTGTGCGTCGCCACTTTGAATCAAGAAGGTGGTGATGGTATGTCAGGGACTGTGAGGAAGGAGATTGACAGTCACCATCACTGACGTATGTCCATGAAAATGGGGAAGCTGCGTTTCCTTCGCAGCGTCCCGGTGCACACGCGCATACGATTTCGTTTCCCTTGCTGTATATGCGGATATGACACGCAATATTCTTGACGGATTGCCCATGATCATTCCAGTACCAAGTACAGCTTAATGAAATTGTGGGGGAGATGTTGCCACTCTGCTTAGGTCGTTACGATCTTTCTTCAACGGGTGAGCAGACATCCGATTCATGATCGGCTGATCTCCTTTCGGAAAGAGCATCTCAGAGGCCAGTGATACCAAAAGGTGAAACGATTCGACAGCAAACATATACTGAGCGCGTACTGATGCGACTGCAGAAATTACCGAACGCACGAGGAAGGAGTCGCATGTCAGTACCTACATAAGGCCTGTTTACGGCTCACTACTTCCAATCGCGTAGCGTAGTTGTAGGACCTTTGTGGTCTAGGTCAAGATCCGGCGAAGGCGACGCGCCGAGACTGTTCAGTCAGCCTCGCCTCGTCGCTATCAATGGTTCGAGTCCGCCTCTTTCTCCCGGGAGACGCGCGATCAGACTTTTTTGAATCCGTGAAGGAAGATCGGGCTGTGTTGCAACACGTCGAAAAGGCATGTTCATTTTGTGGATGAATGCACACGCGGACGAGCAGTGTATATATCAATCAGAGGCAACGTTCGGTGGCGGTCGACATGGCTCTTTCAGGTACGGAAGCCTCTTCGATGTGATCATGTACAGTATGGCGGCACATTCCGCGTTCTTCCTTGAATTGGCATGGTTGCACAGTCACAGATGCGACATGACCTGTACTTCCCGAGAGCGTTACAACACCTTCAAGACTTCTTATTCGCCATGGGCTGTATGGAGACGCGCCAAGCTCTCCTGATAAATTTCACAGCTGCGAGAAGATGCAAAGATCTCCAGGCAAGCTTTTGCTATCACAGTGCTGCGATTCTCACTCCGTGCGATCCTAGCATCATGACCAAAGGGTCGCCAATCACAAGGGTGCTTCCGTTCTACAGCAAGCGGACGTACAGCAGAGATCGGCTGATTTGGGCGACACGACCGAGATACCGGGGTGATCATACTCCGTTTAAGCCTTCTTGGTGTACTTGATCGACTTTATGCTCCTTCGACTATTTTCGTTCTGGCTTGGTATTCAACATGATTTAGGAAGCTCATTACCATACATAGGTGATACACGACTTTATAGATACTTCTGTCACTTGGTACGTATAGGTCGCGTAGCGAAATCTGCTAAACCGCTTGGCCAAGAGCTTGAGAGCGATTGCAGGAAAGCCACCAGGCTACAGGAAAGCCTTCCAGCTACAGCCTGGTGGCTTTACTGCAAAGAGTCAGCTTTCGAGCCTGCCCCTCTTCCACTCCCAAGGCAGAGCGCGATCAACCGTTTTCGTCTCTCCTCTTGCATGACACTGCCAGCGATAGATGTTAGGAAGCACGCACGGACATTCAGCCATGTGGCACCCAGTACGCCATTAATGAGAACGCTTGGACGGGGCCAGAGCTATATGGTCCCTTCTACATTCGGGACTCGTGAGGAAATCCCCCGAACCTAGACGATTTAGCCTGCAGTGTCAAGGACCACCGCTTCGCAGGCTTTGACGACGACGCTTTGTCGAACCGCCTTGATGATCCCCTTTCCGGACGATCAGACCTCGCCCTCTCGCCAGTCCAGTTGGCTTATAGCGTCTGCACCTGCTGGAAGACATACGCAGCGAAGAGGACTCGAGCCTAGATCAGTGGCACTTCAGTCTCACTGTCTATGTCTGCAGCGCACGTACCACAGAAATATACACTCGTAAATGCGATGCCTCCAGCTTCCGAACAATACTGCCTCGAAGCTACCTGGTCTCCGTAATTCCGCACTCTAGGGACATCGCAGTCCGTGGTGTATGTGTTCAAGCTACCTGCTGAGCTTTTGGTCGCGAAGCGAAAGCTTCAAGAGCCTCAGTGGCTCAGAGTGTCGCAGCTTGAAAGACCGGGGGGGTCCCCTCAAGTGTCCATGGGTACTTTGTTATGGGCACTTGGGGAGACCGCCTCGCACCTGGCTGATCAGGGTGCGGGGATCGTAACAAAGACCGTAAACGAAAAGACCGTTAGCGTAATGAAAGACCGTAACTCCGCTGGGTTTGGGTTCGGTCAGCGGACTCAAGCCTGGTCCGTAAATCCTGCGCCACTCGACCTGTCCTTCGGGGCGCGCGACCAACCCTTTTGTGCTCGAATTTGATATCGCGTATGAAGGAGCCAAGTGAAGCAGAGAGGTTGGTCTCGGTCTAACTTGACCCTTCGCGAACCATGTTGAGATTGCACCACGCTTCGCTCTTCCTGACGTCAGCTGCGGCCATCCAGCTTCAGGGGAGAAGCGGTCCGTGACCAGCCACTTGTGCAATGCATGCTAGAAACTGCAGCTTGGGAGGGGTAACAGAGGTCGGACTGCCCCCCTGGGACCGCAGCATGGCGATCGGGCTTCATGAGTCGAAGCGCTCGGGCGAGGTCGAAGAGCGGATTGAAATACGACCGTTCAGGTCCAGCCCCAACCCAAGTCGTCGTGTCATACAGTTGGATCAAGCCTGATAACCGCTTCGATTAGTGAGCGAGCAGGTCTTGCTGCTCTCGCTCAATTGCCCTTGCACCGTACTATACACTGCCGCGACAGTGCAGCCGTACGACAATGCGTGGGTTGTACAAAATGAACGGAAAAGTCTTTCTATGGTGCGTCGGGAGCTTTGATCGATGGATTGCTCTCCGTACCACGAGCCAGTTCAAATTCCTTTTGTTCTCGGAAGAAACTACTCCCGCGTCGAGCTACAATACCTCGCAATGACTGTAGTATTCCCAATTCTTGCACGCTGCAGACATCCGATCGCGAAGCATCTTGCTTGTAGACCTTAGTGGTCCAGAGTGTCGCAGAAGGCCTCTACCGGTCTTTGCATCCTTCGGACTGCAGGGTCCGCGTAGTACATTACTTCTGCACTCCAGGATTGCCTCGGAGCTGCTTGAGTGCCAGTGACTTCACCACGGGTGAAGTCGTGAGCCCATTACCAAGCGTATGAGCTCGGGACTTTTAGGCATACATACGTCTTCTAGTCGCAAAAACACGGTGACAGGGCTTGAAAACGGACCGCTGCGCTGCTGTTTCGGCTGCCTACGAACACTCGACTCGATCTTCGGAACGCGCGATCAGTTTTTGTTTGGAAATCTCTATTGAAACCGGACTTCAGCCTTACATTATCATGGGAAAGTTGGTCGCAGTGAAAGGAATGTTTTAACCCATGGTTCATACTTTGCTGATCGCGTAGAGTACATTTTCACGCAGCCCTCATGGGTCAGAGTGACGTAGAAAGCGTACCAGGTGGCCGTATGCGCGGATACCAAAAGTATCTATCCCGAGTTGGGATCGACTCCCTCGGCCCGTACCGTGGGCGAATGGTTTGGTGAAAAGCATCGGCGGCGCAACCGATGCGTGAAGTCTCACAGAGATGGAACACCTCCACAACGGAGGTTGGGCTGCCTACGATTACTTGAATATGTCCTGAGCTGATGCCCGGGACGCGCGATCAAATCTGTTTTCCTCTTCTCTTCGTTCCCACTGAACTGCATCCGTTACGTTCTACGGTTCCTTTGGCCTGTCTCTAGATCTGGCACGAGCAGCCGTTGCAATCACTTGCTCCCAAACCGCATTTGACCAGACACAACTCGGCCACCGACAAACATAGCCCTTACAAACAGGTACCGTCCAACGCACTAGCGGGCACATCCATCCCTACACCGGTTATAGAGTGAGCTGGCATACGATACACTCGCAGGTGCCACTGGTCGTTTCAGGATTACAGTAGCAGAATGTCACCGTTACCCTTTTGCGGCAACTTGGGCTGTTTCGAACCTCTCCGAGGAATCCGGGACTGCGATGGGATGTCATTACAACATTTCAGGATTGTGTGTATCTTTAGCGCCGTTTATCTACACAAGAATACCTTGGACTCGGATGTCCAACTTACCGGGACAAAGGAAACAGAAAACATATCGTTCGGATCCTCACTGTGAATGTATAAATATGGGACCCGAGGTCCTGCTCGATCTGTGCAAAAGGATGCTGTCTGACGTCCCCTTCCATCACCTGGTTCTTTTCTCGTTCATTCATACTCGATGTGGTCGACGGAAATCTCCGAAGGGACACCAATTCCTCAACCGCCCAAAAGCTGGTTGACGGGCAACTTGCTCGATATCGATCCCGACGCTCTGCTCCTATCCTTGCTCCGTATAGCCAAAGCATGCGGACCGACATACAAGCTCCAACTGCTGGACGAAGTGGTCTTCACGGGAGACTACGAGCTGGTCCGGGTACTATGCGACCAAACGAAGTTCGAAAAGAAGATCCCGAGAGCGTTGATGGAGGTGAGGGCGTTCGCTGGGGATGGGCTGTTCACGTCTTTTGGGAGGCAGGAGAAGAATTGGAACATCGCGCATAGGATCCTGTTGCCTGCGTTCGGACCGCTAGCGATTAAGAAGATGCAGCCGCAGATGATGGAGATGATAACTCAGATGTTGCTGCATTGGGAGCATCATGCGGGTCAGCCGTTCGAAGCGGCAGAGGCGTATACTCGTTTGACCTTTGTGAGTCAATCCCACATCCCTTTATCTAGCGATGGCAAATACTTTGCATTCTCACGCCGCTTTATTCACATGATTCTCCAGGACACAATCGGCTGGTGTGCATTCAAATACCGATTCAACCTATTCCACACCGAGAACATGCACCCTTTCATCGAAAAGATGAGCATCCTGCTCGCCGAAGCCGGCAATCGTGCCCGTCGACCCGAGCTCCTCAAGAAGGTCATGTACCGATCCGAAGCAGAGTACTGGGCCAACATCAAGATTCTGCATGATCTATGCGACGAGATCGTTGCTCAGCGTCGAAAGAACCCGGATCCCGAAGCCAAAGACCTGCTGAATAACATGATATACGATGTGGACCCACAAACGGGGGAGCACCTCTCAGACGAGAACATCAGGTATCAAATGGTCACTTTCCTTATTGCCGGCCATGAGACGACAAGCGGGATGTTATCGTTTGCGACGTATTTCATGCTGAAACACCCCGAGACATTCGTCAAAGCGAGGAAAGAAGCCGACCAAGCCATCGCCGACGCGGGCGGTAACCTCCTGGAAATCAAGCCTGCCAAGCTTGTCTACATCGATGCTATCCTTAAGGAAGCACTCAGGCTGCAGCCTACAGTAGCGGTATGGACAGTCGCTCCGACCTCAGCGGAAGGAGAGACTTTACCTGGTGGCTACAAGATTCAGCCGAAACAGACTGTCGGAGTGATCTTGCCTATGCTTCACCGTGATCCGAAGATCTGGGGGGACGACGCAGAGGCTTTCCGCCCTGAGCGATGGATCGGATGGAATCCACCGACAGACGCATACAAGCCCTTCGGCAACGGAGAACGTGCATGCATCGGTCGGGGATTTGCAATTCAAGAAGCGCTTCTCGCCCTTGCTTTGGTAGTAAACCGATTCGATCTGGAGATGGCTGATCCAAACTACGAATTCGCAATCAAGCAGGCTCTTACCGTCAAACCGAAGGACTTCCGTATTATCGCTCGACCGCGACGCGGAAAGACCCAAAGTCTGATGTCGGACCTTCTCCACGGCAGCGCTATCTCTCGGCAGGGCTCGTCTTCTGCCAGGACCGCAGATGAGACCTCGGAGAGTGTTGGACGAAAGATCACGTTCCTTTACGGTAGCAATAGTGGATCGTGTGAAGGTCTCGCCAGGGAACTTGCATCAGAAGGCAGACAAAGAGGGTTTAAGACGACAGTGGGCGAGTTGGACAGACTGGCTAGGGACGCCCGACTACCTACCGATCAGCCCGTGATCATCTGCACGGCATCGTATGAAGGTCAGCCAACCGATAACGCAAGAGCATTCGTCGAGTCCATCAGGTCGATGTCGGGAGATGCCACGCTGAAGGGTGTCAACTACGCAGTCTTCGGCGCTGGGCATCATGACTGGGTGGCGACATTCCACAAGATCCCAACGTTCATCGATACCAGGCTGTCGGAGCTCGGCGCTACCAGGCTGTTGGAGCTGAGCAAGGCTGATGCTGGCGGGGACATCGTAGGCGACTTTGAGGCGTTCAAGACGAAAGTATGGGATCACTTCGGCAAGAATCAGCAGGATGGAGCAGCTTATGCTGCCTCGGCTGTCCAAGCTGCGTCGGCAGACACCTCCGATAAGCCCCGAGTACGGATCTTACCACCTTCCACAAACCCGGTTGGATCTTTCATCGGGGCAGGTATCGACGGTATCGGCGAAATTCTCGACCAAATGAATCTCGTTCAAGCGAGTGAAATCAACAAAGCCAAGAACTGCATCACCATTCGTCTACCCGAGGGACAGTCATACGCCACGGGTGACTACTTGGCCCTCTTGCCAAACAACCCCTCCTCTATCGTTGATCGCGCTTTGAAAGCGTTCCAGCTGGACGCAGACGCCTGGATCGCTCTCGGCTCCAGTATTTCGTTCTTGCCTGCAAATCAGCCCATTCGAGCTGCCGAGCTTCTAGGGTCATTCGTTGAGGTCTCGCAGCCCGCTTCCAAAAGAACTTTGGAGACAATGTTTGAGGCCAACCAGGAACCAAAGGTTAGAGAAGCTTTGGAAAGCTTGGTGGACAACTATGCCGAAATCGTGACGTCAAAGAGGATGTCCTTGCTTGATATCGTGGAAAGTATCCCTGGCTTGTCGATCGACCTATCGTTCTTCTTGGAGAATCTGCCAAGGATGAAGATCAGGCAATACTCGTGAGTGTCTGGAACGCTCGATGAATCATCATATACCGACTAAGAGATCACTATCATTATCTATCTCAATTCACTCACCTAGTATCTCATCGTCACCTCTGGAAGATCCCAACGTTGTGACCCTGACTTACGAAGTCCTACGAGCCGATTCACTGAGCGGGCGAGGCGAATACTTCGGCGTAGCCTCCAACTACCTGTGTTCACTCAAGAAAGGCGACAAACTCTCCTGCTCGATCAAGCAGACTGGCGAATTCCATCCACCCTTGGATCCAGCGGTACCTATCGTCATGTTCGCCGCCGGGTCCGGTATCGCCCCTTTCAGAGGTTTTATCGCTGAGAGGGTCTTACAGAAGCGAGCCGGGAGACAAGTTGGGGAGATCATCCTTTACTATGGCTGTAGAGGGTTGGAGGATATTTGTCACGTGGACGAGCTCGTACAGTGGGCAAAAGAGGGTCATCTGGACTATAGGCCCGTCTTTTCTCGCTCGCCGTCGACGACAACCACGGGCCTTCCAGTAGACTGGGACGGCAAGATCCGCTTCGTGGAAGGTACGAAACACGTTCAAGATCGAGTTTGGCAAGAACGGCCAGATATACGACGCATGTATGAGAAGGGCGCGATCTTCTACACTTGCGGATCGGGTGCCAAGCTAGCTGCAGATCTGAAGAAGACACTGATAGAGGTGCTGAAGGAAGGTACCACTATCGACGAGGATGAGGCGAATGGCCTGGCGGAGAAATTATCCAAGGAGAGGTATAAGACAGACGTTTTCTTATAGCATATCATGACATCGCAGTTTATGCAGTTTTGGCTTTTGCGACATCCAGCACTGCTCGCCACAGCGCTATGTCTCCGTTCATAGCAAGAAGCTCTCATGTCACATCGTGCGCACATACACATATTAGTACTACTACTTTAGTACATAGCTATTCTCTATAAAGCACTACCTGATTACAGTACGCCCCCTGATTAGTGATCAGCGGGCCATATCGATCGGGTAACAAACAGTCCTAGCACTGTCACGATCTGCCGTCTACAAACGGATCTTCAATGCCTCTATGTCCTTGACTCTCCTGGAACTTCTTCTCTTGCAGCTCTTGCAGTATCTCAGCGAGAGCCATTGTGCCTTTCCCTTCCTTCCCATGTTCTTGGCTATAACTTCGCCCATGGCCAACATGTATCCTATTGGCACTGACCATCCTCGGTTCGGCTGCGAAATAGCTATTCGAGCTTGAAGCGGGCGACAATATTCCTCCTGCTCCCCCATGTCTATCATCGCTGTCGTACCCTGTCTCCGCATCCACATCGGCGTCGGCATACTCATCGCCACTGCCTGACTCTGAGGCGAGATAGTCAACGGAATCGTGCTTATTCTCGAGATGCGCGTCGCTCTTGCTCGGTGGCTTTGGCGGCAGTGAAGGTGGTCGATCGGCGAATGGGTTAGATCGCGGTAAGATCATCCCCTCGCCAAGAGTAGGTGCGCGAGACATTGGTCGAGGGTAGACTGAATGTGCTGCGTATCCTGCTATGGGATGTGAGGGCTGTGTCGGAGTATGGTTGAGCGGAGGGTATCGGCTGTCACCTGGGCCGCTATCGAGAGCTCTGCCGATAGACTGCGGGTCCACCATCGTCCATCGAGGCTCTTGCGTCCGTCCTCCTTTCTCAGGTGGAGCTGTGCAGTCATTGTCTGTTGGCCAATCCCGTCCCATCGTAACAGCCGTTGGAACCTGGCTCGCTCCGAAACTCTTTTCCGTCCTTTGACTGCCGTTCCTAGCCAGCGCCGCTCCATGCCTCTGGCCTCGCGTAGGGAGCAGGCCTTTGACTCCGTCCACGACACCATAGAACCTGTTTACCCAGAATGGCTGCGGAGTCTCCGGTCGTTCAGGCTGAGGGTCAGAGAAAGGGCTGTTGTACTTTTCTGAAGTGGCGGCCCCTTGTTCGACGAGATGCTCGGAATGATCGTTGTCGTCTCGATTGGAAGTTGTCGAGATCTTTCGACCTGTGATCTTGAGGAACGCTTGACCAGGCGCCGCGAGAGAAGATATCGTCGATCCGAATGTACCTTTTCTCGGGACGAAAGGTCGTCTTGTCGATTGATCAGGGTAATTGAAATAGCTCTTTTCGTCCTGTCCAGCAGTCACGTTATGAGCGTCTGGCTCAATAATGCGGGGAATGTCGGCATTCGTAGGGGTTGTACCTCTAAACCGCTTTTCGGCATAGGTGTCGTAGATTGGGTGGGTCTCCTTGATCCATGGGATCCATCGACTCTTGCTAGGTGAGTTGTCGTCGTTATCGCTGGGAGCTGTACGCCTCCATGCGGCGTACTTATCCCTACCGCCCGAGTTCCAGAAGACGATGATGAGGCCGATAAGAAAGAGCGTAAGCCATACCCCCAGCATGATAGCATAGAAGGTCCTTTCGACTTTCAGAGCACTTTCGAAATGGGAGATCAACGATCCCACCACCCCTTCATCCTCCTGTTCGTCTTCGCCACTTCCGGATCCCACGGCAGCAGACGCGATGGGGGTAGCAATCTCATTTATGGATGAGTCGGACAGCATGAGTATGTCATCAGGAAGGGTCGGGAGGTCGATGTGCGCATGATCACGAATCCAGGTCAAGCCCTTTTCCAAGTTATCAATCTTGCTACCGAGGATGCAGTACATGAAGGTGTTGATGGGGTTGAAAAGGATGGTACCGCCGAAAGTGGTATTGAGTACTGGAATCATCACCCATCAGTCAGCTTTGTTCGCTAGATGGACTACACCCGTAAGCTGACAAACTCACCGTTCTCGACATCGTTATAAAACTCAACGAGGGTAGTATTCAAAGTGGTGGCCGTCGTGTTGAGCCAAGATCCAAACAGCTCATCATCGATCCTTTGCTGATACCTCCCAATCGCTTCGTTGTACTGTGCCGCATACTCTTTGCTCGACTGCAATGCAGCAGCATTCAGCTTGGTTGTGAGCGAGTTCGTCGAAGCGGCGACGGTTGCATTGGCGTTCTCTCTGGCGTGAGCCTTCAGTGCATCGAGAGCGACGAGCTGAAATTGAATGGAGAGAAAGCCGAGAAGGGAAATGAACAGAAGAGCGAGGCAGGTGGGATGAGCGAGATACGATACTACAGTCAGATGGTCAGCTATCGTCGAAGTTTATGCCAGGGTGGCAACGGTAGGAAAACAACTCACAGAACCACCTCAGATTCGTCCGTGTCCTCTGGGAAGGCGCGACTCGGGCGAGTATACCGCTAGCGTACTTTTCCAGAACTGGATGCTCCACAATTGCCACCATCCTCCAAGCATCAACCGTGTTCTCCCTTCTCCATTCATCTTCGACAGCCTCGACGGCAGCCTGCATAGCTCGCCATTTTCGCCATTCCCATATGGCCAGAGCAGCCCAGATACAGAAGAGAAGCAAGAACATCAGGCCGATCGCTACGTTGGACAGCTTGTGCAGAGCGTTTGCGGTGTCGTCGATCAGCGAAGTGTCGAGACCTGTACAAAGCTCCGTTTGCAGACCGTTGGCCTTGTCCGCCGCGAGGGACGAGAGCGATGGCACGGGGAGCATGGTAGAGTTGAAGCTGTCTGCCATCTCGATCCGGGTTTCATTGATCTCTTTGATGAGCGCTTCAAAGGGTATACTGATGATTGCTTCCATCTTGTCTTTCAGCTGGGAAAGTGTAGGAAGAGTGGCGTTGAGCTTAATCAGACTATCCTCAAAGTCCGTGGGTACGGTAACATTGGCAAGGAAGTCGAGGGAGGGGATTGAGAACTCTGGGACGTCAATATCTGAACCGAAGAGAGACTAAGAAAGGCAGTCGTATGTTAGCCCGGGCAAGCTTTCCAGACGTAATAATCCAGCTGTAGCAACGTGTACTCACATTGACGCCATCCACGGCTGACTGGATTAACCTGTTCGCGGAGGAAATGTCGGACTGGATACTTGTACGAATAGCATTGAGACTCGTCGTGATGCCATCGGTGATCTGGGAGAGTTGAAGTCAGCATGGATCACAATCCCAGAGTGTACTGGCTCGCTCACCACTTCGACCGCATGGATAACAATCTCCAATGTGCCTCTCACTGCCAATTCGATGGTGCAAAGCAACAAGCTCCTATAAGTCTCCACAATGAAGTTGACCACCACTTCGATGATCTTGACAGCATCCATTAACATCGACCCCACCGCCCTTATACTCGCCTGCGTCGCTCTGACCATCTCCTCGTTCGTCTGCATTGCGAGATATCGAGGCATAGTCTGGATGGAGGCCGCTCCTTTGGCCAGACCCGAGCAAGCTGAGAGAACGGACTGTTTGGCGGAAGCTGCCAGTGACGCTGTAGAGGATCGATTCTGGATGAGGTGAGCGATCGTGAGAATCATGGGCAACAGGCATGGTGAGAATAGTGTGAGGAGAATTCGCGGGAACAGGGAGAGATAAGGTCGAAGCTTGGTTGTTGGTGTTCCGCTCGATGTGCGCGAGGGCGATCGAGGCGAGTAAGGCGTGTGGGGTGTGGGGGGTAGAGTCGAAGAGGATTGGTAATGAGCGAAGGGTGGTCGGATATGGGGTGTGAGAGGGATGACATGATCGGGATTGAGCTGTCGGCGAGGAGGTTGGAGGAGATTGTGATCAGGTGAGGAGGACATGCTGCGCTGTGATGAAGGGCTGCTGGCTGTTGACCGATGTTACGACCGCTGCGTGTGATGACAGTAAGCTGAGATATCAAGATGTGGGGAATATAGAAGAATACTCGTCCAGTGAGTGAAGTCGATAAGTGTGAATCTGCCAAGGTGTTGGGAGAAGACGCAGATGAGAGAAAAACGTGAAAGCAGACAGAAGTCAAGTGGCAACATCAGAAGCAACCTGCATACTCTGATCAGTGATGTTCTCAATACCATCCATCCAATCATCGACCTCACTCCCGGCCCCCTGTCCGCAAGGTATGTAGGTGAACAGACGTTCAGCGGTTGAAAGAGCCGACATGACGCAGGACAAAACCGTAGAAGAAGACATGATGTTAGCTTTTGTTTTTCTCCTTGATTGCCCCGATGTTTCGGATCGTCGATCGTTTTGTGCCCTGTGTCTGTCAGCGTGCCGAAAATAATACGGTCGGGCATTGTTCATATCGGTCCAGACGGGTAAGAGACGATGAGTGTCAGAAGAACAAAAGCCCAGCGCGGAGAGAAAAGCGAACAACGATGTTTTAGCCAGGGCCAAGTGCGCAACGAACAATATAGGCATAGTTGTATGTCATGTTATTTAACCTGAAACAGGCACCACGAGCAAGGGGTGTTCCCAAGAGATATAGGCGCACAGCGTTCCGGCTCTAGTATTGTCACGCGCCTATGCGATCTTCCTCCTCCACTTCGAAGCGTTTGCGAGGAGAATTTCAGAGCGTTTGTTATGTTTGTTATTGTTGTCGCCTTCATCATCATCATCATCATAGACTACACGATCATCTGCACACCCATCGCTGTCACTGCCCACTTAGACTACGATCACGATGGTCGCGAGAAGCTCCAATCTTTTTGTCCCGCCCGGGTCCAAATCCGCCAAGTCAAGTCGAGATGTAGCTAAACCTTCGTCCTCTACTGTCAAGGGGAAGGACAAAGCCGTAGCCAAAGCCAAAGCTGTCGCTCAACCAATCTCGAAACGACCTCGAGCTTCCCCTTCCCCTTCACCCTCCGCATCGGGAGACGATGATGACAGCCACGACAGCGACACTGAAGAAGAGGCTGCAGGTGGGGACATACAGAAGCAGGCAATGCTTGCTATGCTGGAAGCACAGAGTCGAGCGATGCTGGGTCTTGATGTTGCGCCCCAAGCGGAAAGTAGTGCGCAGGCTAGGAAGCGGCTATCGATGCTCAGCGACGACGAAGGCGAAGAGGGCGAGGGCGAGGACGAGGACGAGGATGATGACTTTGATGACGGATGGGCGGGAGCTGAAGACGGGTTCGTCAGCGATAGCGAGGGTGAGTTCGCTCAACCTCAGAAGAAGAAAGTGCCTGGTACGTCGCATCCTCCTCACCTCGAATGCGTGATATAAGGCCTACGATCTAAGTCAGACATACGTTACAGCTGCAATGACACCAGAGTCGCCAAAAAGCAGAATACCAGAGGTGGTCTTTGCTCCTTCAACCACTTCGAGGCCGGATTCAGCGATGTCAAAAGCCGAGAGAAAGGCCTTCATGGTGAGGGCTGCATCTATTCTTATTGTCAAGATTGTTACTCCGTCCATCAGAATCTTTTGATGTCGTAGCGCGAGGTAAGCTACAGTGTACAGTGTGCTGATATCATGAATCGACTTGGTCTGCAGAATGGCAACTCGGCAAAGATGATGGGGATCAAGAATGAGCCGGATTACATCCCTGAGAGACTACGGAAACGTGCTCGAGCTGATAGCGAAGATCCCGAGGAACAGTGAGTGTGGGCGTGGTGTGGTGTGGTGTGGTGTGGCAAGCCGTCTGTTCTGTCCTGTTCGATCGAGCATCGTCTTGAGCGGCTCTTTGCATTTTCTTGTTTTATGTCTAAAATGCTGCGGGTCAACGCGTTGCTGACCAAGTCCTTCTATTCCTCGACATGCTCGCAGATCCAACCTGAAGCTCGATAAGACTTTACACGACATGCTCCTTACGAACCTCCTTCCTTCAGCAGCGGCCGATTCTGCTTCTCGACCCGTCGACAAGCGGAACGCCATCTCCGGCCGGCTCATGGAACTCGCCTCGTTCCACCTCCCAGGAGAAGGCAGCAAACATGTCGCCTCTGCGAAACATTCCTCTCACTCCGCCCATATCCGAACGGGAATCATCCATGCCCAAGCCAAGCGGGAGAAGAAGGCTCAAGAGGAAGCTAAGGCAGCGGGGAATTATATCAAGGGGATCGGAGGACTGGGTGATGGCGGGAAGTGGGGTTCGACTAAAGGGAAGCTGGAGATGAGGGCAGCCATCGGTGCGGATGTGGGCAAGAAGAAGGGTATGGATGGTAGAAATAAGGGCGAGAGCGCGAGAGATAGAGGTTTGAGTATGGGTATCGGTAAATTCGCGGGGGGGACCCTCAGGCTGTCTGAGAGGGAGGTAGCAAGGGGTAACGAAAGCGCTTCTCGAGGAAGGGGAGGTGGCAGAGGAGGGGGCCGAGGCGGACGAGGCGGGAGGGGCAAGAGAAGATGAGGGGTCGGTTTCCCGTTCGCCGGAGATCTGTAACATCTGGTCTATGATGCTGCTGCGTCACTTAAATATCGCTCGAACGATTCATGCATCAAAAGATCTGCTTCGCTGTTTCAATCCGACTATAGGAAGTGCGGACCGAGAACGCACATGTCCTTCCCAGCAGGGATTATGTGTCATATGCTGCTTGTTGTATGTGCTGCCAAAACGAAGTGATGGAGCGCGACCTGTGGGAATCACAATACCCATCGGGTGCGCAGATTTCAAAAGGGCGCGGCCTCGTATAGATGTAGAAGAACACTCACACTGCAAGGTATACACTCTTAAATCACTGTGTGGCTAGGCCAGGTAGGTCATGAGTAAGTCTTCGTTGACGACCTGGTTACCCCTCGGAAGCATAAGGGACGGTCTTGTCGATACGCCCAGATGGCGAGACGATGGGATATGGTACTTCATGTATGTGTATGAATTATATCAAAGTGCGTAAGAATCAAGAGACGTGATTATGAATATGAGTGTAAGAGCGTTTGTGATTTCCGCCTTGTGAGGTCGTTGTAGAATTGTACACGTAGGTGTACGATACAAAGTGGTATAGCTATGAGTGTAATGGTAGTGGTATACTATATTGTTCGAACATTGAAGTCTCTCATCGGTATGGAAGAAAAGCTGTGGCGTGATAAGTGAGCGCACGTAGGCGCGTCAAAGCAATAGGAAGGAAGATAGTGCTACATGAAAACGAAAGCCTTCCCTATCTCGACTCGCCTCAGTTAGAACCCAATCGGCTCCAAGGGTATGAACTAAACCCTGGACCCTTTCGACTTCTTGAACCAGCCCGTTAGTCCCTTCTTCTTCCCGCCCACCATGTCTTGCCCAGCACCGTTGCTAGCACCGTTGGCCGCGGCAGAGTGCTCTCCCAAGTCGGACCCCCTTCTACTGGCGACCCCACCTGCACCTGCACCTGCACCTACACCAGAGCCCTGAGATCCAGTTTCACCCAAGGCGAACGAGCTTGCGCAGCTGGAAATGCTGGGGTCGAGATCCGGAGTCGGTGGAGAGTGGGGAAGTTCACCGTTGGCGGTGGGGGGCGTGTGACTGACGCTGAGTTTCGATCGACGGGGTTGGCTCAAGCCTCCATTGGGCATGGACACAGATCTCGGAAGAGGAGATGGGGCAGCTGGTTTGTCGGAAAGGGAGGGAGTAGGGGAACCTGAAGGAGATGTCTGAGGTGGTGTCCGGGGGCCGACATCGACGTACGCGATCGAAGAAGGCGACGAATGCATTCTGGCGTGGTGGCAACGAGGAGAAGGAGAAGGATGTCGAGATTCCGCTATCAGACCAGGCATGGCCATGCAGCTGGTCCAGTTGGGCAAGAAGGCCCTGGGCCTGAGATCGGGCTCGGCACCGCCGAGGATTTGATATGGGCATCTCGCACCACCGAACAACAACACCTCAGCACCTGAAACATCTTCGTCTGTCTCTGTGCTATGTTTGCGTCCAGACGAAGATTGATTGACATCCACCAAGGGCGATAGCCAAACCGGCGCTGTGACGACTGCGCCGAATAATTCGCGAGAACATCGAGCTTGAAAGGTGGGAAGTAATGAAAGCATGAAGCTCTCTATGACGGAAGGTAGGGGAGCCGGCATTGTCTGTGGAAGCACATGTATCAGACCGATTGGCATGAGCTGAGAAGGGTTCGGCGATACTTTGCCAATCTGTCGAGTGAGAGAAGGCATAACACCGGTCGTAATCACCACCGCTTGATGAAGCATATCCTGTAAAGCTCGCTCGGAACGGAAACCGCTCATCGGCGGCACGAAGTTGATGATCGCGTCGAACAGACTACTGTTATTGGGCGAACCACTGGATTTTGTGTCTGAAGCGTCAGAATTGCGTCGAATGCCTCCAAAAATACTGTCGCGCGAGAAAGAAGACATCCTTGACTTGTTCGGCCGGAGGGTGTGATTGCTCTCAGCTGCGGTGTCGTGCATCGATTGCGATCGTGGAACAGGTCGATCGCTGAAGTTGGAGTCCATGGAGCCTCGTCCTGAACTGCTGATGCCAAGCCCAGAGAGGACTCGCTTCCTCATCGCAGGAGTTGAAGGTGGTGAGTTCGAACCCGAAGCATTTGAGACGACAGAGTTCGCCCTGGATCTCGCAAATGCGGATGATCGAATTTTGGTCTTGTATTGTTGTGCTAGCGACGCAGCTTGAGTGAGCAGGAGAGTGAGGGCATGAGCATCCGTGTCGTTGGCGGATCGGGTCGTTGACGAGAACGGTTGGAGTGTTGGGAAGATCGTTTGAGTCTGTTCGTTGGACGAAGGTGAAAGAAGGGCTTCGATAGCTGGTGAAGGTGTGTCGGATCCGACCAGAAGGAGAGTATCGGCAAAAGCAGGGTTGAACAGGATGGGTGCAAGAGAAGCTGGAGTTGCGTCTGCAGAAGATAGTCAGCGAAACAGCTTCGACATTGACGGGATTGGACGGCAAGGAAGAAAGGTTCTCCGAGCCAAAGGGAGACTGGAACTTACTGCCCAGGACCAATACCACTCTTGGCATCTCAATCCAGCTGTCTGCACCCTTTTGCGTTTCAAGCAGGTCGAATACCCAATCGGCTCTGCGTCTTCTCTCCAGTGGCTGTTTCTGCAGCACCTTCCCGTTGACCGCATGAGGTGTTATTGTCTCCTTCTGCTTCCCCTTTTCGGGAGACCGTCTTCCCATTTCCGCGCCATTGATTGATTTCCCATTGCTATCACCATCTCCGGTCGATCTTCTACTTGACCGTCGCTGGTTCTCTGCAAGTCTGAAGGCAGAAGGCGGAGCAGGAGGAGGTCCTCTGGATGAATAGTCTACTTGCGCCGCTTCCGCGGAGTGGTGGTGGTTTTCAGGCACCACCGCAAGCGTTGATGATGGTCGCCGAGGGAATGAATTGATGTCGTAGGTAGTCCGGCGAGATATTTGGGCTTTCGCGTTGAGGAATTGGTCGGCAATGGGGTTGTGTTGGGTCGGTAAAGGTTGCGGCTGATGGGAGATTTGCGACATTTTGTTAAATCAGGACCGAACCAGCCGTCGAGCCCGAGGATGAGGAAGCCTGTTGAGTGTATCGATTATTCACAGCTGCTGGCGGCGAGGAGGTAGTGTTGACAATCCGATGTTGGCTATTGATTGTATCACACGCATGTATGTAAGCCTACAATCACAATCTTCCGACCGGGACAGAAGCAATGAGATTCATTTCAATGATTCGCAAATGAGAATAAGGATTGAAATATACACATTGCACGATCAACAATGTCATGCCACGTTACGTGGTTGTTATGTTCAGAAGGGGTGAGAAACGATGATAGGAGCGGAGATATTAGAAGTTAGGAGAGTGCGTTGTCAAGGAGCGAATACGGTCATGGACGATCGTCTTCGGAGAATACTGGCTGGTAACGAATACCAAGAGATGGACAAAGGAGGTCAGACAGGGGCAGGGGGATGCAATAGAGGTGGAAGGGCTGTGGATGTATAATGCGCCTGAGATTGCTGCGGAAAGGGAGGTTGATGAAATGAATGTAAAGGTAAACAGTGAGTGATGCAGAAACACAGTGACGCCATTTACAGTTACTTTGCTAGGGTGGGATGTGAGAACGGCCGAGACAGGATATGACCGAGATGGAAGGAAACAAGGGACAAGGGGTCTGTTTCTGTCTGATGGTACCTTTTGCTTCTGGCCCCGGCTTGGTGATGGTGACAGGGGTGATGCTGATGATGGTCAAAGCGACGATGATGGTGATGGAGGGTGAAATGATGGTGATGACGACAAAAGGCAACAAGAGAGACTTGGCGCCGAGAAACTAGATTGTAGATGGGGTTCATCTCAACTCACCGAGGATGGTTGCTATTGGAATCGTTGCGAAACGGATGTCTGAGACAGACTCTATGCGCATGCGTTGTGTACGTACGTATACAGAAGTACGAGGGAGTGTATGGCTTATTGGGCGCCGATTGAGTTGAGAGGTTTTCACAGTTATCCGATTCGAGATCGATATATCCCCCCCGGCTCTTGTTCGTCGACACAGGCTATTGCTTCCTTCGATTGCGCAGTCTTCAGGTCAATTCCAGTTGATAGCAGGGGTATGAGTTCCGTTGGGCTTGGCCTAACGAGTTTCGAAGAGAATATACAGGTATGTCGGAGACAAACCGAGTCGAGCGGGATGCAGTGATCAAAGTGGGTGAAGTAAGAGATGATTGAAAATGCTGGAATGACGATTTGCTTGCTATAATTAATAGCTTGATCGATGTGAACTGAATGTGATGTGATGCGATGTGATGTCAAAAGCGATTGCGTCTCCTTGGCGCCTAATCGAGGCGAGCCGAGCCGAGCCAAGCCAAGCCAGATTGAGCGTCGATAGAATAGTATAGTTTATGATGGTGTCCTCTTCTTTGTGAATGCAATGAAGGTTGTTTGACAAGCTAATAAAGTGTACTAACAAAGATAGAAAGATGTATTCGGTAATCGATCCTCACCTATCTACAATCAAGGACGACTAGCGATTCCCATCGCCATTCCAGAAACCTCGCGAGTACTCACTCACTTACTCGTACCGTTAACTTGACAATGATTAACTGCGTCGCTCAGAAATTTCGATCTGCGACTGACTGTGCAGTTGTAGCAGAACGCCTGCGCTTCAGGTACCGAGTGAGTACCTACGTAACTACGTATACGGCGCAAAAGCTAGACGTCTGTCTGTTTGTCTGTCTGTCTGCGCTTCGCAGGGCCCGGTAAGGTAGACTGCGGTAGATCGAATATGGGTTTTACAGGAAATGGATTTATGGGGAATTCGCGTAACGATTTCAGGTATCTACGGGTGGGGTGTCTTGATAAGGTGTGCCATACTGATACTGTATGTTGGGCGAAGAATTTGTTGGTCCGTCGGTGTGGAAGATACATACATACATACATACATACATACATACATACATACATACATACATACATACATACATGCGTCTTACGGTAAAGACGAATATAAAAATACAAACTACGTCGGCGGCATGCATTGCACTGCATACCTCGCATCGCACATGCCGATGATGGTT